>CM029484.1:20513772-20961208 GCA_017140395.1 Eucalyptus lansdowneana | reverse complement strand
AGTTTATAAGTTTTTTCTTATTAAACGTTTCTTTTATTTACATGGTGGTGAATGTACTACTTTTTTAAGATCATGATACCACAATGGCAATTGGATCCAAGTCATATAATATTGATTCTATTGGACGCGAGTTTTCATGTCTTCAAGTTAATGTTTGATCTTCAAGTTCATGAATTTTGTGCTATTTGCACATTGTTGTTTCAACTTTTTTGTTTTTCTTTCAAGTTGATTTTGTTGCTCGGTCTTCTGAAGATTTTGAGCTGATATTATCAAGGGCAAAAGGAGAAAAATTGTGTTGAAAAAAAAAAGAAAAAAAAGGAAAAACCAAAAACCTGACCCTACCCAACCTGACTTGAATCGAATTTTTGATGTGAGCTAATGTGTTTCAGTTGGTTCGGGTTGGGTCATAGTATGTGACCCTTATTATTCGGGTCGAATCGGGTAACATCAAAATCTAACTTTGATCCGGCCATTGACACCTAAAATTTACGAAGCTAATCTATTTAACCAAAAAAATCCTAAATTGATATATTAGTGACAAATATATCATATGTTATTTGAATTAATACCACAAAAAATTTGTAACTTCTTCAAAACTAATATGCCGAGTCAATCGCCACATGTCATTCAAATTAGTTTACGAAAACTAAATAGGATAAACTTATCACAAATATACTAGTTTGGGATAAATTTACCAAAAGTATGCTAGTTTTGGATTTTTGGTGATTACAAAATTAATTTGCAGTAAATTTGCCATAGGCGTACCTATTTGGGATTATTAATTTACATATTTAACCATTGATAAATTATCTATAAAATAGCTAATTAACTATGTTATGGAAATTACAAAAGGAGAATATTCGGTTAAAAGTTGAAGCTCTTCTTTGTTTTATGGAAATTACAAAAGGAGAATATTCGGTTAAAATAGATGTGATTGGACGGTTTAGAGGAAATCCATCGATATGCTAGTGGACCTGTAAAGCATGAATCCGCAAGTGTGCCCGCCGTGATTTAAGCCTTTGAAGGGTGGCTATTACATATTCAACAAGGTCTTTCCCACAAATTTATTTGATAGATTTAATTTGCATTCGAATTATTATGGAAAAAGATCCTATCAGAATCAATGTATCTCACAGTGGTGAAATTGAATATGCACCTTATAATCTTCTTCTTAGGTGTTGGAAAATTTGCACATAAATCTTTCGAAGTGAATGAATAATAATGATGTACAGCGGCCTAGATGCTAATTTCTCGAAGGCGGTGATTTGGACTTGTTATTAGGTCATGTCTTTTGCGTTAGCTTTCTTCAGAGTCTACATAATCGTTTCCTTTGATCTTCTTTACATGGGTGTAACTTCATACCAACACTCCTCAAAAGAGCAATTAAAAAAAAGAAGTAAAAACACATCTTCTAAATTTAAATTTTCTGTCCTGCGGTAAGAAAAATATGTATACGAATTTACATGTTCTTACTTGTATGCTATGAACATTTAAGCGGAAGTGTGTGAGCACACAAGTAAAACTTTTAGCACTGATTATATACCTTACTTTTTAAAGAAGAAAAAAATAATTCATAAGAGGTTCATACGTCTCCTGAGAAACAAAATACATAAAATTATTTTGTTTTTATACAACTTTACTCCCGGAAAAAAAAAGAGAATATGTCAGTGCGTAGAGCTTGAAAAAGTTCCACCGAGATTTGAACTCGGGTTACTGGATTCAGAGTCAATGTCCTGACCACTAGACCATGGAACCAGGCGACGGTGGCTTTTAGGACCAGTTTATATAAATTAATTAATTTAGTAAACAAGAGTTCCAACCCATCTTCGCCAAATCTCCCGTTCTCAAATATTATTAGTCTCTACTTATTTCCTTCTTCAGATCGAAGCCACGAAAAGATTCTTCTTGATGATAATCTTCACCAGTTGCTCTTTTCACCTCGGTTTAATTAAAAATTTCTTCACTCAAGTCCTTCACCTGTTTCTAGACTTGTTCAACTGCGAATTTTCTAATCCCCACAACTGAAGTAAATTTAATAGAGCTTTTCCCTTCCTATACGGACTAGTGATATCGCTGACTCAAAACGAATGCGCAGCAACGCCGCTGATGCATTTTTATAATCCCAACACACGCAAAGCAACTAAACTATATACCTCAATTATATCACTAAATTAAAACACGAGTGAAAATTATTCCACATATCCTTTGTTGGAAGATATGCATCAAATCCGATCCTGTGAGATAGGCTCAGAATCTCTGATTGATTGGAATCTCTAATTGATTTTAACTGTACATAAATTAGTTAGGAAATTTAGATTGAGATTAGATTTTGATTACACAAATATTTATTTTCCTTTTTGTTATTTCATCCCCTGTACTATAATTACATAAGAATTGTACATCGGAATATTGACTGAATATATAAAATTCACAGATCTCTAGTCTTCTTCATCTTCTTTCATCCTTGACGGCTTGTATGCAATGGAATTGTGTCCATAGGTTTAATACACTAATATAAAAACAAACCGGTCTTCTCCTCCGTCCTTGAGATGCCACCGAACATGGAAAATAACCCAACTCACAACCTGTTGACATGGCCCACAGACGAAGCATGATCCAAGACTAACCGGATGGGGCTGTGTCATGCACGGAGGGTAGCCATGAGCAGCCCATGATCGATCCATGAACGACCCATGATCAACGCACAATTGGCCCATGCGCAATACGGACAAAAAAAGCTTGTGACCGTTCACCTACTCCATGTCAAGAAGCCCCGCTAGTCTTGCCCTTGTTTCTAACACACGCCCTAGACTTTCCCAAGGCCTAGAGCCATTGAGTAGCCTAATATACAAACTTGTAATGATGATATATGTTCAAACACAATTGTTGGATTAAAGGGAGGATCAACGGATGAGATGAGACCCAAACTTGTATAAATAGGAGTCCCTCCTCTCATTATGTTCAACTCGTTTACAAGTAAATATACTCGATCCTTCTTCATATGACCCTTGCGTTTGTGTGTGTGTGTTTGATGCTGACTAGGGATCGAAAATCCTAAGGCTACACGGTGTGTGATCGATTGGAAACAACCATCCCATTGACACTATCCTCAACAATTTAGCTATATATGAAAAAACATTATATTTTACAGGAATGAGCTAATTAGGCAATAAGTAATCCTCTACCTCTACTAGTGATTAGAAATGCAGATGTATGCAAAAATAGCTTATTCACTAAAAATCAATGATTAATTTAACATAGTAGATATATATATCCACTTAATTCAATAGATAAACACGGATAATATCAGTATAATCGACACACGGAATCGTATATAACACATTAATATCAGTATAATCAATGATTAACTTAACCCAGATTTTGTGTTACAGATTAACCTCTTGTAGCTGAGCTTCGGTTGACAAGGTGGAGCCTAACATTCGTCCTCGAATGGAAAGCACGCTTACTAGTATCCTTGGGATGACGATGGTGCAATTATTAAGGAACGAAACTTTATTTCCTTTCAATTTAACAAAAGATGAGACAGCTAGAACCGTTGGCGTGGTTCTATTTTTCTGCCTTTCTCCTTTGGCTAATTTGTCGCTGATGTATTCCTACAATGCCCACGAGACCTACAGAATTTGAAGTCAAAGGACTCTTTGTTTTCACCTGTTTTTCTCTCCTTTATATGATTCAAGACAAATTTTCCATGTTTTCGGTCTTCTTTATCTGATAAACACAATTGACTGCACAACCATTTCTCATTTTACTCCATATTTCTATTGGCTAATTTGGTCAATAGCACGAACGAGCAAAGCAGCTGTAACTCGTTTAAGGGGGAAAACCCAAGGAAAAAGGAAAAAGCTGCACAGTAAAGAGGGCGCGGCAATTATGCAAAAGAATATGTATACCATCAAAATAACAATAACACTACCATGCAAATCGACTTCCTGTTCCATCAAGAAATCGATCAGTATGCCATCCTTTGGCTTGTACTTCAGCTAAAAACGGGGAAAAGACATCACTCATCTTCACGTAAGCATCTTGCAAGACTTGAGTGCTCATCTCATGAGAAGACTTCTCCATACATCCAACATACGCAGCAACCAACCAACCCTCAACGCATCTTCACCAGTTGCATTGTGCTCGAGGACCATGTCGATCCATTTACTGCCACGACTTAAAAGAAACTTCTCCTCTGGAAGTTTTTTCCTTCCATTCGTTAATCTTCGAAAGGCCTAAAAACATTATGTAAGGCTCTTCCAACTTTCACATTCCCAGCTTCTTCTATGAGTCGACCAGGAAAGAGGAGATCTTCCCGATACCGTAAATCAGCTGGGCTCAATACTTTTCCCCGTCTGTATCAATTCAAGAAATAGAATTCAGGGAAAAGAATTAAATGGATAGTCTGTAACTTTGAAATTGAGTGATGTTAATTCATAACAATCTAATGAATTAGCCAATCCAGACCACATAGCTTAGGATCAAACCTTAAGAAAGTCGGGCTACAATCATAGCAGTTCTCTGTGGATTTAATGTGTTCACTGGGGTAGCTCGCATCTCTTCGATGACACTATATATGTGAATGGTAGAGAGGAGAGGTCCTGCAAGCATCTGCAAGAATTTCGAAATGATTTCACTGATATGAAAAAGAGAAGAAGTTAACGACTGGTAAACTAGATGCATTCATTTGTCTTAAAACTGGTAAGCTAGATGCAGAAACTTAAGTGATTTCTGGAATTGCATGGGACTTGGGAATTTAATCTACATGAGAAGCTAAACCTGATAGTCTTCCATTAACTGAAGCAAATAGAGCTCTTTTGGAGATGAAGATACATAAGTATGCTTGACCTTTTCTGTCATTCGTTTTGGATCTACATGTGTGAATGATTGTATGTGCGAAAAACAGAAAGAAAGTGAAGCAAGTTCCTTAATGCACATCAAACCATTTTCATTTGAGTATCAAACTTTACTCAAAGGAGTAGAAGCAGTAGAGATAGCTCCAGGACCCATAATTGAGGTATTCAATTAAGATACAGGCATCAGACACTTACAACTGTCAAGTTGACCTCAAATTTCAAGAGACCCTTCAAAACTTTTTATCAAGTTCATTTAGGAAATGTACCAAATACCAGCAATGCCTAAACCTGACTGATATCAGATGAACTATAGACAATTTATCGGTAGAACACATGAACAGATACTGGAGCACTAATTTAAAATATATTTTGACAGAATTTCACTAGTTCAATAACCCCTTAGTTCAACTTACCGTCTGTATACATGACCTAACCAAACATCTTGGGAATTACAAATCAAATCTCCCAACTCTCCAACAAGTCCTATTAAATCTGATCCAAAAGAACCCTTTTGGATGAAATTAAAGATAGAACATTCGTCATTCATCATAAAGTTCACTTTAGTTCTGTCAAGAAGTTGCTGTTAGTTACTCTTAACTTTTGGTTTCATCAATTCCAGTCTTGATGTAAATAGCATACTAGACTTACTGAACCAAATACCTGGCAAATAACACTGTATACAGGGCACCCATTGGTGCCATTTGGAATTAAAATTTTTTCCCTTATTGATGAAAAAGGGCAAGCTGTCCCAGGGATTTGGCAAACATTGTGTTTTTCGAAAAAAGTAAAAGGCTGCTTTTTATTTTTATTTTTTATAACTGGACAGATATTTGAATATGCAAAAAGCAGCTATTAATAAATGGCTGAACTATGTCCATTTGTCAGTGGGGGCAATAAAAGACAGAAGTACTTTTAATGCAAGAGTAACTATGCTCTCAATTACAAACTATGGGTCTGATTTTTTCAAAAAAATAAAGATTTTGGTCCATGTTTCACAACTTTCACATGCAAATTGAGCTAAATTACAACATTGTTACATAACCATACATACATTGCAAGCGAACCAACACAATTTGACTTATCTATCAAAGTAGATATTGATAAACTAGAAAGGGCATGATAATCCAATTATTTGGCACATCCAACAGATTCAATAATTTTACAAAAACGAGAATCAACATGACTTGATTAAGAGGTTCAGGTACCAAAACCTCAATTTTCAATTACTTCTGTTTCTGTTGAAGTAACTAAAAGTCGAGTGGGCTTATAGCTTGAATCTTATTTTTTTCTTTTCTTTTATTGCAACTTAATTAAAGGGGGGCCAATTGCACCCACTCATTACATGTTGCCAACAAAAAGCCTCAGTTTGCATCCAATTTGCTCAGAGGACCGATGCAACAATATAAACAATGAAAGAAAAAATATTTGTGGTAGCCATTTCAAATAAATAGGCACTAATAGAGTTAATACCGAATATAAATGCCACAGTGAAAAATCAAGCTCTTGTAGGCACTATACCTTTCCTTGCATTGACGAACATATTGTTGATGCTAGCTGGATGCCTACACCTAAGCCAACAACATTAAAAAGAGTTGAGATAGCCTCCCCTTTAGCAAAAAGGTCACTGAGATTGCCTTCTTTAGCAAATGAAGAATAAATTGGTAATCTTGTTGCTCTTGCCGCCACAACTGCCATTCCCTATCAAGTCATGAAGCAGAACCTGAATTTCTGAAAGAAGAACTAGATGCACGAAAACAACTGGAGAAACTAATATTCACACATTGCTTGACTTGCCATGATAGAGATCATTCAATTCTTTTCTACAGATGCTCGTTAATAAATGATATCAGAACATATAGAGAAGTCTAACTATCTGTTAAAGACAAGTACATGTACCTTCGCGAAGTTACCGAGTCCGGCCATCTCAAGGAAAAGATTAGGACATAGGGGAGAAAGAACTTCCATGCCAGTACCAAAATCATACAGCACATCAGCTGCAGAGACAATTTTACAAATGAGAATATCGATCAAGTTGAAGATGGTATCACCTTGTTTAAAATATAGAAGGCACTAATGGCACAATAGTGACACAGGAGACTGATATATCCTACTAAAATACAAACCTAAAATCCTCCAACGCTTAGGCTCTGAATCCATTCTAGCACCCAAATTGCTGCATATAAGCTTTCCACATGCTGCATCCCATCCTTTAGAATCTGCGTCGAGAAAACATATACCAAAATAATCTTCAAACACCCCAACAGGCCAAAACTGGTGCCACTATATGATTATAACTTACCCAACTCACGACAGTCGCCTGAGCCGGGGTAGGCCTCAATCCTGCAGCAAAGAGAAGGGACTGCAGAGGAGTTAGCACATAGAAAATGGCCTCCGCGACATACGTCGGTCCGATGTAAGTATCCATTCTCCAAGTAATGCTAAAACTCGCAAATTATGCACAAAATCACCAAAATTGACATGCCATCAAACTAGGATGGTCTGTTCAGGCATCGCAGATAGACCTGAGTTGATAACACGGAGAGAGTAGCACTCGAGAGGTGTTGCAGAGCCCTGAATTGTGTGTACCTCAAATAACCTTCGTTCACACTGTATAAAATCAGAATCGAGAAAAGACATTTTACAATTAGCCCAAGGCAATCTTCCTCTTAAACAGTGAACAGAAACAAAATCAGACCCTTTTTTTTTTTTTACCTGTAGGGGTATCCTGAAGGAAAGAACTTGTTCAGAAAGGAATCGACCACCCTATGAGCAACGGGTCTCGAGTCATCGAGCAATTTCACCTGACATCCATCCCCCACATGTTTCACGCTCCGAATCAGTCGACCGGAAGAACAGGCACCACCACATTCAAGAAGAAATTAGCGGGGAAGGAGAGAGAGACTTACGGAGAGTTGACCACTGGGCTCGAATTGGAAGCGGCGAGAGACGGAATCGGAGGTCTCGGTCCAGTGGACGGGGCCTGCTTCGTGCCATCTGAGCTGAAGCTGGGGCTGAGGCTGGGCCTCCCCGCCGTCTTCTTCTGCATTATCTTGTCCTGATTGAATTGAGTTCAAGAATTTGCAACGGATGAACAACGGTTCAGCAGCGTAGATAGAAATGAGAGAGGGGGGCAAGGTTATGTACCAGCAACTTCATGAGTTTTCCCCAAGTCGTTGGGCAGGCGGTGAATGAAATTGGAAAAACCAAGGAGCCCGATGAGGTTTTTGAAAGAACGAATGTCGAGAAATTTCTCGGGAATGAAATATATAGCGGTTGGTGGAAAAACGACCCGACCCATAAAAAACCTAACGGGAAAAGTAAACAATCCAACCGGCTCGACCTGGCTCCAGTCATCCAGCCTAAGGTTTTGACGAATAGTTAGGCGGACGCGGATAACCCTCTTTTTAGCATACACCCTCTTTGGCTGCATTTGGAATCAGCATTTGCAAAGTAGCTTTGGAGTTACTTTAAAGCGCGTTTAGAACGCGGATAACCTCCTTGCTAGGCAAGCTTGGCCTCACTCGAATGATCCGGTATCAGCACGCTCAACCTCACCGGGGTCAGTGACGCTAAGGAGGTAGCCGACCATGTTGCCAAGAACCGCCAAAGAAAAAGGAAGAAGAAAAGAAGAAAAAAGAAGGAAGAAGTGTTTATTTAAAAATGTTTATGAAACAAAGAAACAATTTTTTTTTTGTTTTTCATTTCTATTTTTTTGTTAAAAAAAAATCAAATTTTGAATAAAAAGCAAACGTTGCGTTTACATTCTTTTTCGTTAAAGGAACAAAAAACAAAATTTCTGTTCTTAAACAGAAAAAAGAAACGAAAAAAACATGTAGCCCCTAAATATTAGGTATTTGGGAACATTTTTTAAATTCACCTTGAAGGAATGCTGGCCTTCCAAAGGTTGAAAGCCCAAAACAGTTAATATTTGCATCTTGGGTTCCTTACTTATTATTTATCGAATTTAATTTAGAATAGCCACTAACTTTATTCTAAGCTAGGTTAGCAGCTGAACAAAGGGCATGCAAGCCTGCCTTACTTCTACGAACTAGAAATTTTGAATGGAGGGACCCGATTAAGCTAGTTTTACTTAAAGCCCATTATCAATATATTTTCTCTTCTAGTAGAATATTGTTTCATGCAAGTTTATTTCTATCTTTACTTCTAAATATATAAATTTACATTGCCATGCATGAGTGCTCAAATAATGAATTTGACAATCAACAATAAAGATAAAGAAAAGATGAAAAAGAAAGACGAGTCGAACCATAAAGGACCTGAGGCGGCTTTAGATCAAGTTAAGGAGTGATGCATCTATTTTTTAAAACAAATCTAAGGAGTAAAACAGGATTTTTTTTTCAACATACGACTCTCGCAACTTACGGAGAGCCTTTGACCAATAAAAAAAAAAAAAAAAAAAAACTACGGAGAGCCTTTGACTTACACATCTCCTTATCATTTTTTCCAATTCGTAATGTTCTTGTAAGTTTGAATAATTATTAAGTATGTCTCAATCTAAATGCATATATGCTGAATTTTTTTTTTATAAAAAAAAACTACTAAGCATATAAGTAAACCAAATAATGAAAAGACAACTTGATAAGGTTCCAGTTTTCTTTGTTCCAAAAAAAGGAAAAAAAAAAAACCTGGAACCTCATAGGGCATAAACCAGCCCCAGGCACCTTGGGTAATAATCAAAAATAGCCTCATAACCTAGCTTCGTTAACGCCATAAGGCAAGAGCCGTGAACTCCTATCTCTCCCAGGCTGTGCTTTTTCTACTGTGAAGAAGTATCATCATGAGGAGGTTTGTGATAATTTTTTTTGGATCTCTCTCTCTCTCTCTCTCTCTCTTATGATGACAAAAATCACAGGAGCATAATCCTTATTATGTCGGGACACGTCAGTTTGAAGTTGCTATTGTTGATTGTTGTCCATATGAAGTCGCCGAACTCATAATCACTGGCGTCTTTCGTCGGCGAGCACACTCTCCTCCCTCTCTTCGTTATCATGGCTGTCTTTAGACATTGATTGCAACTTTTATTTTAGCTGATGTTGCCTAAAACGTATCGTCTTTCCTTAAAATGGACAAAGATAAAAGAAATTTGTCTGTGAACTGGTTATTACTGCCAACTTTTTCAAGCGGGTAATGAAAGACGTGATCAAGAGAAATAAAGTAGACAGAATAGACATACCGAAACTGAGGCAAACTCACGAAACAACGGTTGTGGTTTGTGTATGGTTGTGGTTTCAAAACCACAAGTATTAAGTCAACTTGTACCTGAATATCAATTTTTTGAGGTAAGAAACTTAACTGTCTTGAGGTAAATAATGAAAATAAGATTGCCAAACTAATCAAATAATCTAAATGATATGTTTTATTTTTTTTAAATGTGGAATGTGTTCATGGATTTTGATTTTAAACTAGGGGGAACGATGGTGGTTCTAAAACTTGTTTTAATAATGCATTTGAATTCTAAAACATTCATTTCATGTATAGAAGATGGAAATTTTGTCAACATCCTCTATAATTCTTCCCTTAGTTTCAAAAGAAAGGTAAAAGATAATATTTTGTTTGATTCGCACCCTCTAGTGGATGATTGGTGGTATATATTATAATCTTAAAGTAACTACTTTTTATGGTTTTTGGTGATTGCATTTCCTCAAGTAACTTCCGTGATTGCCTCCATGTTCCTATAACTCCACAACTCTTGCACCCATGGTCTCGATGATTGCCCTTGCCATATGCGAACTACTCCATGATCTTCTATGGTGTACCGATGGTTGTCCCACAATCCTGCTTTTAAGCAATAACTATTTTCTCCAAAAATGTGTTCCCTTGACTTTAACCGTCTTGCCGATTTTAAGTTTCAAAATGGCGTTTCAATGTCCCTCCAATAATCATTCATTGTCGATGCTCATCTTGGCTGCTATCACGGTCATCGTGTTTTGATAATTAGATATGTAGCATTGATGAATACCAATATTGATTAACACGTGGTGATCTATATATTTGTCAATAAGTTGGCATATGTGCAATGGCACTCATATGCCATGCACGTGATTTGTCCATATTCATGTGCTATTTGCATGTTTATTTTTGTTCGCATGCTAGGCATGTGTCTATTAATGACCATATTATTTTTGGTGTGAACACATTTATCACATTCAAAAGTTTTAAAATCCATTAGAAGATTCCAATACAGTTAATTGCTTAGAAACTTGAAGAAGATGCCAAATTAAAGAAGCAGTTCATTCGATTCTTTGCATTTGCCAGGGACGAACTTGATTTCAACGTTTCCCGTCACTGGAGTCTTTCAGGCTCTTCTTCTTCCAACAGTTGTGACGCCAATTACACTAAAATGGTGGAAGAAGTAGCACCAATGTTCTCAAGATAAAAAAATCCTTGAATTCCTCGTGCCAGGAGACACTGTAGGGGGACAATCACTGCTAAGTGCATCATGCAAAGATGTATATTTTATTTTTTTTTTTTGGGTAAAAGGTAAGAATATAATAGCTTGAACCAACTATACAAAAATCGGCGCCGAAAACTTGCACTAAAATAACAAAAGTTAATGAGTGGAAGGGTGCTGACGCAAAACAGCTTACAGCAATAAGAACAAAAAACGAAAGGCCAATAACAGTTGACCACACAGAAACACCAATACAACAACCAACGATGGCCCAACTATGAACGCCAACAATCAAAGCGGACGTACGGATTGGAAGCCAAGAGAAGATTGATGCAGGAAACGCCAGGCGAAGAAACACCGGTATAGGTTGCATTAGGCCGACAAGGCATTGGAGAAGATGGAGGGGTCGAGACCCCAAGATCTTTGAAGTCTCCTATTCCTTGCATTGTCAGGCACATTGATAAAAGTGAGCGCCTTATCTCTAACTACCTTAATGATATGGTTTTTCATAACTAAAATCTCCAACGTTTCGCCATGGAATATTAAGCTATTCATTTTCTTCCAAATAAGGTGGCAAATCGCTCCAAAAGAAAACCGAACGATGCTATGGTAGAAGTCCTTACCCAATAAAAACTTCATCGCCCAAGCGAGATTGTGTCGCCCAAGGCCTATTACACCAAGGAATGTTACATCTTGAGGCCCAAAAATAAGCAATCGTAGCCAAAACATGGCAATCAAAAAACAGGTGGTCTATGGAAGCGTAACATTACAAAAACGCACATAAGGCATGATCAAATTCTTCCATACGAGAGAAGAGACACACTGAGTAGGCAAGCGATTCTTCGTGATAAGCTAGAGATGAAATTGAAATCTAGGGGCTAGAGCATTATCCCAAACAAAAGAAGCCCATGATACTCGGTTCTTCTTACTTCTAATGGTCTCCCAAGCTGAGCCCACCAAAAAAATGCCAGAAGAATTTCCACACCAAGAGAAACAATCCGGGTTAGAGGAAAGAACACGGCACAGAAATATCCCAACACTGCAACAGGGTTTTGAAAACAAGGCCTGCAGGGATAGGAGATCCGCCAACGTAGCAATTCTAAAAAGACCAGACGAATCAATTAAGGAATCAGGTAATAATAAGTTCAAAGGGCCTTCAGGTGCCAACAGTCAAACCATATTGGCAATTTGATCTGCTGTGCTAAACATATTTGCAATTGCCAATATGAAGATGGAGAATTTTCACAAACAGATTCTGCTGATACTTTTTCGCCCCAATGTGGACCTCGAGGGAATTAATGGATTGCTAGGCAGCACAAATAACCCTCGTGACGTATCTTTGAAGTTACCTAGGGCTATGCAAACGCTGGCTCCAAGCACCAGGGTGTTCTAAGAGAAAGGAATGCTGATCGGACTGATGAGACGATTCTCAGCAAAAAGGCTAGTGTAGCGGCTCCAGAAGTTTTGGTTCAGCAGGCAATAAAGTCAGATGAGAGAGAGCTGGTTTATGGATCACGTTAGAAGTTCATTCATTCGATACTTACCGCATCACACATACGCTCACAGTAGAACTTAGAATCTGAAGTATGGTTGACTTGTAGCTTCTATCAATTTTCCGCATTAACCTCCACTTTGATGTTATATAACTTCGAAGACAATAGTCTTTTTTTTTCCCTTTCTTTTTTTCCTTTTTTTCTAAAGACAATAGTAGTCTACAGTGAGCACATATGTACGAATAAATTAAAAATGTCAAAGAAAGTCACAAGGGTGAATGGGCATCATACTTTGTGACTTTCAAAATGGCTGGCACAAAGGAATCTAAGCGTGCGTTTGATAACCATTATGTTCGGAGAATAATTTTTTATGAGAAATGATTTTTTTTTATTTCTATTCTCGAGAACAATTTTTGAGCAAAAAACGCATTTTATAACTTACCAAAATTTTTATTATCGAGATAAAAATACGTTTAGTAAAATTCTTAGATTTTTTTTTATTTCTTTTTATTTTTTAAATTCTTTTATTTCTTTTTATTTTTTTTTATTTTTCTCTTTAGCTAGCTAGGCGACGTCTAGTGTGCTCACCAAAGGCCAGCTTGGCCTTGGCAAGCCTCGGGCTCACCCTAGCTTGGCGAGGCAAGGCTTGGCCTTGCACCGACTAGGGAGGCCGAGCCTTGCCATCCTTGCCGTGGCCACGCGAGGCTCGACCTCGCCTAGCCGCAAGGCCAAGCCTTACATGGCCACGGTGAGGCTCGGGCAACAAGCCTCACTATGGCTCAATGTTTCTCAAGGTCGGCAATGCTCAAGGTCGCCAGCTCTTGTCCGGCCAATTGTTGTCATCAACCATGGCCAAGGCTAGCAACCAGCAAAAGGAAGAAGAAGAAGAAAAAGAAGAAAAAATAAGAGAGAGAAATTGATTCTAGAAATTGTTCCGAAAAAAAAAATTACTTTTTTTCTACTTTTTGTTTTTATTCTCGTGAAATAAAAGTTTTACCAAACATGTTTTTATTCTTTTTTATTCTCGGAACAAAAGAATATAAATTTTTATTCCAGAGAACATAAATTATTTTTAACAAATAGGCCCTAATCAGCCTCCTCAATATAATTAGGAGGATGTTAAACGTGCTTCATTTTTAACAGGAATAGTCTTGAAAGGCAGGTGCAGTCGATGCTCAAATCACCCGATACGATTGCCCATTGCTTGGTCCGCCGCTAGCCTTGAATGTGAATCCGCTGTTGATTTTTTAAATTCACTCTATAGATGTATGAAAAGAATGAGACAAGCTCTTACTTTTTTTTTTTGGGACCGTAGCAGACAAGCTCTTACTTGATGGCAGGAGAGGGGCCTTTTATCGGCCATTCACGTCCTTCCAAAAGAGAACGAGCGGAATGGAGCAAGTAATCGAGTAATAATCCCAATTTCCATCTTGCTTTTCGTGAATTCACAGCTTCTCGCAACACCCTGTCCTCTTTGTCCAGCATTACAAGCTACAATAAAATAAATGATGACATAGCTTAAAGTTTGGGGAAAATTGTGTAAGTATGGCTTGTAAAATGGTATGTTTTTTTTTTTTTTTTTGTAAAAAGTAAGAATATATTAAGCTTAGGACAAAAGTACAAAAGAAAGGCGCCAAAACTCACACTCTAGAAGCTAAAAGCAAGAAGAGTGAGAGGGAGCCGATAAAAGGTACAAGCAACACACCGAACATACTACAACAGCCAAACACCGAAGAAAACCCACAACTACAAAACCTGGCAGACCACAAAGAGCCGAAGTAGTTGGGCAGCAGCTGAAGAAAGCAGGCACGAGTAGACCTAGGAGGGAGAGTGACAATCAATGAAAACCGAGGGGTCTAGGCCCCATCCCCGTTGAATCCTTCTGTTCCTTGGAGAGACTGGAACATTAGAAAAAGTTAAGGCTTTGTCCTTGACTAGCTTGATCAAGTGATTCTTCATCGCCGAGACAATGAAAGCTTCCCCTCTGAAGATGATATTATTCCTCTTTTTCCAAATAAGGTAACACAAGGCACCAAATGAGAACCGAGCGATCCAATGGTAGAAGTCTTTACCTTTCAAGAATTTCAAGGCCCAAGAGAGGTTATCTTTCCATGGTCCATTGCGCCAAGGAAGATTACACTTGGCCGCCCAAAAAAAAGGCTAGAGTTGCAGAAATGGGGCAATCGAAGAACAAATGATCAATTGAGTCTGGCAAGATTCCACAGCAAGCGCAAACTTCATAATCAATCCTATGATAGGATAGGAGAAGCATTTGTAAAATGGTATGTTTGTTTCTACCAAAAAAAAAAAATGATATGTTTGTTTCATTGAACATTTCGGAATAATGAAAAATATTTTTTATCAACATTTTTTTAAAATAAAAACAGTTAGTTTTCATTTATTTTATGTTTTAGGAAAAGTGTTTCCCTTTTTTGTCAGAAAAAGAAAATTTCTTCCCATCTAAATTGATTGTTTTCAGTTCATGGACAATATCTTCATAGATCGATTAATTTTTTTTTCAAATACTGAAAAGTCGGAAAATAATTTTCCGAGAACAGTTTTTTTGTCATGAAAGTTAAGAGGAGAAAGATGCATCAATCTCCCAAGACCATATAACTCACAAAAGTAATTATCGGACAAGAAACTTATAGAAAATGAGCGAATTGACAGCGACCAACTTGACAAGATCATAGAGAGTGGGAAGCATTGCCGGTGCTAACTGCTATGTTTGAAATTGGATTGACTGGAACAGGATTTTCATTTGACTTGTTAGGTTAATAAGAGAGTGCTTTGAATGTGATGAACAAAAGTCGTTGAATGTTAGGGAGGCAAAAACTAGTAAATTATGGTTCATAACTAAATTACGCTAATTGGTTGTAAAGGTAGTATTTTAGTTCAACTTTGATTTTCAACATGGGCAGTATTGAAACTTAATGATTATTTTTCACTTGCTGTAAGTACATTTTTTCAATTGATAATAAGATTGCATTAGATTTGTAAAGTACCGTGAGGTTCATATATCTCGTATTATAACAATACATATGAGAAGTCACCTCTAACAGTTTTGGCCAAAACTCTGGGAAGTGAAGACCCATTCGAATGCACTTTTGACATTTCCAGTATAGATCCCACAAAAATAAACATAGATCAAATTCTTGCACATCTTACCAAAACTAATCAGAATTCACAGCACCGAAGAAGGTACTGACAAAACATTCCTAATTCAAGTTTTGCTCAGAAGTCTAAGACAAGTTTTATAGAAGTCCATCTCATTGCATAGTTCTATGAAGCCATTAAAACCCACCGACTCTTTCCACTAATATGAAAGATCGTAGGAGATTGAGACTTGAATAGAAAATAATAATGATCAACGAGGAGCCACAACTGAGCCATGGATTGGTAACACAAGATCATGTAACTGGCATCAGAACATGCATTTTCTTGACTTACAAATATGTAATACAAAGCTCAACCACTCCAAAATGCAACTCCCCCAAATGAAAAGGCCAAACTTAAAGATGAGGAAAAAAAAAAAAAAACCTCAGCTGCTAAAGGAGATCAGATGTTCAAGACATTAGAAACTATATAACAGACCTGAAGATTTGCAGGATTATTTCCGACATAAACTTGACTGTGTCCGAACTCCAAATCTCCCATTCCAGGTATTGATCTGTAGATCTAGGACCTCGCCTCCTCCTCTGCCGCTTCCTCATTCTCTCCAGACATCTCTTCCAATGACTTGCCCTTGGACTCAGGCACCAAGAACGTAAACAGGAGACCCAGGAAGTTGACCACTCCCAACAAGATGAGCGAGTTCCGGACCCCGATGCCTGCCGGGTAGCCTGCATCCACCTTGGTCTTGTCCTGGTTCTGCGCCAGGTACAGGAATCCGAATGCACCCACGATCGCCCCAAGCTTCCCTGCGGCCGCAGATATCCCGTGGCAGGTCGACCGCAGCCTGGCAGGGAAGATCTCTGCCGGGACCACGAAAGTGGTGGCGTTGGGCCCAAAGTTGGCGAAGAAGAAAGTGAGTGAGTACATCACTACAAACCCGATGCGGTTTTCCTTGTGCGTCCAGTGGTCGTATGGGATAGCGAGTGCGAACATGAATATCGTCATGAAAGCGAAGCCCATCAGCTGGATGGCGAAACGCCCCATCCTGTCAATGAAGGCCACGGTGAACCAGTACCCAGGGACGGTGCTGCACAGGGCAATAAGTGTCTGCGCCCGCGCAATCCAAAACACCTCCTCAATTGCGTTCATGGTCTTCGCCCCAGGGATCCACCCAATCGCGCTGAAGATATCCTTCTGGAACAGGTTCTGGCTGTAGAATGCAATGTCGAGCAGGAACCAGGTGGAGGTCGTCCCAAGCAGGTGGAGGCCATGGCGATGGAGGAACTGCTTGGTGAACAAGCCAAATCCACCGGCCTCACCCTGGGTCAGCTTCTCGATCTTGCTCTGCTCGGCCTCGATGTCGACTTGCAAGACCTTGGACATGTCCGTTGCGGCCTGCTTGGCATTCTTAGCCACGAGAGCAGTGTAGCGGGCGGTCTCCGGCATCTTCATCCTCCAGTAATAGGTGAGCGCCGCTGGGATCGCTCCCACCATCACGACGATCCTCCAGAGATAGTCAGCCTGTGGAACAGTTGAGCCGAGCGGGTCCACCTCATAAGCCGGGGCGTCAAACTTGGCCTTGAAGGCCGCCGACGCAATGATCGCGAAGACACCACCAGCGAGGATCCCGAAGCCCTGCATGGCAAAAACGGCAGCGATGAAAGCACCTCGGGTCTTCTTATTTGCGTACTCAGACATGATTGTGGCTGACAGCGGGTAATCACCGCCGATTCCGAAGCCAAGCCAGAAGCGGAAGAAGCACAAGGTGGCCATCACCGACTTGGCGCTGTGCCCAAACGAGAGGCCCGAGCCGACGGAGCATATGACCATGAGCAACAGGGTCAGGCCATAGACCTTCTTTCGCCCCAACTTGTCACCGAGCCACCCGAAGAAGAGCTGGCCGGCAAGGGTCCCACAGAGCGCCACACCATTGACGGCTGCCGAAACATTAGGAGGCAGAGTGCCAGGCTTTGCCGCGCCATCAACATGGTAGTAGAGGCGGCCGAGCAACTTGGTGACAAGGGAGATGCAGAATAGATCGTAGGCATCGGTGAAGAAACCCATCCCGGCGATGATGATCGCGGTGAAGTGGTACCATTGGGTCTTTGCGACATCGAGGGCGTTGAGGACTTCCAACTGTTGCCCCGCCATGGCCTTCGACTCTCTCCGCTCTCTTCCACTGTGAATAATTTCAGGATCGACAAGAAACAACTATGAGCACTTGCACTAACCGGCCACAGATTAATCATGTTTAGTCACAAGCCAAGACCGTCAATAATTGCGCAAGATTAGGCAGGAGAAAAGAGAGCAAATTCTCATTCGAGTATAAAACTCGGAATAGTCAGCTCAAGCAACTGGGGCAGGTTCGACTGCTCCGCCGCTGCCTCATGAAACGTTTCCACAGGCAGCATAATAAGAAACTGAAATTCGACTGACAAATTGACTCGTACACATGTTCATACATGTTCATATATGGAAACGAGCTCCAGGATACCCAGTCAAAAGAAAAATAAATTTGAAAAGAACAAAAAGTAAAGACAAGCCTTGGGACCACATTACTTTTTGTTAGGGTCAATGCAATCGGAACAGAAACGCCATGGACGAATAAATAGCCCTCTCGAACGGCACGGTGCACCAGGCCAAGGAGTCATTATCTTATGCCATTTTGACACCCAATTTTGCAAGCACAATTTGTTGTCGTGATGCGTTGCAAATACAACGCATCGTCCATAAATTGAATCATTGCTAACACGACTTTCCTATAAAAAAATTCGGAATGCCACAGAGCATTCAGAATTTCATTATAAAAAAGTATATCTCGACTCGAGCAAGAAGAAAGATTGCCATATCTTTTCCTTAAACGCCATTTACTTCTTTTTTATACGCGAATCCAAAACTGCCCTTTCCATCAAGGCAATAAACGACGAGTTCTTGATCTCCTTTCCGTATCTTTTTTTTTTTTTTTTTTTTTGTAATATTCTTTCACCGAAGACAAATACAATCACAGAAATGATCTCTAATGGCGAAGAAAAAGAATACCAAGAAACTCATGTTTCCAGAGTCGTAGGGGAAACGACGACGATACGCAACGACAATGTCATTGAGCTTTTCTGGCGATACGAGACAAACCAACCAAAATAAACAAAAAGAAATTACATGCAAGAATAAACGCGACAAAGACCGGCGTACGGAAACGCACGAGGAGGATACACGTGCTTATAAGATAATGATTCGTATTCGATCGAGAGAGAGAGAGAGAGAGAGAGAGAGAGAGAGAGAGGGGCTAACCTTGCTTTCTGTCTGGGGAAATGATAGAAAACGACGGAGGGAGAGAGAGCGAGAGAGAGCGAGAGGGAGATTAAACGTCGAGGTTTTTCTTGGTCGATAGCTTTGGGTGCTTCGTTTTGGGATGAGATGCGTTGCATTTATATTCGAAACGAGGTTTTAACAAACTTGGGAATCTCCACAGTATATTCCGGCTCATTTTCCGCTCTACCATATTTGGGACTTAAATTTCTTTTTTTAGATAATAGGATATTCGAACATTCCTATTTAGATTATTTCTTACATAAATTCTGTCTGCACACAACGAGTAAAAGGTAAATTCATTTGATATAAAACTTGACAATAATATTACTTTGAGTAGAAGAACGTTGGACCTCAAAATTTTGCTGACTTAGATTAATCATTTAATGGTTGAATGAACTCTAACGTAATAACTTTACGCCTAGAATATTTGAGAAAAAGATTTACTAGCAATATTTACAAGGGAATTAATTCTGCTCCTTATGATTTTGGATTCGGATTTTGTTGAGAACATTTTAGGAATAAAATCATAAATGGAGATTAAACAATACTAGAGAGCACATCTCCAAAATTGCTCGGAAAGATAGAGTAGTGCACAAGAGCTGACACAACCATCATATGACAGTTGAAAAAAAGCAGAAAAAAAAAAACAAAATATATAAAGGTCCCGTCCATAAAATGAAGCCTCGGCGTTGACACATGGGACTTTTCGCTATTTTTCTCCTTCTTTTGAGACCAACAAGTCAAAGCAAGAGCTGTACTTGTCATAAAGGACGGCAACCTGGGCCAACGGAGGTCAAATTTCAATTTATTTTGTCCGGTTGGTAGGAAACCTCGGACTCGCAACAAAAAGGAATAGGGGCCACGGGGCTCCGAATTTTTTAAGTTTTCACGGAATGAATTTGGCATATTGAAATGGGATTCCGTAGAAGTCAATTACTATTGAAATGGGAAATGGGATATAGATATTTCTTCATTTTGGTTTTCAAGATTATAAAGATACATATCCAAAATTCCCAACATAGTTCCTTGATCTCAATAATAACATTTTGATTTTTGACCTATGAGAAATGACTGTGAATCTAATGTGTTAGTGGCAAGGATAGGTTGTGAATCATTCCCAGAATTGGCCATGTACTACTGGTCATGGATTAATCAAGGGAATGGTTGTGGACCAATCCAATGATTATGTTGATGGGCCCAAGCCATTCCGTTGACGAACGATTGCCCGACTATCAAGGTTGATCAACAAATGGTCACTCTCATCACAAATCAATCAATAATCATGAATCGATCCAAACGGTCATATCCGGTTGTAGATGATTTTGCTTGGTCATGCATCAATTATGTAGCACCGATGTGAATATGCGACATAACATAACACAACACGTCAACACAACACACCGACACGCTATGTCCAAAAAAAATAGAGAATTTTTATACATTCCGTCACATTATATATTAAATTTATATTTTTATGTATAAATGCACAAATAACTAAATAATAATAAAAAGAGCTAATAATTAATTTATACTAAAAACATTAATCATACATTTATTGATATCGTTCATTGTTTTGATTTGACAAAATCAACTACATTCCATTACAATAATCCATAAATATTTTAGAAAAAAATAAGTAATCTACATTCCATTATTAAATTTAACATTCAACAATAAGAAAAAAATCAATATTTCACTATCAAATATAACAATAAATCATTCATCCATATTATTTACTTTTTTTTCTGAAAAACCAACAAACTCCAATTCCAGCTTATCAATTGAAAGATTTGCAACTTTAAGTACCACAACATCTTCAAACGTATCAAATAAGTAAGTACTTCAATTGAAAACCAAATCTTTTGGATGTTTTGGAGTCATTTTATTTCTTTTCACTAAGGAGATGCATGGAAACACTTGTTTTTTTTTTGTTCCCAGGAACAAATAAAAAAAAAAAAGTGTTTCTATTTAGGGAACAATTTTTGAATAAAAAACGTGTTTGGTAAACTTGTTCCGGAAATAAAAAATGAACAGAAACACGTTTGGTAAATTTTATTCTTTTTTTTGTTTCTTTTAATTTTTTAATTTTTTAATTTTATTTTTCATTTTTTCCTTTTTTTTTTTTTTTCTTCTTTCAATTTGGTAGCCTCGCCTAGCCATGGTGAGGCTCACCGCGGTGAGGCTCGCCTCGGGGGCCGGCGACGCTCCGCGAGATCGTCAGCCCTCGACGGCGTCGCCCGGCCCTCGACGGCCGATCATTGGCCATGGCCGAGGCCGGCGACCGCGAAAAAAAGAAGAAGAAAAGAAAAGAAAAGAGAAGAAGAAAAGAAAAGAAAAGCGTTTCTTTAAAATCGTTTCTAGAACAAGAAACAATTTTTTTTTGTTTCTCGTTTCTATTCTTTTTGTGTTTCGGGAACAAAAAAAAAAAAAAGAACGTAAACGCAACCAAACGTTTATTATGTTTTTTTGTTCCCAAGAACAAAAAAACAAAAAAAAAAATGTTTAAAAACAGAAATGAGGAACAAAAACATGCAGGTCCTAAATGTACAAATGAGTAAGTACTTCAATTCCTCTTGACACATAATGAAAAATAAGGTTGTGCAAGAAGTTTTAAGGTTATACTTTGAAGCATCGGTGCATATACACCATAATTAACCCACAAAGGCTTATGATCCATAGAGTATTGACTCTGAATGGAATCAAAATTTTTAAAATCCTCATTTGTGTTTGTAAAATCTACATACTCCAAATTTACCTTGTTGTGCTCATCCAAGTTAAGAAAATATTTCCTAAAGCATTTTAATTTTTCTTGGTTGATCTCCTTATTTTTATATGGAGAAACTCGAGTAAGATTTCATTGAGCCATTGATCACTATAGTACATTTATTTACTTAAATAAAATAAAAATAGAAAGCAATAATAAATAAGATGAGTATTATATTATCATGTCAAATAAAGAATAACTATTAAAGTAATATTCTCATACAATTTTAGAACTTACCTGGAATTTAAAGCATGTGCCAAGCCATAAAGCGGTGTGTTATTCCTTGTCCAATGATTCACAATAATTGTATGAACCGCCTCATAAAATGTGGACTTCTCACCTAGCTTTTTCACTTCATGTGCATATATAATTTTTTTTTCACTTTTTCGAATATTGAACCCCACATATCATAAACTAAGTGAAGACAAGGCTTGTTAGTGTCACAAATTCTAAGCATATCATAAATAAGAGCTGTGAATAAAAGTATATAATTAATCGAATCCCATAAAAAATCATCCAACACATTCTCCTTAATTAACTTAGCTTTTCCTTGATTATTATCTTGATATATATTTCATTTGTCACAAATCATCATGTTTTGAAGATCAATTTTTATTAACTTGAATTTCCTAAGCATCATAATCATTGAAGCAAAATGCGTATCCGCTATGTAAAGCAACTTCAAGCTAACAAATTCATTGTATATTACTAATATCATGGAATGATTCATGATGAAATGTTTGATATGCATAACTTTCTTTATAATATCTGGAATCCAATTACATTCCTCATAAACTACTTAGTTTGTCTCCGTATTTTTTGCAGCACAAATATTCTTCAAAGCTAAATTAAGGGTGTGCACCACACAAGGTGTCCACATAATAAATATAAATTTTTGCTCTAAGTTATTCCACGCCCTTACAATTTGAAGCATTATCCGTAATTACTTAGACCATATTTTCATGCCCAATTTCATTGGTAACTTTTTCAATAAATAAAAAATGAAATGCATATCCTTTATTTCTCCTAGACAATCAACCGATTTTATAAACATTGGTTCTCCATCTAACACCGCCATAAAATTAATAAGCGACCTCCTTTGTGAGTTGCTTCATCCATCACTTATAATATTTACACCATTCTCATTTCACATGTTTTTAATAAATACACACAATCTATTAATATTTTCCTTCTCTTTTTGCAACAAAGTAGTTCTCAACAAATTATATTTTGGTGGTATATACTTAATAATATTATGATTAGCGGCATAAGTGAAAGCGGATTGAAAGTTATGATTCATTGCTAAGTTAAACGGCAAGATTGCCGAATAGAACATCCTAGCAATCTCACAATCTAGATATTCTCTTTGAGTCATATTGAATGAATCCTCAAGTGATTTTCCATTCCCACTTCAAATTTTCCTTTTTTTGGAGTTAAATGATGAATTCATTCCATCACCATTGCCACTAAGCAAAAAACTAGAAGGGGTAAAGGTACATATCTAGATGTAATACTCATTAATTTAGTATTGATATCTTCCTCTAATCTTTTCATCTCCAAAAGATCATTTTTTCCTACTTTGTGCATATTTGTATTCATTTTCCACTTATCATCAACAAATGGTCCCTCACTCTCATGTATGAACTTTTGAAATCTTTTTGATAAAAAATTGGATCTCTAAGATAAGTTTCTTCCTACATTACTATAATTAACCAACTTAGTAACATACCTCCATAATGGTTGTTTTACAACTTCGTTTCTATGGATAAGTAGTTGAGTACTCGAAGTGCTACTAGCCATGTTTAAACTTAAAGACATTTTACAAAAAAAAAAAAAATTACGAGAATTATAAGTTTAATATATATATTACAAGTAAATGTAATGATAAAAAAAGAAGAAGCAAATTTGAACATATATAATAATAAGTACATCCATATAAATAAGTTATCAGCAAAAAAATCAATGACCCCATAACATATTAATAAACCAAACTCAAATTGTACAGTCTTCAACAATAAAGTTGAAGAAAAAATTGCAAATTTTTTTAACCAAGGAAACAAATGGGTACTAAAAAGCCTTTTTTTTTTTTTTTCCATAGCCAAGGTAATAGCATAAATCATCCAAAGTGGACCAATCATAGAGCGAAGCAACTTATTGGCATGAAAGATCATATACTTGAGGGAACCTAGATGCATGGATTCTATTACCATGACAAGTATGCATGCTCTTCTTTGATTCATCCAAACCATAGCATGTAACAACAAGCTTGGAGTAGGAGGGTGTTGATGAGCATTCCAAGGAAAATGCCACTTGACCTAGAATTGAAAGGAACTATCAATTAAGGTTACTCCTACATCAAGATTAGAACAATATGGGATAGAAGCTTTAACGTGAGGAAAACTTGCGGTATTGGAAAGAAGAGGGCCTGTCCTTTGGGCAAATTTGAGTGAAAAAAACTAATATGCTTGATAAGATTGAGAAAGATAAAATCTATTGATTACATTGAGATAATTACAGTAGCTCAAATTTGAAAAGAAACATCCCTCATTAAGGATATTTTTGTCTATTGATTCTCTCTCTACATTTTCATGCCACAATCTACCTATCACCATCTACCCATGCTCGAATAGAATTCCATTGAATCTTGAAAAAGAAAAAAAAATACAAATCCTAATGGAGATGAGGAGGGCCCTTGATATGTCTATCAATGAGCTTTGGTTTACTATTGGCAAAACCATAGTGGGAGCTATAACAAACTATGTACTGTATAACAAACGAAGGAAGATTGGTACTAACCAATTCAAATCCCCTTTCCTCGAATGACAGCAAAATAGCAACAGCAATGATTAGAAAATAACAGAGATGATGGTGTAACAGCAGTAACAAATGGTAGCAAAATATAGTAAACAAATAGCAAACAAAATTGTAACATCCTTAATTGATCCTAATTTTCAGAATGGGATTACAATGAGGATTGGTAGATCATGAAAACGCCGAAAAGGCCACTTTGAGGTAAAAACTTGAATTTTTCATTGGCGAGATGTAAAAGTTTGGAAAAGTGGAAATGGGCCACAAGTAACAACCTAAGCGGGCCTCGGCCCACGATGGGTAGCATAATGGGCCCAAGTCCACCATGGACGGCCCAAGGGCCTCATGCCCAAGATGAGCAACCTAAAGGAGCCCATGGGTCACCCAAGCCCAAGGTCATTTCAAGTCCCTCATTAATGATTCATGTGCGCGAATAGTGCATGAATAGTACCCAAGGATAGTGAAATTACCATTTTGCCCTTCTAAGTCTAATAAAAGAAAAATTATGTGCATAAAGAAGATGTTGGGCGTTCAAGGGTGAGGAGGAGAGAGAAGATGACATAATCCCTATCCTATTTACCCTATTTCTAGCTTAGGCATGATGGGTGCAGATTTTGGAGCCCGTAGATAGTTAGGTGGTAATTGGGTTAGTAATACTTTTTGGACCGTAGAGGTGCTATGCTCTACGGTGAGTCCGAGTTAGATTTGGCGAAAGGCTCAATCATCCTTAGGGCCTATAAACATTCAACAAATAACAGTGAGATTAAACTCAATGAGTGAACTTCTTATACCTCACACGAGAAGCCGTTCATCTTAGAGACGCCCTAAACATCGAATTCCTCTATCGATAACAAATCAATAGCAAAGTTTCTCTTGTTTTGCCCCGACTATTTACAAGAAAGCAATCCACTTATTCAAGGCCATCATCGACAATACATAAGCAATTCCCATAACACTTTCCATGCTCCCAATCCAATCATACAAATGAGCCACATAGTATAGTCATGCACCAATGTCATGCAATAATCTAGACATGATCACAAATACATCTCATGCACTTTTCACACAATCTTGTCCAAATTATTATGGTCACTCAAGGCCCAAGGCCAACCCGAAGGTTCTCGGTCATCTAGCATAATCAGGCATCGTTTCGCCCCATTAAGCATGGCATTGTCCCACGTAAATGCATTAAGACAATACTCTTGTAAGGAGCTTCGTTCCGAAATCCATTCGTGAACTTGGGGACATCCGAACTTAATCGGGCATCGTCCCGAGTAAACACATTAGGACGGGTTCACTACCTCGCGTAAACACATCAAGGTCTTTAGGTGATCATACGGGCATACCATCACACGATTCATTTCTTATCTTTCTCAATAATCGACGTGATGCCTGTGCAATATGCAACAACCTATGCCATATGCCATCATGTCACCCACGTGCCTCATATTATATCATATAAAAGTACCACCCAATTTTACAAGTCCATGGCATATAAGTCACTCATCAAAGTAGGATTAGTCATTGCAATTCAAAATAATTCATGAAATTCACTTATCACATGTCATCATAAACTATCCAATAATTCATCGCTTGTCAACATAACACATCACACTTCACATATCATACTTTAATAGCCTATCACACAACTACTTATTGATAAACTGTGATAACCTATTGACTTAAAACATGATAAGCTATCGACGAAAACATGATAAGCTATCGATGAAAACATGATAAGCTATCAACAAAAATATGATAATTTATCGACAAACATATGATAAGCTATCAAGATAACCTATTGAGACCCTATGATAACCTATCATACAAAACCCATTTATCACATTAACAAAACATCATTTAGCCTTAATTTAGCTCTAAACTAACTCAAAAATGCAACAACAACCCTATTCAAGAGCTAGAAAGCCACTCACACCTAAGTCCTAGCTTTAAAAAGCGTTGGGGAAGGAGCGACAAGATTGGACAGTGGCTGGGGTTGCTAGTCTTGCCTCCAAAGCTCTTGTGAGTGGGTTGAATGGCGTCTCGGGCATTGCATGGCGGCAAATGGCGGAGGTGGGTGGTGTTCATTCTTTGGTCGGTGAGGGAAATATGAGGAACAATGAAGAAGATGGCTTGAAAATGAGATGCAAATGGACAAGGGGTGGTTTAGCTATGGTAAGGAGGGAGAGAAAGATGAACTTGAGAGCCAAAGTGTGAAAATGAGAGTGAGGGAGAGGTATGGATGTATTTGGGGAGAGAGGAAGAGCAACCCAAGCTTGGGCTATTGGATGGCCAAGATTACATCTTCCCATGTCCCATCCAAGTTCAAGGGCTTGGATCACTTCTTACTTTACTTTTGCTCAAGTCTCGTTAATGTAATTTAATGAACCACTCATGGCTAGGCTAGAAGATAGGCTAGGTAGGCTTAGACTAGGCCGGGGAATGACATCACCTCCCCCATCTTCAGCACATGGCGGCCCCTTCCTAGCTCCTTTCCCATCTTGCCCTTTTGTTCTTAGTTGAATGAAAGGGCAATTTGGTCATTTCGCCAAGATTGGGTATTGTTCATGCACATGGGGTGCATTAAAAGTTAAGATCTTGCATTGAAGGCTAGATGGACTTGGAAGACCCACGGCCCCATTATGGCAACCCACCTCTTAGGTGTATGGGCCTTGGGCCACCCATTTAGGCTTAGGCCCATTTGGGCCATCCATGATGGGCTTTGGCCCATGGGCTACCTAATTGTGGGCTTAGGCCCATCGAGTTGCCCAACATGGGCTTAGGCCCTCGCCGCCGCCACGGCCCATTTATGCTTTTCCAAACTTTTGCATCCCGTTGATGAAAAATTGAGTTTTCGTCTCAATGTGGCATTTTGGCATTTTTGGGGTCTACCAATCTTATTGTAATCCCGTTCGAAAATTGGATGCCCATGTAATTCCGTTCTAAAAATCGGGGTCGGTTTGTGGATGTCACAAATAATGCACGTGAATAGTAACTTAGCATCTAGAAGGCTTTGGCTTTTGTGGCAAGATGGAGGGATATGATTTATTTTTGCTCCCAAGTTGGAATGGAGGGCCAAGATGTGTTCTTGCTCCCCAAGTTAGGACAATAAGTCAAGGAGCATTAAAATGCCAACTTCTTTCCCAAGTTTTCCTCTTTTCCCATCATTTCTCTCACTTTTTCTCTCTACCCCTCCCTTTGGATGACTTTTCCTCCATCACTCTCCCTTAGCTCATACCCATTTTCTCTCTTTTTCCCCCTTGGTGTTGATGGCCATGAGCCACCACCGTCCATCGTTAAGCTCATCGGGCTACCCTTGCTACTAGATCTCGTAGTGCCGTCCTTCCCGTGTGTTGGCCACAAGTCCCAAGCCATTGCCGGACCTCCCTCAAGCCGTGTGCAACTGTTCCTTGTGTCACGGGCCGAAAGATGGACGACCCGAGAGGTTCCCCAGTCGACTCCAACTCGCCCGTGGACCTCCTGCTCTCCCTTGGATTTCCACCAAGTCTTCTCCCCGAATTGCAAGGACGAGCAAACTGTCATTGAGCTAGATTACGGAGTCTGTTCCTTTTATTTATGTCGGTAGACGGTAGTTAGTACTTATGTCGGTAGTTGAGGCGGTGCGATCTCGCCGTCGGATGAAAAGTAGATCTACGGTTGTAATCCGAGGCCCTCCACTATAAAAGGGGGTGTCCTCCTTCATTTGTAATCACCCAACATTTCAGTTATATCAAAGCTTCCGCTTCCTTTTCAAAGCTCCTCTCTCTAGCTTTCTCTCTCAACGATCCAGTAAGCGAGCGGGTAAGCGTTCGATCGAGCAAGGCTTGGCTCGGGTAGTCCAAATTCACCTGGAGTCGCCGCGCGGTCACGATCCCAATCGATCGGCCCGTGACACTTGGCTGTTTTAGCCTTTCCATGGGCTATCGACCGCCAATCAACCACCACCGCGCATTGTGGAGCTTCATTGTGAGCCGCCACCATGTTGTGAGCCTTTGTTAGCCACCGCCACTTGCCGTGGCCTAGTTTTGGAAGCGAGTAGCTTCCTAACCCTTGATTAGAGCGGTAATTGCTCTTAAGAGTAGAGTTAGGATTGATTTATGGTTAATGGTGATTAGATTATGTGATAAGTAGGTTAAAGTGACAAGTAGTGGTTTATAAGCTATCGTGATAGGTGATAAGTGGATGCGATAAGTGATAGTTTGATGTGATAAGTTATCATGATAGGTTATTATTAAATGTGATAAGCTATAGTTATAAGTTATCGTTGGATGCAATAACCTATCTTGATTATGATAAGTGTTCTTTATGTTGTGAATTATAAAATGTATATGCTTGTTGAATGCTAGTTTTTAAAGATGTTTCATGCCTATGCAATTCAAAAGTTGAAAAGGGCAAGCATTCATAGCATGCTATAATTATAAGTAATGAGAGACTATTTTGAAAGGTAATATGCTAAGGTTGTTCGATATGATATTGTCATTGGAAGTGACTTGTGATGTTATTGGATGTTCTTGTTCTATGTGATATTCTTTGTTATTAACGGCAATGTTTTATATGTGTTCATTAGAAGTATTCTTTACACATATGTTCATTATCCATGGTCAATCAATGCACGAGAACACTCGAGCCTCCGAGATGGGATATACAAGTGGTTCTTGGACATGCGTGGAAGCATGCCGGGTCAAGTCTCTCTCTTGATTGGCAATACTAAGGCGTATTGTTCCTAAACCAAGTTTGGCGATCTTGGAAGCATGCCATGATGATCATGTCACGACGGGTCGTTCCTTCTTGGCCTCGGTGTGATATTGAGATGTATTGTTCCCGAGCTAAGTTTGGTACTAGGCCAATGATCATGTCACGACGGCTTGGTTCTTTCTTGGTCTCGATGTGATTCCAAGGCGTATCGTTTTCGATTCGAATTGGACTTAGGCAGTGCTCAGCGTATCGTGTCAAACCACAAACTCTCGTTTCGTGCTCGGCATATTTTATTGATATAGTTTCGATAGATCATGAGACACACTTTGCCTAGCGTGCCATTAGGGCATTCATACTTGGCTAATGAGAAAGAAAACAATGGGTTTGAGTGATGGTATGCTTGTGTAATCACATAAATACCTATGATTATAGGGGGTGATGGTTCCGTCTTGATACGTATGATTATGCGGGATGCTGCTTAAATAAGTTCGGATGCCCCCAAGTCAACGGGATGCCGTTCACGGATGGATTTCGGAATGAAACTCCTGAATGGAACATAGTCCTAAGGCGTATGAATACATGGGATGTTGTTGCGCTCAATGGGGTGAGATGATGCTCGGTTATGCGGGATGACTATGAACCTTCGAGTTGACCTTGGACCTTGAGCGGCCGTAATAATTTGGACATATTTGTGTGGAAAGTGCATGAGATTGTATGTGATCAAGTTCGGATTATTGCGTGGCATGGACGCTTGACTATATTATATTGGGCAACATGGTCTCGAGGATAACATGGTAGTATGGATGCCATGATGATCTTGAGACATCAACGTGTGTAAAGTGCATGCATGCTTAATGCATATGATGAGAATCATACCATAGTCTACACATGTGTAGCATAGATTTATATGAGTTACATGAGAAAAATGCATGAATTAAATGTCATTTTAGTGACCTATGTGGCACATGCATGCTTTGATCGACCCTATTTATGAATTGAGAGACATGAAGAAGTCCCGCAAGTCGATATTCGAGTCGAAAGGCACATATAAGGTTGTGGATGTATATGCCTTTGATTATGACTCGTGAGATTTAAGTTGCATAGGTTTGCTTATCTTAGTAGTCCTTTGGCACATAGGTAGGCACTTTCCCAAGAGGCCACCCATCCTAATAGTGCACTATCTTAGGCTTGCTTATCCTTCAGGTTCAAGGGCACCAACTAGCTTTAGATGTTCAATCATAAACCATCCCAAAATCTCTTTGCCCTATCCATGGAATCCTCTTGTGTCCTTTCTCTTGGTATACTTGGGTTATCCATCTGACGTGTTCACCACGATTTCCAAATAGCCTTTAACAAAAGTGAATGATGCAAAATTTCTTTATTCTATTTATACTAACTAATATGAAAAAAATGATTGATTAATATAAAAAGATATGAAGAAAAATGCTGTCCTCAAATCATAAAAAGAAATGATTGGCCAATATCTAAGGTGATCTATCTTAAATAATTTCATTAATTATCTTCTTCTTCTTCTTTTGCATTAATTAGCAAGTTAAAAACACACGATGTTATTCAATTTTCGTTGTTTGACCTTTTGGTTATTGAGACCTTTCTCAACTGTTATTGATATTTATTTTTCCTAATATTTAAATTTCGGTTGATTTATTTTCTCCATATCCTTTTTCCATTGTGATGATAATATAGATTTACTCCTTAAAAGTAACAGGCATGGTACACGTTGAGGAAAAATGTAATTAAACTAGTTTAGGATTAAGCATATTCTATCCAAAATTTGGGAAGTTTATGCTTTGTTTGTTTTTGCGGAAAATAAATGATTTGAAAAATAATTTCCAAAAATGGTTGCTTGTGTCTTTTCCAAAAATGACTAAACAAAAAATATTTTAATTGTTCAAGAAAATGTTTATATATAAATTGTTGTAAAAAATGAAAAAAAAAATTCATTAACTAAATATTTTTAAAAATGAAAAGAAATTAGAAAATATTTTTTCTGACACTTGGATAAAAATAGAAATATAGCATTTGTAGATATCATCATGTCATCCTTATAACAGTAGATGTCTCTTTCCAATTTTAGACAATGTTGACCATGTTGATTGGCACTCTTCCTTTGTTTATTCTTTAAGTCTCTATGACGGGTGATGATCTTGGTCGTTAAGTTTCGAAAGGATTGTCTAGCTCAACCAAAGTGTTTCATATCTTTAAATTTTAAGAAAAATTATAATTCAGAGGCTTAGTCAAATTGATTAGAATTTTCGTAAATTTCATGGATCGGAAAAAATGCGAGCTAAGGCTCCGACTGGCCGTCCAAACATGTCAAGCAAAGGATGATACTTAACATGTTGGATGTGTCTTTATTTCTTTTTTTCCTTCCTTCTTTTTTTTTTTTTTTTTTTGTCTTTTTTTGCCTTTTTACGTTTGGGAACCACTTCCCAAAACCCTTTGGAGGCTTAAAGGTCCTTGGATAAATGCCAACCCGTTTGGCAAAAAAATTTGAACCCGTTTTCTCCAAATGCCAGCCTTGTGAAGCCAAAAGCCCAAGGCAAGTGAGGACCTGCGGGCTTGGGCTTTCGGCATGCCCACGCGGGCATTGTTCATATATTTTTTTCCAAAATTGTCCTTACGAGTTTTTTGTTTTTCTGGTTCTTGCCCTTGTATGCGACATTGTTCATCTTCTTTGGGGAGGTTCGGTTCGTCGACTACGAGGGCCGACGATCGCTAGAGGGACGCCCGACCGTCGGGGGTGGCGCGACCAACACCGGGGTGGCGCGACCAACGTCGGGGGTGGTGCAACCGAGGTTTGGGTCGCCGCGACCCGGATCCGGGGCGGCAAGCGGTCTTCTTCTTCTTCGTGAGCGGTCGCCGACGAGCTTCTTCTTCTTCCCAATGCGGGTTGCGCGACCTCACCGCCCCCGGATCTAGGTCACGGCGGTGTTGCATGACCTCCCGTGACCTCGCCGCGACCTAGATCCAAGGCGGTGAGGTCCTCCCGTGACCTCAACGCCCGGATCTAGGTCGTTGGAGGTCGAGGCGACGTCGCACGACGTCACCGCCCGGATCCGGGGTTGCCGGAGGTCAAGGCGGTGTCGTGCGACCTCGCCGCCCAAATCCGGGTAGTCGAGGTCGCAACGGCGGCGCGCAATCTCGCCGCCCCACATCCGAGGTTGCCGGAGGTCGCCGGCGACCGCTACCCTTGCCGGTCAATTTTTTTTTTAATTTTTCTTTTGATAATTTTTTTTTACCACAAAGATCATTTATAAATGTAATTCCCTAAACGCCATTTTGCTCAAAGTACTTCACAAAAAGCTTTCAAAGTACAATTTACCAAACATGGTTGCATTTTCTTAAAACTTTCCCCAAAAGTGATTTCCAAATGCACCCATAATGTATGACATTGTAACAAAGGTTTGATTTCCTGGTCCTCAATCGAAGTTTGTCTCCCTTCATCCTGCAACGATGATCGCCTCCAATTTCTTCTGCTAGAAATTTGCGTTGATATTGTCCCACTTTCATGCATTGATGGTAGTTATTAATTTACGACTCATGTCGAGAAGGGTGACTCCACTTGCTATGTTGAAGCTTCTATTCTAGAAATTGTCATTGATCTAAACATTTTCAGGATAAGTTACGTAATCTATTATTTGTTTGAGCTCTATTGCATGATAAGCTATTGTCTATAAGCATACATGATTTCGTGCATTCATTAATCCACAACCAACGGCAATCTCGTGCATTTAAAGTTAATTATTGATTTGGTATGTCGATATGACTTGATACTAAACCATTAATAAATGGTATGGTACATCCATATGACTTGATCTTGACTAATAATTGACGGATATTCGTTAATGGTGATTATGTTTCCACCTAAATTGCCTTCCTTCACTCAACACATTAAATAAACATAATTTGGGATGCTTCATTGAGTTTATAAATAATGTATATGAACACATTAGAGAATAGAACATGTATTATAACATCAAACTATTGATGAAATTTTTTTATTAATTAATTATTTCAAAAATATAAATAATTATTTTTAAAAGTTATCTTTTAAATAATTTATTTTTTCGCGAATCAACCTGTTCAAATAATCCACTCGTGGGCGTGTTGGTTGAGAGTCTCTTTCTTATCGCCAATATCAAAGGTTCGAAATCTGTAATTACTAGCAATTTAAGTGAGGTCTTGGCGGTGGGATGCTGGCCTAATCTTTTCTGAGGTATAGGGACCGGCCCTTCGATTCCGTCCGGGCACGAGGGCGTGATGGAGTTTATAAAAAAAAAAAAACTGGCTAAGTAGGACTCGAGGGTCCCCATTTTGCTACTGTTCTTTTGAAAGTTCTCTTTTAATTTCTCGGACTGCTCAGGCGAAGCCTCCGGACTGGCGGTATGTTCACACTTCTTCATTCGCAAGCTCGTAATTCCCGAGCCGTGTCGCCTCTTTCACTCTTTGTTATTACATTTCGAGCTTCTCATCGTTCGTGTCGTAGGCGAATGTCCCCAATTTTCAAGTTTTTTGAGTAGGGATTTTGGCTAGTTCGTGAATGAATTTGTGCTGGTTCGTGTGGATCTGAAATTGAGATCCACTTCAATGGCAATTGGCAGATGGGAACAAAACGTCCGAAACCAGAGAAAGAGAGAACGAAAGACCTGTCCGTTCCGCCGGGTTTCGCGTCTCTCACATCCTTCCTTCTCAAGAGGGCCGAAGAGGCGGATGCTGAGCCTGCCGTCCTAGACTTCTCCATCAATCGCAGACCGTGGGTGCTTCACCATGAAAGCGGAACCGGTCACGGTGCACGAGATTCCGACTCGGCGAAGCACGAGGCGGTTGTGGTAACTTTTCGTTTCCCCTTGTAGGCCTCGTGCTCGGAATGGCCTTTGCGTTGTAGTCTGTTGTTTGTTTACTTTCATAGACCCCTAAATCATGTTATCAACCATGTGGAGTGCAATGCTCAAGTTAAATAAGCATGTTGAGAGAGAGAGAGAGAGAGAGAGAGAGAGAGAGTATGAGGGCAGGAGCAATGATGGAGACTTGGAAAGAGCTCGTTTCGTGAGGGAGAACAAGTAACGTAGATGTTTCCGTGGGAGGTTAATTACTTTAGTAATCTGGGTCCTAGTATAAGAATGTTGCCAAACAGAAGTATGGTTCATAAGGAATTAGATTTCATTTTCGAAGTGAACCAACAAGGCCTTTCTTTGGTTGAGGCATCATACCAGTCACCTTTGAGTAATTATACTGGGTCTCGACAAAGTAGAAGTGCTTGGTGCGGAAAGAAGTTTTTCACATATATTTCTGGAAGCAAGGTTGCTGTAAAGCTGTCTTGTTGCTATTTTACCTGAATAAGCAACTGCAAGCCCTCATGGACTATGAATTGTCATGTAATTTTGCCAATGTGAATTCCAGAGGTTCACTACTTGTGTGGTTCAATTGAGGAAACTGTTGCTCCCGCCTTGAGGACTTTGCTCTGGTCCAGTTCTTTGTTCATTATTAGAAATACGTAATTTGTTACGGGTTTCAGATTCTGGATGTTCACTGACCTTCACTCGAAGTTAAGACAGCTGAATGTTGAACCTGTTTCTTTTCTCCCAGACTGATTTTCAATTAAAGTGTCGGTTCAAATTTGAATATGAACTTTTTAATAGGCCAGACTTCAGAGAAGTTGATATGATGCTAGCTTGTGAATCTTTTTGGGAGTCGATCCACATTTAAATTCAATCGCACAAATAGAAATATTCCCTCTAATTCGCTTGGTTTTTCTACCTGAGAACAATGGATATCTGTCTTCATGTTATTTTTCTACATGTTTGCTTATTTTGCACTATTTGACTTGGAGAGTCTGAAACTAGTTTAGTTTCCTATCTTGCTGTTCTAGAACAGGTACAAGCTGGAGGGGATTCTGAAAATGCAATAACTTGTATCTTTGAGGAGGCTCCTGTTTTCCGACCGACTGAAGAGGTAATCCTTCTAATAAACTCTAGGCTGATTCCAGAAAAATGTCTGTGTAAACAATTATAGTCAAGGGGACCACTAGGTTCCCCTGTTTAACCCACTGTCAAAATTTGGGTCATTTTAGATTTTTTGGAATTTGATTACCAGGAATTTGGCGACCCCCTTGGGTACCTGACAAGCTTACACCAGAGAGCAGAAGCATATGGGATCTGTCGTGTTGTTCCTCCCCTTCTTGGAAGCCTCCGTGCCAATTAACTGAGAAAAACATATGGGGAAGTGCTAGATTCAGGACTCAAGTACAACGACTAGATTTGCTGCTAAATACCCATTTGCCAAGGGAAACAGTTAAATGTAATGGAAATGCTGACTGTAAAAACCAAAATATCTTCACAAGGCACCCTTGTGAAGATGGGTGCCTTTGTACTGAAGGCATTCAATGGGAATGTGGTCCAGAATATACTCTTGAAACTTTCAAGAAATATGCCGATGATTTTCAGGAAAACTATTTCCTGAAAAAGGATTATGATATGAAGTCAGATGATGATGTGCAGAATATTGAGTGTGAATATAGACAGATCTGTGAGAATCCTACCAATAAAATTGAGGTAAAGGAAAGATAGCAATTATATTGAATTCTTTGTTTCACTTGCTACTAACAGGTCTCCTATGCTCTTGTAGGTGTTATGCAGCGATGATTTGGATTCTAGAACTTTTGGCAGTGGATTCTCTTCTACCTTTAATTCTGGGTGGAACCTGAATGATTTACCAAGGCTTTCTGGTTCTCTTCTTTCTTTTGAGAGCTTCAGTACATGTAGTATTTTGGCACCTAAGCTACATGTGGGTATGTGCTTTGCAACAAGTCTCTGGGTAAGATTTTAAAGCTTCTTAGTGCATGTTAATTCGTTTTTGTTCATTCTCGCTTATGCAATCCTGCTGTAGTTATATTATAGCTTCTAAACTTATATGGGTTTTCCTAGTCCTAGATATTGTTTTCTCAGTGTGCTCCTTGATATTTGCTCAGTTTTGCATGTTCATTTCTTGGCTATTATTATTGTTGACTCCTCTTTCATGCTAATTTATCCATGTTTTATATATTGTTTATGGCCTGACTTTGCCGCCAATGTTGGAAGCAGAAATGTGAAGAACACTGCTTATATTCAGTATGCTATACGCATATTGGTGCTCCAACAATTTGGTACTGCATCCCAGGCAGATATCGTGCTAAGTTTGAGGCTATTGTTAAGAAGTATTCCATGGAGTTGCTATCTGTACAGCATGGGTTAAACATGGTAAGTACCTATTATGTAAAGTATCAGAAATTGGTGGTTATTTCATATGTTTGGTAATGATCACTTGGGTCACTAATATTGTCGCCCAATATATCGAAATGTCGAAATGATTATCAATCAATGCCCTTTGGGTTTCCGGCCAAATGCTGACATGTCCACCTACAAGATATTTTCTTTATAGATGACATGTGGTGTTTGCTGCCAGCATGAGTTGAATGTGATAAGTACCTATTCGGTATTAGAAATTGGTGGTTATTTCATATTTTGGTAATGAATATCACTTGGGTCACTAATATCTGTTACCCAATGTATTGGAATATTGAAATGGCAATCAATTGATGCCCTTTGGGTTCCAGCCAAATGCTGACATGTCCACCTACAAGATATTTTCTTTATAGATGACATGTGGTGCTGTTGTCATTTTCAATTGGCAAGAGAGAGAGAGAGGGAGTAGTGATCACCACAATACACAACAGACTGTGACAATTGAATGATTTTTGAATGTTTAGTGGTGATCTTTGCCATACAATTTGAATTCCATGGTGATAATGGAGAGAGAGAGAGAGAGAGAGAGAGAGAAGTGATCACCACCATATGCAACAGATTGGTGACAATTGAATGATTTTCGAATGTGTAGTGGTGATCTCTGCCATACAACTGAATTCCATGGTGACAATGAAAAATGACCTAAGGTGGAACGACCTTTATGGGAGTTACTGGGTATTTATATTGTAGATACTGTGCTTCTATTTCCACCATCAGCCAAAACCTCTTGACTTTTTGGCTGAACTTTTGTCTCTGAATCAGCAACTGTAATAAGAATGCTTGGCTCCTATATGTTTACCAGTTCGTCAGAATCAGGTTGAAGATCTCGTCTACTCTTCAAGAGTTTTAAGTTCTCTTGATTTTGAATCTTACTCTCCGTTTGTTTCACAAAAAATAACTTTTAGGAAAATGTTTCTCGAATTTTCCAATGTTTGTTTCACGGAAAATGAATTAGTTGGTGAAAACATTTTTCATTATGGGAAAAGTCTTCTAAGATAGGGGAAAATATTTTTCACTTTTGAGAAAGAGGAAAACAACTTCTTCACTCACTTTCTCTTATCTAACACCCATGTCAACCTTTTCATCTTTCTTTATCTTTTTATTTTCTTTTTTCAAAGAATTCGAATTTTTAAGCCTTTTTTTTTTTTTTTTTAAGTTCTGGTCGCCAGTCATGATGACCGGCCACAGGCAAGCCTCAACGTCGGCCTCAAGTGAGCTTGAGGCTCGCTACTCGCCTGATCGGCGGCAAGCTAGGCGAGTTGCGAGCTAGGGCTTGAGCTTGCCGCTTGCTTGATCGACGGTGACCTAGGGCTCCAGGCTCGTCACTTGTCGATCTGGCTTGCTCCTTGCTGATCTAGCGAGTTGAGGCCGCCGCTTGCCAAATCAATGATCCAATTGAGCGGCGAGCTTGAGCTTGCTTGTTGGCATCAAGTGAGCTTGAGCTTGCCTTTGGTTGATTGCTGGGCATCGCCGTGGCTAGCAACTGGCCAGAGAAGAAAAGACAAAAAAACAAAGAGAAAAAAAATAATAATAAAATTGATTTTTTATAATATAAAAAATAATTAAAAATTATATTTGAAAAAAATAAAATAATAAAAATTATTGAAAAAGAGTGCATGAAAGAAAAAATTTTCCTTACGGAACAGTTGAAAATATTTTCTGCTTCTTTTCACATTTCGTCTGAACATTAGAAAATAATTATATTTTCCTGGAAAATGGCCTTTTCTGAAAACATTTTCCAGAAACTGTCATATTTTCTGTCAAACAAGCCTTAAAATTATTCTTTGATCTATTTTTTAATTCGTCCACCTACACTTCTTGTGTGCTCTGTGTATTCTCTCAACTCTGTGACATGCTTTCATCTACTTAGACAACCTTTTAGCATCAAAACAAGACTTACCAATTAAAAAATTCACGTGCTGCTTGTTCTGATATTGTTATGGAATTGTGAAGAACGTCAAAGAAGAGTGATGTGACTGCAGAACATTTTTGTGTTAAAGTTTTTGTCCTAGCTATGCTTGTGGGAAGTTGAGTGAATTATTTGCTACTTCTTTTAACATTTCTTTCATTCTTCATAAAGTTGGTTATACATTGGAGAGATGTGTATAGTTACAATCCTACAACCTAAGTGTTTGATTGATGTGTAAATTTGTAATATTGGATGCAGTTTTCTCATTTATCCCCATCAACCCTGAAAAGCCAGGGTATACCTGTCTACCGTTGTGCTCAGAATCCAGGAGAGTTGGTTGTTATTTTTCCAGGGGCGTATAAATCAGGATTTAGCTGTGGATTTAACTGTGTGGAATCCGTTAATGTTGCTCCTCTTGATTGGTTATCTCATGGACAGAATATTGTTGAACTTTATCGTGAGAAAAGGAGAAAGACAATGATTTCCCATGATAAGCTGTTGCTTGGAGGAGCTAGGGAAGCTGTGAGGGCACAATGGGAACTTTTACTGTTGAAAAAGGAGACTGCAGATAACTTAAGGTGGAAACATGCATGTGGAAAAGATGGGATCCTGGTCAAAGCACTCAAGGTATGTAAGTAAGATTATTTTTTGAAGCTTGTGTGGGCATTTGTTTGTGTCGTTAATAACCAACTCCTTTTGTCTTAACTTCTGTGGTGCACTTGATTTATTTTTTAACAAAGTCAATGTGCTTTTGATTTTGCTTATCAGCCTTTTTCTTTTCTTTTCCCAGTCACGAGTAAAATGGGAGAGTCTAAGGAGAAAATATCTTTGCAACTCTTCACAGTCAAAGAAAATGGACCAGAACTTTGATGCTTCAAGTAAGAGAGAATGCGGCATATGTCATTTTGATTTGCATCTTTCTGCAGTGTCCTGCAAATGTTCGAGGGACAAATATTCATGTCTAGATCATGCTACACAAATTTGCTCTTGTGCTTGGACCAATAAAGTTTTCCTGTTCCGCTATGATGTTGGTGAGCTGAACCTCCTTATTGAAGCTTTGGAAGGGAAGCTCAGTGCCGTGTACAAATGGGCCAAATTTCTTGGGCTTGCTTTTAAGACTTCCACAGAAGATCTACCGATGAGTTCTGTTCTTGTAAGCAAGTCCACCTCAGATGCTGAACCAACTGATTCGGGACAAAAGGTTAGCACAAGTGCAAGCATCACCTCTAGAGCTCACATCAAGGCTGAACTGAAAGAAAATTTGATTAAAAAAATGTCTTCAGATGGATTGAGGGGTGAAGTAAACAATGATTTTGGGAAAGCAGAAAGCTCATCACATTCACACAGACATATCATTGGTGTTCTATCTGAAAGTGCAAGTGTATCAGTCTCCTCTGACTCTGAAGATGAGATAACTAATTTTGTATCCCATTCTGGGGTGAAAGCTGCAGAATCAAATAATGATATGGCATCAACCAAACAAAGCATTGTCGACAGTCCTACTTCAACTGTGAAGAAAGCACCTTCTTTTGGCAAACTGGCACCTGGGAAACTAATGGCAAAGGATGCTAGATCTTGTTCACCGCTCAATGTCATTGTTCTAAGTGATGATGACAATGACTAACACATCTTTGGTCAGTCAACTGTGCTCTTCCAGAAGTATACATGGTTTGCATCTAAATGTTGTGTTATAGTAAACTCTTTTTTTTTTTTTTTTTGGTGAGAATAATAAATATATTGAGCTTTAACCAACCTATACAAAAGGATCACAGCACCAAAACTTATACTCAAAATGAGACAGAGTCATAATGAGTGGAAGGGTGCCAAGATAAAACAACAGCCAAACAACGGCACAAGAAGCCACACGGCTAAACCAACACAACCAACAAAGCAGAACTAGTCCAAGAGGACCAGCCAACCAAAAGAAGGCATCCAGCCAGCCAAACAATGGCAACCTACCCAGGAAAACCCCAAAAGACGAGTGACCCACGCCAGCAGCCTCCAAAGTCAGCAACTCCACCAATCGCATCACAGCCACAGCAGCGAGGACCCCAAAGGACCAGCACCCACAAAACAAACACGGAGCCGAACCCACCCATCCGAACAGCCTCAAGCCGTCCAGCAGGAACCAACAGCACCCACACTAAGAACGTTAAAGCTCTGGTGGTGTAGAAGAGAAAATGTAAGGATCAATACCCAGCTTCGTTGAAGTCTCCTATTTCTCAGATTCTCCTCAACATTTCTGAATGTTAAGGCCTCCTCACCACTTTAATGAGGTGGTTTTTCATGGCCGGAACCTCTAAAATATGGTCTCTAAACAGAATATCGTTTATGTTCTTCCAAATAATATGGCAAAGAGCACCAAAAGAAAAATAGGCAATGGAATGATAGAAATATTTACCAGAGAGAAACTTGATTGCCACTGAAGGTTCTTCGACCAAGGTTTGTTGCGTCAAGGGAGGTTGCATCTAACCGCCCAAAAGAAGGCAAAGTCGGCTATGATGCAACAACCAAAAAATAGATGATCGATCGAATCCGGTGTCAATTTACAAAAGGCACACACCGCATGCTCAATCCTACCGACCGATAGAAGCAAAGCTTGGGTGGGAAGCTAGTTCTTGGTTATAAGCCAAAGATTGAATTGATATCTCGGAGAGAATATTGTTCTAGATCAAAGCAGCCCAAGAAACCCGATTCTTCTTACTTCTAATGGCTTGCCACGCCGAGGCAACCAAGAATAAATCAGAAGAGTTTCCTAGCCAAATAAAGCGATTTGGGACCTGGGAAAGGATAGGGAGGGGTGTTTCCATGATTCCAACATTGTCCTGATGGTCTAGCCAGATGGAGAAAAAGGTCAACCACAGTTGCTTGCCTGGATAAACCAGAGCTATAGATTTGAGAGTTCGAGAATACAATATTAAGGGGGTCTCTCGGGAGCCAGTGGTCAAACTAGAAGGAGAGAAAGGCCATCCCCTAACCTCTAGAGGAAGGAAAGACGGAATTCGGTCCTGAGATAGAGGATCCTCTTCCAAGCCAAAGAGCAGAATGTTGGTTTTCTTACCGCCCAAAAACTTTTCCTCTTCTGGAAAGTCAAGTGGATCCACTTGCACCATAAGGATTTCTTATCCGTGAACAAGATCCAAATGTGCTTCAACATCGCTACCTTATTATAATCCCTCAATCTGCGAATAGCAAGCCCTTCTTCATCTTTAGGAAGGCACACGTCATCTTAGGAAACCTTTGCTCCACCCCTCCCTAGACCTGGGCCCTTCTAGAGAAATTGTCTCAGGATCTGCTCAATACGGTCCAACATTGCAATGGGGATAGTAAAGACACTCGCTCAATAAGCTTGGATCGCATGAAGGATTGACTTGATTAATTGAAGACGGCTAGCAAAAGAGAGAAAGCGCTAGGTCCAGGATTGCACCCTAGTTGTTATACGGTCCACTAGGGAGACACAATCCACCTTGTCGAGCTATGAGGAAATAATGGGAACTCCCGAGATAACGCACCAGTAGCTTCCCTTCTTGGAAACCAAGGGTATGAAGGATTTGACTCCGTATCTCAGCCGAACCTTTAGCAAGAAATATCTCACTTTTGTTGGTGTTTGGCTTCAGACCACTCCATGCCGAGAAGGTATCAAGACTTCCTTCATGAGAGAAGTCGAGAAGAAATCAGCTTCACAAGAAAGGAAAAAGTAAACTCTTTTGTTATACTAGTGTTGGGTATAGATCATGCCAAAAGAAGTCTTGCAAGAAATCTTTCTGCTAGTCTTGTTTATAGTCTGCAACTAAGTGCGAATCTGTAAGTATAGAATGCTTGAGATTTTATTTTTTTTTTTTCTAGAGTTTTTATTTTATCACTCTATAATCCTGGTAGAATGCTTATGCCTTACTTTTTTCTTCTTTTGTCTTGAATACTCATGCTTTAGTTATATACTACATCTGTAGTAGGAACCTTTTGGCAATAGCTTACTCCCAGCTTTGTCTTATTGTTGACAAATATCTTTAATTGTGTATTCTAAATTTCTGGTAACTTCCACCATCTTATTGCACTCTGTTCATCGAATTATATGGTTGATATCATACTTAGGTTGTGGTTTTTCGACACAGGAATTCTAGATATGATAAAGGTTGAGGAAGTTCATGCCAAGAAACTCCTACTACACCTACCAATTTAATTGCTGCGATATTGGATGATTTGCATGTGAAGATTCGCTCATGAATCTTTGGAGAAGCATATAAAAAGGTATGAGATGTTATGGAAGTAAAATGAGGAAGAAATTATTATGAAATTGATGAAGGAAGATGAAATGGTGTATTATTGAGGTGTGCTTAATAAAGTGGAGAATTAAAAATTTGATGATAGATAGAATTGATCAGATCTGTCCAAGAATCACAAAGAGTATGGCATGAGAGATGGTACCTTACAAATGGAAAAGGTTTGGTTGAGTAGTCTAACATTTAATTTGGACCTGACAGGTTTCATGCTTAAACAGAACATCTCTTAATAAATGTAATCTTAGATACCCTGTGATGATAGGAGTCTTACCTGATGAGCAAGACAGGGAGGCTTCATTCATTGATGGAATTAGTTCAGTCAAAAGTGTGGTTATCCCAAGTGATAAAAAGTTGGTACCTACAGGATATAGTGTTCGAAGTTATGCCAATCATTAAAGTTTCTTGAATTTGATCAGTAGTTGTTTAACTTTGATTCTGGACTATGCTATTTCTGGCTATCCATTATTGCACATCAATCGCTTATACAATTAATATGTTCAAATTACCTTTTCTTTGGCAGCATGAATTGCAGTAGTTAATAAGTTTTTTTTTTGGTAAAGGTAGTTAATAAGTTTTTTGCTTCAACTATATCAAGAAATTATTGCATTAACTATTTAGGCTATCCTACTTTAGTTTGGTTACTGATGGGCCACTTTCAGATTGTGTGGCTGTTTTTCCCATAATCCTTCTCTCTGTCACTGCTTCATCACACTAATGAATAACTGATGTTTCTTTGGCCCAAGAATTTCTCCTATTTTGGCAACATGACCGAGAGTTATTTTCTTTTGTGAAGAATTTTCTTCTCTTGTAGTCAGTTCTTCATAGGATGCTTTAGAGAATGCATGAATTGAAATCTTCATTGAATTTTATTTTTCTCTCATGCTCTGTGTTACCTTATGATGTACAGGAGTAGCTGTGATATTGAATGTTCAAGAATCAGTCATACATGTACAAATACTGACTGAAGTAATGGTTTTGCAAATTATTATTATTATTATTATTATTATTATTATTATTATTATTATTATTATTATTATTATTATTATTATTATTATTATTATTATTATTATCATTATTTTATTTTAATTTTTTTCCGTTTGCTTAGCAGCTTCTGTTAGTCTTTACTCTCATCTCAAATCAAGTTTGGGTTGGCTGGTCTGCATGTGCATAGTGATGCAGCCAACAAAATCATTGAAGATGATTCTTTTTTTCAAATATTGCTGTATCGTTTTGTTTATGATAGACTTTGCAACTCAAATAAGAGCCCTAGAAGAATTAAAATTCTTTTTCAAGTTTAATTAGTAAACTTATGAACTTGGGTTTGAGAATTATTAGTATTTTGCTATACTTTTTGAAGTTTGAGAAGTAGGAGATTGTGTTTCCTATTTCAACTACGTTTCTTATTTAGAGATTTCCTATTGTAACGGGAGTACTATTTAGAAGAGTCGATAAATATTGTCATAATTCTCTCTCCAAAAAGTTGAAAAAATGCCAAATTTTGCAAGTATTTGCTTTGGGATCGTGTGATGCAATTTTTCTTTTCATGTGATGCTTAGGAAGCTTTGGGTGTGAAGCCTCATTATTCTTTATCAGGCAACTCAGCGGTCCTACATCATAAAATATCCGGCTAATCCACAGAGCACTTGCTTCTTCATTTTCATTTTGCTCAACATTCTAGCATCTCATTCTCAATTCTTCTGGTATATATAAATTCTGCTGAAGCCTGTTTTAAGTTTGCTTCAATGATGCAGATTATGTTCTTCTCTCCCCAAATTAGCTTGGACTGTTGCTCCTCTTTGCCTCATATGGTGCATTTGGAAGGATTATAATACAAGACTCTTTGATGGATTTGAACCTTCTCTTGACTCCATCCTTGCTAATTAAGTGTTAATGACCTTCATGTTCCAATCCTTTGGGAATAAGGTTAGCCTTATTACTTTTTCTTACTGTTCTTGTATATTCCTGACTTACTCAAACAGTTTTTCTCTCAATAGATAAATTATTACTTTACCAAAGAAACAAGAGCAAACATTGTGACTTTCGACTGGTTGAACGTTTCCAGAATTTTTTGATCTTGTGCTTTACATCTTAAAAGGTGGCTATAGTTATACCTGGTTTTTCTGGGTAAAATTATAGGAAAGATTGTGTTAGCAGAAGGCATCAATTTGTGCAGGAAACAAGCTTCACTGGATTGTCAAGATTTGTAGGCTTGTAGGCCTTCCTTTGGAGTGACATTAATGATTATTGTAAGTTCTCATCCAGAGTTTATTTATGTATGTTTATGTACATCACTTCTCTCTTGAATCCAATGAGTATATTGACCTTTGTTTACTGGTCATAGTCATTTCGCCTTTCCTTCACTACAATATCTCTCCCGTCTTGCAATCTAGGAGTTCACATAATTTGATAGATTCAGTTGAGGCCTTGTGATACCGTTTTTCTTGCATTTCGATTTTTTCTTGTTGTGTGATTCGGAACATGGGGGGCTTGTAGGCTCATGACTAACGCGCCCTTTGAATGAATACAATACATGCAACTGCTTGGAAAATGGTTGCTGCTATTCTTTCCTCCAATTAGTATGCATTTGGCTTGAAAGGGTGTAAACGCCTTGTGAAAAGCGAAATCCTTGTTGTGAAAAGTGAAATCGTATTCTTTTTTACTGCTTATGCATGTGTGCATTGTGTCTATTCGGATCAACTCGTAGAAGTATGATCTTGAGGCGACACTAACGCTTGGACCGGACATAAACTTGCCTTATCCTTTTAAAGGGTATGTCCACTCGAGGGGTCATAGGAACTGAGAGACCATTGGACATTAAGAATAATTTATCTTGATTGACTTATCTTCGTTATGTCATATGAATTGAGACTCAAGATCTCAATGGATTGGACCTTTTGGCAGCCTAAGATGAGCCCATTGAACCCCAGCTGCGATGAGGTATGGGACAAAGTTATCGGGACATCTTGTCCCCATCTCGATCCAATTTCCAATTGAGACAAATGTTTATTTAGATTTTCCGTTTTTGGGAGAATCAATATTAGGGTAGAGTATGAGAAGTGAGAAGTATAGTCCTGAAAATTAACATTTGTTTCCAATGCGGTTATTTTTCTGAAAATTTCTTCAAGCCGACTTTTGATTGGGTATTGCACCTTTTGTCGTCACCCTCATGCAACCGTAGCATTAAAGACACAACCCAAAAACCCTATTTGAATCTGACTCCTTCCCTTTCACTCTCTATCCTCTCTCTATAGAGTCTACCCTCTACCTCGATGTTGGCCACCTGTTGTTCCACCAACTACGTACCAACTGCGTCAAGCGACCACCCCAAATGAGTGACCACGCCAAATGATCGAGGTCACGGCCATCTGATGTCTCTTGCTATGTTTAATAAGAAGAGGAAATAAAGCATCACAGTTGGTTTGTAATTAATATTGTTTGAGAAGAGAACTGTTTTGAGGTAACACCGAAAACGATCTCCCGTGGTTTGCAGTGAATCGGCACGGTCTCCCAGCTATTGCTTTAAGCCCTCGATATCCTTTTCAAGTTCAGCTATTCAGCATTATCCCGCACATGAGCCTTTTCAGAAGATTGCCCCTGCGTCTCCTCAGTCATTGGTGTAACATCTTCAAAATTCAACCTTATTCAGGATATGGTAAGGGACTTCTATCAATGTACAATTAGTAGAATTACACTTTGAATTGGTTTGTGAATCATTCAAGAGTATTAAACCTTTGGGAAAGACAAATTAAAATTTTTATGTGCACAACTAGAGAATTCAATAATGGATTGACAATTCGACCATAAGGATTGATGATGGACAATCTTAAGCTATTTCAAACCGATCTAAGAACGGTCATATATTGATTCAATAATAGTATATAATTGAATAGTAGGTGATTCCGCATGATTACTATATTAATTACGAATGACCCTAAATTGATTCCAAATGATCATGTATTTCAAAACGAGCAATTGACCCATCACGATTACATGACAACCAAAATCATTTATGAATAAAAAATGGCTTAAACGTGGATTGATATCAAATCAATCATGGGTCAAACTCACAAAACTCTTAAAGGCTGCCCGTTGGTTTTATAAAAAATTAAGAGACAACCATTGAACATTACTTAATCAAATTCTTTATTTATTGGTAAACCTTGAATTGCTGGATAAGTGATATTGGGTCAAAAATTAGAAGCCCAAAGGGGCCCACAAATTTGGAGAGGTCCAATGGGCCACATTTCATTTAAATTTCGGCCACAAGGGCCCAAATAGATGGAAATTACAATTTTGCCCTTTAGGTCCATTAAGCTTGTTTAGGCCCAAATTGGATTAATTAGCATAAGCCCAAGTTTGTCAAGTCCATTAAGATAATTGGGCCATTTTGGACCTAGCCCATGTGCTTGAACAATAACCTAACGAATAGTCGTATGAACAGTAATCTAACTTTAGAAGGTTTTGACTTTTGTGGTAAGATGAAAGGATATAATTTATTCTTGCTCCCCAAGTTGGAATGGAGGGTTAAGATGTGTTTTTGCTTTCCCAAGTTAAGACAATAAGTCAAGGGATATTGAATGGCCAACTTATCTCCCAAGTTTACCTCTATTTCCATCATTTCTCTCACTTTCTCTCTCTTTTCCCCCTTGGTTGTGGTGCCGCGAGCCACCATCCACCATTCAATTTGCCAGGCTACTTGCCCGTGAGATCTCATTAACTAATTTCATATTATACTAATTAAGAAATATTTTATCTCACATTAGACCAACCCGTTAAAACGATAAATTACATTATCAATTAATGCAACACACATTAACTTTTATATATTTTGCTTCTTAAAGAGCAAGCTCGTTTTCTTTAAAAATTTATATTTTTCTTAAAGAGCAATTTCTTCATTTCGTTAAATGAGCATTCTGAGTGCTATTATTTTGACATGACATACTATATAGATTAACCTAGATTAATTTGAACAAACAATTCGAGCAACACCGTTATTTTTTAATAGGTTTAGGTGGAATAAATCTCCGTTAGTTGTGCGGCATGTTCGTATTTTATGATATATATAAATATTAAACAATGAAACCATTAAGGGGATGTAGCTCAGATGGTAGAGCGCTCGCTTAGCATGCGAGAGGTACGGGGATCGATACCCCGCATCTCCATTGTTTTCCAAGTTGGTTTTCCCTTTCTTTTGTCTCTTTTCATTTCGGATCCAATTCACATGAGCCCGATCCACCTCTGCAACATTCCCCTGGGCTCGACAAGTCACTGGGAAACGTGGGCTTCCATTCTCTCTCTATCACATACACATTTTCTTTTTGTTTTCTATATTATTTCCTCTCCCAGAAGAACAGCAAACATATTACATTTACTCCATGGATGGTCATCAAACTTCGATATACTATCGGTCGGACTGGGACGACATATTTACTGTTGAGGCTTAAAATCTTTATTTGGATCCATCCATGATTAAAGGAAATAGTAAATCGTGGATGTGAAATTGATCACATTCTGATCAATTATTGCAAACTCATGAAAAAGAATCAGCCCTCCAATTTAGCTGATTGTAAATTAAATTTGGGTGGTCGGCCCAACAGGCCTCAAGGCTAATGATCACCCATATGCACGATTGGCCTTTCGAACCAAGACATATTGGAGAGGTGAAATTAGCTTGTCACATAAAAGCCATCTTGAAATGCTACCCATTTGTCTCAAAGAAAAAATATATCAAAAATGGAAAGGCTAAATGATTTACAAACCCTGTGAAATTCGCCCATGCCTGAATAATTCTAAGTTTAGTTTGTGGACACAAATTGGTTTTTTTTTTTTTTTTTTTGGGACAAATACACAAATTGGTTTAGAAATTAAAAGTCAACTTATTATCATCCTTTTAAACCCTCCTAAAAAACTATATATGGGAATTCTATCAACAGACGTTTTATTTTTAAGATTTAGTGTCTTCTTATCTACCCTACGAACATTAGAAGAAGTGAATATTCGTGTACACATTGTGCACCAAATAATTAGTAATGTGACTCATGTTCATCTCTAGATAATGTTATCATTCGTTAATAAAAGAAAATATCTATTTATCATATGAAAATAAGGATGATTTAGATTAAATATGACTCATACATTTTATTAATTATGATTCGAAGGCTTTTTTTTGTTTTATTTAGGGTGCATTTGAGAGGGTTTTGGCAAATGCTTTTGTATATGATAGAATAAACCAGAAAAATGAGTTTCTGTATATTTCAAAGTGTGTGTAATACCGATGATACAATAGCTTATTTATAGGTTGTTCTAGACAATTATTTAAAGTAATAAAATATTACAATATCAAAATGAGATCAATTATAATTAATATGAAATTAGTTATAATCAATCGGGAAGATAAATATCTCTAACAATATAAATGCGGAAGACTATGCATTAAATGGTTGTAATAATATTTGATTGAATGTCCAAACATCTTTGACATTTGAGTTGATCATGAACTAGATTTGAGCGGGCCGCCGATGATCACCTATATTCACAATTGCCCTCTCAAACCTCAACATCTTGGAGAGGTAAAATTAGCTTGTCGCACGAAACATTCTTGAAATGCTGCCCGTCCATCTTAAGGGGGAAAAGATGCAAAATAGAAAAGGCTATGAGGATTTATAAACTTTGTGATATTGGCAAATGTCCGAATAATTCCTAGTTTAGTTCGTGGATATAATATCCTCATTTTCACCCCAAAAAAAAAAAAAAACCGTGTGTACTATTCTCTCGTTCAACATTCTAATATTAAGATTCAGCCTCTTATTATCTACCACATGAGCAACTCTAAGGAGTCGAAGAAGTGAATATATGGGTACACGTTGCTCACCAAATAACTAGATTATTGTTATCATTTCCGGATAATGTAATCATCCTCTTGTTAAAAAAGAAAGTCTAATTTATCATTCAAAAATAAGGATGATTTAGATAAACTATAATTCATACGTTCTATTACAATTTATTATGATTCTTAAGCTTCTATTTATTATAGGAATGAAAAAACTTAGATTATTGTCCCACCACATTTTTGTTACATTTAGGGTGCATTTGGGATAGGTTTTGGGAATATACTTAGTATATATGCTAAAAGATCTTTAAATAAAAGGGTTTCGATGAAATACAAATAGTAATTGGTTAAAAAAAAACACAAAAATTACGATAGTGACCCAACTTTGGTGAAGCTGGAAGCACCAACCATGGCCGTCATCGAGTCACGAAATTCGAGGCAAGTCACATCTGAGAACATCAACGAGGCAAATCTGAAAAGAGGCGACTCAGGCATTGTATAGTCGAGACCATGCAAATTTGGAATAGAGCTGCAATTGATGGCAACCTTATGTAGATTTGGAACAAAGGTGCAATCTTTATTGCACAATCAATTGAGCCTCGACCTCTGTGACCTTCGCGCAATCTCAACAATCAATGAGCCTCGTGCAATGATGAACGTCGGTGACTCTTGCTTTAATAGAGAGATGAATAATGATTTCATGGAAGGGTACAAAAGGAATACAAATATATTAGCGAGAACAAAATTGAAATAACCCAAGCTTCAGCATAATGAAAATGTTAAAAAGTCAAAGCTACTCTGCCCTTGCCTCAAGAAAAATGCCTCTAAAGATGCATTGCATTTGCTAAATGGGCTTTCATTTTTGTTTACCGAGCACCTTTCATTTTTGCTGAAGGTTAAACCTAGACTAAAAGGCCTTTGAAAACGCATTGTATTTTTTTTAAATGGCCTTTAATTTTGGTTTGTTCCAACATCATTACTTTTGCCATAAGTCTTCAGGGGCTCACTGGCCTTTGGCAAAATTGTGTCAACCATTATAAAAAGATTACCTTGCGGTGCATTGCCTAGCCAATTAGTTCATATCATCATGTGCACACCTTTTAATCAGAATTTTGCTCTGAATTTGTTTTTTTTTTGTAAAAAAATTTACAAACTTTAACATAGCTCCAAATCTACCCTTGTGTCTAAAGATGGCCATTGATTTCTTCAAAATTATTGACATTAAGCCCAATTAAAGGTTCATTATAAGAATTGCATCTTCACCAAACACCCTTATCTTCGCATAGAACCATAACAACTTCTTGATATCAATAATTTTGAAGAAATCAATGGAATTTTTTGGATAGGAGATAGATTTGGGATTATGGTGAAAATTGATAATTTTTTTCTAGAAAAAAATTGGGGACAAAATTGGCATTGGATATGACAAACGCCATTCTTTCATTGACATGCCAGACTGGAAGCATTCTCACAAAGATAAATGGCAGTAAATCCCCAGTTACTCATTTTGATTATTCCAATGAGCTCTTACGGCAACACCCTCTCAAAAAAGGTAAAAACGAAATGTAGATTGCCCCAAACATTACCAACAAAAATAGGAGCTAAAGTTCCGCTTGTACAAAGCAAAACTATTTTGGGGGATTTTTTTCTAACTTTTTAGTATTTAGATGACGGAAAACTACAAGAACAGAATGCTCTCTTCTCGGGCGATTCGCACCGCGATCCTTCCGGTGCTGATTCCGCGCAAGTTGAACGACGATTGGGGCCGATTTTTAGTGGCGGGAGGCGCAATTTGCAGCGCTTTAAACCCTCCGCTTTGTAGCCCGGTACGTCTCTTCTCCGTGGGCTTCCGGTGTGCGATGGGTTAGGGTTCCTTGAATTCCGTTGTTTGTTCCGCGGCATGGAGTCCGAATTAGTTCGGGCCCTTTCAATTGATGAAGGGCCAAGCAAGCGAACCTCTATCCCTCCTGAAATTGGTTGACCCGCGGTGGTTGACAATCGGGTGAATTCTCAAGGTCGAATGGCCCCGATTCCTTTAGGTGGCGTCGCAGGCCTCGACATCTTTCTCGGATTTGCGAGAGGCCGCAATAGCAGTAGGGGTAGATCCAGATCAAAGCGACCCCAGCCTAGGGTGCTTCGATTAAGCCTCGCTCCTCGCTCGTGGGTCGCTATCGCAAGTAGTGCCAATAAGGGATACGATCCGGAATTCACTCCTCTCGCACTTTGACAGCAATCAACCCGTTATTTAGATGGATGAAATGGATTTGGATGCTGCGAGACCCCAAGTTAGTTGATTGTCTTGTGGGTTACTTCATAGGAAAGAAGCTGCCTTTTAAAGTTGTTGATGATGCTCGAGAAAAGCATGGGGTCCGGCATTGCTGGAAGTTATGTCGAACGGCCGCGGGCTGTTCTTATTGCGGATTGCGGATAGGGATTTCGGGAGGAAGATCTTGGAAGGAAGTACGGTTCTTGTCGCAAGGATCCCTTTAATCCTTCAACAATGGAAACCAGGAATCGAGTTGAACAAAGATTCTCTCCAATCTGTTTCGGTTTGGGTGAGATTGAAAAACTTACCCTTCTCCTTCTCGGGTCCGCTCATTCCATTGGAAAGGTGGCGAGTGCTCTGAAACCTCTCTATGTAGATGAGAAAACAGAGCGAGATGGCGATGCTAACTTTTGCTCGGGTGTGCGTGGAAATAACAGTTCAACGGCCCATCTATGAGACCATTCACCTGGTAGCCATGGGGAAATCGGTTATAGTAGATGTCGAATATGAATGGAAGCCAATGGCATGTTTAAAATGCGGAATCTTCGGTCATAAGTGTAAAGTTTATGATAAGGAATTTGTTCCAATCTAGTCGGATGATGGTACCAAGAATGCCGAACCCGCGCAGTGAATGAAGCGGGGTCGCATTTGGCAAAAGGTAAGGAGGTGGCTTTTCCATCTACTTCTAGTAGGGAAATTTCTCTTGTCGCCGAGGATCCTCGGCCTCGTAACAGTCCACCCATTTTGGAGAGTCAGTGCGGCGCGGCAGAAACTCACTCAACGCTCGGGAACAATTGTCGTTCCATCCTCGCTAACCGTTCCACCCTTGCTGAATTTGAATTTGCTTCGGGAGATATGGAATGGAAACAAGTTAAGTGAAGAATTAGGAGGCATAAGAAGAAGGCGGTTGGCAGCGGCTGGTGTCAGAGCTGCACGCATTTCTTCTTTGTGTCTTTGGACTTATTCCTCCTTCTCATGAGGGCCAAGTCCGAAACGGAAGGACATTGATCCGAGGAGCCTTGCGAGAATTCCGAGCTGTCCGTGAAAGATCGAACTTGCCGCCCGATCGCCTTCACCGATGTTCCTCTCGGCCTTGTCGGAAGCTCGATGAGATCTCTAACTTGAGTATCCATGACGACGCCCGGTGAGGATGAGGTGCAATCGGTCGGAAAACTGTGCCGAAAGGAAAACCTCCTATACTTCGGGACCAGCTGCTACGTCTTTGTCCCGAACCTCCTCCTTATGTGGTTCCTACGCCGCCGCAGAAAGAGGACCTCTAGGAAGAGGTAATTTTGATCCTTGCTCTGGTTTTTTGATGAGTATCGGTTTTTGGAATATCGGAGGTATGCTCAATCCTCTTAGGTGGGTCAAGTCAAGCGGTTTGTCGTTGTAAATAAGTTGTGTTTTATTGGTCTTTTTGAAACTAAAGTACCCGAGGATCTTTTTGATTCGTCTCTTCCACCCTTATTAGGGGTTGGAATTGGATTTCTAACTATGAGTTTTCACCTCGGGGAGGATCTGGGTTGGATGGAACCCGCATCGGTTTCCTATTCGTCTATCTCTATCGGTGATCAAGCTGTGCATGGTTCTCTTAAGTTTAATCTTTACGGTCCGGGAATTGTCGTGTCTCGGCTGTATATGGGGAACACTCATTCCCTCGCCGTCGGCCTTTGTGGGAGGATCTTATTCATTACAAGAATATCTTTCAAAATTCCCCTTGGTTGGTTACCGGTGATTTTAACGCAATAAAAGGGCCTTCGATCGTATGGGTGGTTCTACCAAGCTGGAGTCCCCGCTTTGATGAGTTTGCTCGGTGCTTAGCTCAGCTGAGCCGATGGATCTCGGGTATGTTGGATGCCGTTTTACCCGGTCTACCTCGGCGAGGTGATGCAAGGAAGATGAGGAAAATAGACCGTGTCCTTGTAAATCGAGAATGGAATCTCCAATTCTCCTACTCGAGGCATCGTTTATTAATCCGGGGATATCGGATCATTCACCTATGATAGTCGGGATTACGCAGCCGGCTCATAAGGGGAAGCCCTTTAAGTTTTTTGATTTATGGACTCACCACCCAGATTTCAAGGCCATTGTTCAAACAGGTTTGGACCAGTCCGGTGATAGGCGACCGATGTTCCAATTAGTCTCGAAGCCGAAGATGTTGAAAGCTCGGCTAAGGTCTCTTAACCGTGAGGCCTTCTTCGATATTTCGATCGAGTTGCCGAGGCTAGAGAGGCTCGAGGATCACCCAACTAGACCTCCAATCCGACCCGACAAGCTGTTCTTATTCAAGCGGAAAGAGATCGGTGTCAAGTCTTCGTTGAGCTCGGAACCAAGAGGAATCCTTCTTTAGTCAAAAATCTAGAATCAAATGGTTAAAAGAAGGCGATAAAAATACCAAATTTTTTCATCAATTGGTGAAGAGAAGGCGGTTATCTAATCGCATCCTCTCCGTTAAAGATCCGCGGGTTCTATTATTACCGATCCGGTTTTGGTTCCTCAAGTGTTCGTCAGTTCTTCTCGGATCTCCTATCTCTCGGAGCAAGGACCGGTCAAGCCGTCCCTGGATGAGGTGAATCGGTTTGTCCGCCAGACCTCTATCCCGGGATCAAATATGCTCCCCGGTGTGCCGGTTACGGATTCGGAAATTAAGAACACTCTCTTTTTTTCGGCTAAGGGTAAAGCTCCTGGCCGGATGGTTTTTCGGTGGAATTCTATAAATCCAGGTTGGGATATTGTTGGCCCTTCGGTCTTTGCAATCGGTACATGATTTTTTCATAAATGGCTGGCTTCTAAAAGAGGTAAACGCCACCATCTTAGCACTCATTCCTAAAGTGCCTAATGCTAGTGCGCTTGTTGATTTTAGACCTATAGCATGTTGCAACACTATTTATAAGGTGATCACGAAAATTTTAGCTAATCGTATAGTAGCGGTTCTTGGTGGTTTGATTAGCCGGTCCCAAAATGCGTTTGTAAAGGGAAGAAGAATTAGAGACAATATCCTTTTGGCCCGGAATTATTTGCGTGGTTTCATCTTCAACCGTATTTGCTGAAATGTGCCATTAAAGTCGACTTCTACAAGGCTTATGATACCGTTGATTGGGAGTTTCTTGAGCTTACTCGGAAGCTTTCCGGTTTTCTCGCCATTTCATTAATCTAATTATGGCTCGTGTTCGGACACCTAGATATTCTATATCTATCAATGGTGATCTTCATGGCTTTTTCCGGGGGGGGGTCTTAGACAAGGGGATCCGATGTCTCCTTACCTTTTTACATTGGTAATGGAAGTATTTTCGGGGGATCTTGCTATCTCGCACCGCAAATCCGGACTTTAAGTACTATTGGAGATGTAAGCCGGTCCAACTCTCCAATTTGTTTTTTGCCGATGATGTTTTTTTGTATTGTCAAGCTGATTGGCATTCGGTTGTTATATTGAAAAGAGGGCTCGATATTTTCTCCTCTTGGAGTGGTTTAGTTCCCAATAAGAACAAAAGTGAGATTTTCATGGTGGTGGTGATACGTCCACTAGGAACGTAATCCTATGGGCGTTCGGCTTTCAAGAGGGGAAGCTCCCGGTTCGCTACTTAGGTGTTCCGATTATCTCTTCCAGATTAACCAGGCAGATTGCGTTGCTTTGATCGAGCGGATTACCGCTAGAATCCAATCCTGGACACATCGTTTTCTATCTTTTGCAGGTAGCCTACAGCTCATAAAAATCAGTTCTCCACTCTATCCAAGCGTTTTGGACGAGTGTGTTCACTCTTCCCTTTTCGGTTTTGGCCGATATCGATAGGATAATGAGGCGATTCTTATGGAAAGGTGCATCCCTAGGTCGGGGTGGTGCAAAAGTTGCATGGGACGAAGTATGTCTCCGAAAGTCTGAAGGGGTCTTGGTATTCGGAATCTCAAGGATAGTAATAGAGCCTCCATGGTAAAATTCATATGGATCCTATTCTCGGACAAAGAATCCTTGTGGTGCCGTTGGGTGCATTCAATTTTCCTAAAGAAAAGAAATTTCTGGATCTCCTCTTAGCCTAGGACTTGTTCCTGGTCGTGGAAGAAAATTCTTCAACTTAGACCCTACTTTCGTTCATCCTTCGGGTGGGTGATAGGCAATGGTTTCTCTGTCTCTCTTTGGCATGATTCCCGGCTTCCTTGTGGCCCTTTAGATGGATTTGTTCCTTTTTCATTCGGGGAAGACGTACACCTCCCCGATTGTGCAAGGGTGGTCGACTGTTTTCCTCACTGGGAGACACCCTCGAAATTTCTTAGAGAGATGAGAAATTACTCTTCCATCTTTATCCTCGATGCGGGACAAGTTTATTTGGTGTTGCGAGTCATCCGGCTCCTTCTCGGTTGCCTCGGCACGGGAATCCATTAGAGTTAAAAGAACTCTGTCAAGTGGGCCTCTCCGGTTTGGGACAATGCATTGGCCCCTCGGTATCAATTTATTTTGTGGCTTATATTGAGGAATCGCATTCCTACACGTTGCTGCTTCTATCATACGGCATAATAGATTTCAATGTTTGTGCCTTTTGCGTGATGTTCCCACTCGTTGATCATCTATTCTTCGGGTGTCGTATCCCGGCTCCTCCGGCCTGTTTTTGGGCCGCCAAGTGTAACATTCCTTGGAGGAATAGATGCTGGAAAGATATGATCGCTTTGGGCTATGAAGTTCCTTATGGGAAATGATTTCTATCATAGGATTGTTCGGTTCTCTTTTGGAGCCTTGTGTCATTTGATTTGGAAGAAGATGAATGCAATTATCTTCCGTGGTGAGTCGGTGGCGATTCCTCGCTCTCAAAAATCACCTCCTTAAGGTGGTTAGGGACAAGGCCAATTCCTTCACCAATGTCCACCCTTCTCCGAGAAATGATAGACTTCAAAGGGCATGGGGATTCGATCCATCGGTCTTCTTTGCTTACCGATCTTCTAGTCTCCGCCTTTTCCTGTTTCTTACGGTACTCGGTACTTAGTCATTGTTGGTAGGGCGGATGTTGCCGTTATCCTATTTAGTTGTTTCTTTTCTTTGTGCCTTTGGGGCTTTCGGTTGTTTCATCTTTTACATCGGTTCCCCTCCACTCTTAGCTCTTTGAGAGTGTAGGTTATGGACCCGATCTTTTGTATTTGTCCTTCTCTTTCCTTTTATTTATTTATTTTTTTTTTTTGGTGAAAGGTAATAATTGTATTAATGAGCTTGGACAAATACGTAAGATCGGGTCCATAACCCACACTCTTAGCCGGAGGGCAAAAGTGGAGGGGACACGATGTAAAAGATTACAAAACAAAGACTAACAACATAGTCGAAATGAAGACAAACAGCCACACAAAACCGACCCTCCTAATACTAGTATCGCAAAGGCGAATGCGGAAATGTGATGGCAAGAGCATTAAGCAGCTTCAGGCAAAGACGAGAAGACCGATGAATGGAAGCCCCACCCTCTCTGAAGTCTGAGGTTCCTCGGCGAGGGTTCAATATCCTTGAAGGTAACTGCTTTGTCTCGCACAACCTTAAGAAGGTGATTCTTAAGTGCTGGAATAGCAAGAGATTCTCCCCTGAAAATGATGGCGTTTCTTTTCTTCCATATAATATGGCATAATGCACCGAAGGCAAACCGAGTAATGCTATGATAGAAGTCATTTCCCTTAAGGAATTTCATGGACCACAGAAGCACCTCGTCCCAACACCTATTTCTCCACGGCAGATTACACCTGGCGGCCCAGAAATAGGCCAAAGAGGCCGAGATGCGACACCGAAAGAAAAGATGGTCTATGGAGTCGGGAACTTCGTTGCAAAAGGCACACACACTATAATCAATGCGGCCATAGGAAAGGAGGAGCACCTGAGTGGGAAGCCGCTTCTTCGCGATTAGCCATAAAATGAATTGATACCGAGGCGGAATGGCGCTGTCCCAAATAAGAGAAGCCCACTTAACATGCGGTTTTTTGATTCTGATTAGGTCCCAAGCCGATGCAACCGAGAAAGTTCCGGATGGATGAGGGCACCAAGTAAACTTGTCAATATCCGAGGATAGCACCGGAAGCGGGATAGCCCATCTCACTAACATTTCCATTAGTGTATTACCAAGAGGAGTAAATAAATCAGCTACAACCGCATGATCAGGGATGCAGAGGCTTTTACCAAATGACGGAGGAACAAAACCATCCAAAGGCCCGCATGGTAGCCAATAATCATGCCATAAGGACACAGAAAGTCCATTCCCAATTTTCCACATAAAGGATGTTCGAAATTGGTACCTTAATTGGAGAATCTTCTTCCAAGACCAAGAGCATGACCCCGGTTGGTTGGCAACCCAGAAGTTCCTCTTCGACAAGAAGATAGAGTGAATCCATCGGCACCATAGGGCTTCTCTATCCGAGAAGAGTATCCATATGAATTTAATCATAGAGGCCTTGTTGCAATCCTTGAGCGAACGAATACCCAGTCCACCTTCAATTTTCGGAGAAGAGATCTTCCCACGCCACTTTGGCTCCTCCTCGACCAAGGCCAGTACCTTTCCAGAGGAATTGCCTCATAATACGTTCAACACTAGCCAAGACCGACGCCGGAAGTGTGAAAACACTTGTCCAGAATGCTTGTATAGCATGGAGAACAGACCGGATAAGTTGGAGTCTTCCGGCAAAGGATAAGAACCGGTGAGCCCAAGACTGTATCCTTGCTGTAATTCGGTCGTCAAGGCAATGTCACCCGCTTTGGACAACCTTGAGGATATGATGGGAACTCCCAAATACCGGACAGAAGCTTTCCCTCCCGGAATCCAAAGGCCCACAAAATTCGATTCCGCAAGGATAGATCTCCTCCCGCCGAAAGATCTCACTTTTATTCTTATTTGGGAACGAGACCACTCAAGAGGAAAAGATATCAATCCCTCTTTTGAGCATGGAAACCGACTTCCACTCCGCTTGACAAAAGAGAAACACATCATCCGCAAAGAAGAGATGAGAAAATGGATCGGCTTACATCTCCGAAGAGTATTTGAAGTCCTGATTTGCCGTTTGAGATGTGAGGATACCCGAAAATACTTCCATGACTAGAGTGAACAAATAGGGGGACATCGGATCTCCTTGGCGGAGACCACGTCCTCCCGGGAAGAACCCATGAAGATCACCATTTATAGCTATGGAGTATTTAGGAGTTCTGACACAGGCCATCACCAATCTGACAAAACCTTCAGGGAACCGGAAGGCAAGAAGGGTATTTTCTAGGAAGTTCCAATCAACCGTATCATACGCCTTGTGAAAATCAACTTTAACGGCACACTTAGGAAGATATGGCTGCAAATGGAAACCCGCAAACAATTCTTGCGCAAGGAGGATGTTATCTCTTATTCTCCCGCTTTAACAAAAGCATTTTGGGCTTGGCTAACAAGATCATTTAGAACCATGGCTAGACGGTTGGCAAGGATCTTAGTAATTACTTTGTAAATAACATTACAACATGCAATAGGCCTAAAGTCGACACATCACTAGCATGCGGAATTTTAGGCACAAGAGCAAGGATTGTTGCATTTACCTCCTTGAGCAGCCTTCCCGAATGAAAGAAATCCTTAACCGCCAGCATCACCAGAGGACCAACAATCTCCCAATTGGATTTGTAGAATTCGGCCGAAAACCCATCCGGCCCGGGGGCTTTACCCCTGGGTAATGCGAAAACCGTGGCTTTGATTTCCTCATCCGACACCATAATATTGAATGTCCGGATTTGATCAGTAGACAAGGGCCGACAGATGAAGTTCTTCAACTCTTCAACAGACGGCCTGGCTAAAGTGTCATGAGGGGATAACAATGAGGAAAAGAAGTTAGTGAACACCTGGGGTACTTGGAGAGGGTCCGAAATTATAACACCAGACGGGTTCCTGACAGAGAGGATTCTGTTCTGGAGTTGCCTTTTCTTTACAGAATGGTGGAAGAATCTTGTGTTTTTATCTCCCTCTTTCAGCCATTTTATCCTCGACTTCTGCCGGAAAAAGGACTCTTCATGATTTCTCAACTCAATGAAGGCGCGTCGATAAGTTGCTTCCCTTTCAGCCAGCTGGATATTCGTTGGATCAGTTTGCAGATCAGATTGAACCGCATAGAGGGCCTGCCTGGCCTCCTCCGCTCTTGCTGAAATATCAGAGAAGGCATCGTGATTGAGGCGTTTAAGGCGAGCTTTCAGCAGCTTAAGTCTGGAGACTAATTGATACATAGGGACACCTCTAACCGGGGAACTCCAAACCTGCTGTAATATGGACTTGAACTCTGGATGATCCTCCCAGAATTCAAAGTATTTGAATGGCTTTCTCCTAAGAGGAGGGCGTAATACTCTAATCACAATCGGGGTATGGTCAGAGATACCTGGCTTCAAGAAGGCCGCTTCAGAAAATGAGAAATCAACATTCCATTTGACGTTAACCATTGCACGGTCTATCTTCCTCATCTTCCTTGAACTTCCGGAGGAGGTAGTCCAGGTGAATCGAAGCCCAACAGATCTGAGATCCGTAAGTTCTGTTTGAGACAAGCAACCAGCAAATTCGTCAAAATACGGGATCCAATTAGTCGAGCTTCCAACCCGGTCTGAGGGGTCCTTTATCGCATTGAAGTCCCCCGCAACTAACCACGCGACATCCTGGAAAATATCATTGTAATGCTGAAGATCATCCCAGAGAGGCCTTCTTCGGAGGAATGTATGTTCCCCATAGACGGTAGTGACGGCACAATTCCAACCGGTGGAAATACTATGAATAGTAGCGTGAATAGCCTGGTCCGTAATAGATACAGGACAGAGAGAGACAATTTCGGGGTTCCACCCCACCCAAATCCTTCCACGAGGTGAATAATCATAATTCCCAATCCAATTCCACCCCCTAATCAGCGAGGAGGAAACAGATTCAAAAAGTTCCTCCGGGACTTTGGTTTCAAGCAAACCAATACAAGATAATTTATTAACCGAGACAAACCGCCTCACCTCAAAGCACGCTCGAGCGGATCCAAAATTCCCTAATATTCCAAAACCCAAAAAACATCCAAAAAGAAGGAACGGGGACTTACCTCTTGCGAGAGGCTTTAGAGGCCGTAGCGGCCTTCTTCGGACCAATCGGTTGGGGGAATCGTCAAGCAATTTAGCGAACTGTTCTTGGAGATTTGCAGCCAAACTAATAGGTGGTTTCTTTGGAGGAGGGGATTCCTCATCTCGTCGAACTATCTTCTTCCGAAGAATCATGAATGCTGGAATTGCATATATCCTCCAAAGTCTCCCGAACCACCAATGAAGACTCCAGCGCCAATGGTTCCATAGAATTTGGCAAAGCGAGGAGAATCATTCGCACTTCTTGAGGGACATCGTTGTGGTTCGTGGAGTCGGTTTTAAAGCCCGGCCTTCTTCCGTTAAAGGGGATAAGCCAAAAGATGCGAGCATTGGACGCCTTCCGAGCGCTTCAGCAGCTGGCCGCGGCTCGTGCGCCTTGCTTCTTTCTTTTCTTCTTGTTTTTTCGATTCACTTGTTTCCATTCGACTCCCCGTTTTTGTAGGAACAAGCGGACCAACATTATGCGACACCATCGCTTGGACGGAACAGGTGGATCTACTTGGGGGAATCTGGACTCTCCAATATGCATTGGTCGATGTCGTTTACAGCAGCGGGACGTTCGCGGCGGATCCGAATGAGAGATGTGGACGTTATCCCTCTCCCCTTATTGATGCGAGTTGTAAGGCAATGCTCTTTCCTTTGGCTCGAACCGCTTAACTTCTCAAGTGTCCTTCAGATTTGTCGCATTTGGTTCTTCTCGCAGGAGCATCATCTACAGTTGCGGGAAGAACATCTTTGCACACATGTCCGAATACACCACATTTGTGACAAGCTAATGGTTTCCATTCGAACTCCACCTCTACAATATCCACTTTACCATCCGTGATCAACTCAATCGATTCAAACATATCCCGTTGTACTGTAATTTCAACACGAGACTCGGGCATATGATATCATAGACATCTCCTCTGTCCTTTTATCCACATAGAGTGGTTTACCGATGGCACTAGCTACCTTTCCAATCGCTTGGGCCGACAAAGAAGCAAGTGGAAGGTTCATTAGCCTTATCCATACCGGACCGTCATGTGAGAATCCTTTTTAAGCTCCACACCCGGGCGCCATTGCTGCAAAGATAAAGGGGATCCTAGCAATCGTTATAGGGCTACCTTCGAGGATCTCACGCCCGAATTCCCTATCGACAATACGCAAAAGAAACACTCCCCGTTGTTGGACGTAACTTCGCAAAGATCGGCCCCCATGCCCTTCTAAGGGCTTCTCGACTACCTTAAAGGGGAGATTTTTCCGATAAAGTAACCCACAAGACAATCATATAATTTCGGATCGCGGCTTGAATATCGACTCATCCATCAAGACAACAAGTTTGTTACTTATGATCCGTGGAGGTGAAAACTCCAGATCATATCCCTTGTTTGCGGCACTAGCAACCGATGCCCAAGAACGAGGAGGTCTAGACTTCGAGGCACCTCTTGAAGAGGGCCGCTTAGAGTTCGATCGACCCCGTTCCGCCGTCCACTTCCACTACGGGGGAGGGCGCGATTTCGCAGAGCATCGACGCGAAGGGAGCACCACGGTTCCCCGCAACCAAAGAAGGGCCAACCGGGGGTTACTCGAACTCATTTGGGCGGGGAGAAGGTCGAATATTCAACCCCTTAACCTTCCCATGGTTTACGTTGCTCGACATCATTCATTGCGAAGACTTGAAACCCGAAAACCGAACAAACGAAACCCTAACCCATTCGAACTCCAATCCGCTTGTGATAAGAAGACTTACCGGGAAATGGATCGGAAGGGTTGGAAGGGTGTAGGAAGGCGCCTCTTGACACAAATTTTCGGGCCAAACCGCCGGCTGAACCGGGCGGAATCGGGATCAAGCGGCTTCGCGGAACGGTGCAGAAATCGCCCAAAATGAGAGCATTCGTGAACAAGATTGCGAGGAGTTCGAAATGGCCAAAACCCTTCCTTTTATTTATTTACCCTTACCAAAAAAAAAAAAAAAAAAAAAAACTAATCGATCTATGGGAAACGTTTTTCATAGATTGTGTTGGGATATACTACGCGGAAAACGACGGGATCTTGCAAATTACGTCAACGCAAAATCGCTAGAGAAAATAAATGAGAAAAAATCGGATACCAGAAATTTATGTGGTTCGGTTCGAGTATCGGTACCTACGTCCACGGGAGAGCCAAGAGTAAATAATCCACTAATCGGAGAATCGAGTTTATAATCGCTCAAGTGTTTCCGCACCTAGATTTAACTCCAAACCCTAAGTGTATAAATAACAATTCACTTGGGTATAAACTCACGGCACAAATTTCCATGCGTTCAAGTCGCATGCCAAAAAGAAATCTCCAGCTTCTCTTCGGCAGATGTGCGGCTCCTTACTGCTTCGCGCGGCTCCCGGATCCTTGCGGCTACGTAGGTTTTCTTTCGGCCGTGAAACGCACGAAGATAAACCTTTCCCTTTTATACGTGTGGGCCCAAGGTCAAAGTTTGACCTTGGGCCCACCATAATTTGTATTTCACGGTCTCTACGTGCGTGGACTTCACGCCAAAAAAGAGTTCTTCACGCGCAGGGACTTCTCGCTATAAGGAATTCAGCAGTGCAAGAATTCAAAGGAAATAGGAAACCTGGGCCCACCGTGAATAACATCTTTTAGCGACAATTCCGAAAGGATGAATTTGTATACGTGTGCCCAAATATTTATTTTATATTTCCTCTTTTCCAGGAAAAAAATTCGAGACATAATTTTAATAGATTGAAAACAACAAACTTAGAGAAAAGTGATTTCTCCTTTTAGTAAAAAGGAAATCATTTTCCATAAATCACAAGACAAATGAAAACTAACCATTTTTCCTAACAATAATTTTCATAAAAATATTTTTTTATCATTAAATTTTCGCAATAAAAACGCATCTTAAATAATAAATACATATCTAGCACAATCTACCACAAGCAATGATACCTCTCCTATCAAACTTACACATTATTAACATAATTAAAGCTCCTATCAATACTAGCTTAATTATGATATATGTGTTCTTCACTTGCATTGTTGCGAGTTGGTTGTGTAAGCCATTCTTCAATTGGTTTAGCAGAGATATCTTAACCTCATTTTTCCCTACCATCTCAATTTGAAGAGTGCTCATCTTTTACTCGCTTCTTTACTGTTAATTCTCCACAATTCGCAAGGTCTCATTGCCATTCATCAGTTGGCAAATCACTTCTTTCTCTTGCATTGTCAACTCAAGATCAATCCATTTAGAAAAACTCACAATCATCGTCCTGTCAAAATAAAAACAATAGATTTTCGACCGAACTCCGGAGTCAGCACTTTGTTCAGTCTTTTCCCACATACCACAACAGTCAGCAATTCAATGCAACATTCAACATTTCACAACATCGATTGATGATAAATCATTTTACCTTCCATGTTGAGCAACGCCAAAGCTCCTTGCGGTATTTCTCAAGGTTCGCGAGGTGCAGAGGGTTGTTCGTGACTAATGCTTGCGGGAAACATTGCCATCCCCTCTCGTGAAATGGCTTAATGCTTCATCGTCCCTGTTCGAACTTCCCCGAAAGGACATTTTTCATTATAATTGAAACGATTTTTCCTTTCCCAAACCCTAAATTCCCATCTCAAGGCTCTTGTAGTTTGGGTGTCCGAATTCTTCACCCAATTTCAAGCGACGTTGCTGGAGTCAGTTGACTTCGCGTTTTGGTCGAAACATCACTCCAGACATCTTAGTTTCAGGTCAGCAGGCAACATGAAAATAATGTACCTGCGAAACGACACTTTGAATGTCTAATGGTGTCGTTGGATGGAAAGTCAGATTTGAATAAAACAAAAAATTGCTGTGTTTTCTTGAGACAAAAAAACTTTTGGGCTAAAATTGGATCCAAGTAAAATCTCATAATGCTTTAGGGACTTATGCCAATTTTTCATAATAAATTTGAGGGAAAAAGTTTAAATAAGGGCTTAAATGTTATTATTTTCTAGAATAAGAGCATGAGGTAGACTTATTTTAAATAATGGTCTCAAATGGTCATTTTAGTATCAAATGATGGCCTAATCTCATTGGCTAATCAAAGACATTTTCACTCTTCAATTTCTTTATTTCTTTCCTTTTTTTTACGTTTTTATTTTCATAAAAAAAAGACAAACTCAAAAAGATAAAAAGAAAAGACTAAAACTTAAAAAGAAGAAGAAGAAGAAAAAACATAGGCCCTTTCACTTGTGGCCGCCGCCCCATCTCTGACCAATGGCGAATGCCCCACTGCAATTTGGGTGGTAGCCACAAGTGGCACGGCTAGGTACTTGCATATTTATATAAAAAATTATTTTTTTAATTTTTAATCTAATTTAACCAAAATTTATATTAAAAATATCTTTGGACAAAATGCTCTTGACCGGTTGGAATTTGAGTTTAGACTTTTTTTGAAACTACCATAACTACTTTAAAAGTTTGTTTGAAATCAGATTTATTTTGGATTTTTATTTGAAAAAAATGTGGATACTTTATACACTTATATGGAATATCCTCTAAATTTTAGGCATTCTTGGATCAAGAAATATGAAATATTCTTTTTCACCCACCCATGAGCAGCGTAGATGGTGTGCGTGCTCTCCCTCATCGTCGAGGTCAAGGGTTCGAACTCTCTCATTGCATTCCATGATTTAAGCGGGGTCTCAAGGGTGGATTAGGCGCGTTTGTTTGTGTTTGTTTGAAAATTGGTCTAGGGAAAAAAAAAAAAAAAAAAACTATTTGTTAGGGAACGTTTTTGAACAAAAGAACGTATTTGGTAAGTCTTGAAATAAAAAAAGAACAGAAATACGTTTGGTAATCGCACTCAATTTTTGTTCCTAAAATAGAAAAAAACAAAACATGTTTGGTAATCGTATAAAATTTCTATTCCAAATTTTTCAAAAAATGCTCTTTTTTTTTTTTCAATAAAGTTTAAACTTGATATTAAATTTTCTTTCTCATGAAATGCTCATTAATTTAATTTTTTTTATGGTGAGTGAAGACAAATATTCTGAACATGATTATATGGCATACTTGGTAGAAAATTTTGTAAGTAAAGTTTGTATCAAATTTTTTTCAAGTACTTTTTTTTTTTTTTATTTTTATAAAGTGTAATTCTCATTAATTTAATTTTGATCATGGTGAGTGAAGAAAAATATTTTCAACGTGGTCATATGTGCATACTTAAAAGAAAATTTTATAAGTAAAGTTCGTACAATAAGAACTAGCAAAAAGAAGAGTATCTTATACATCTCAATATGAATCCTTCCATACATGACATCACAATAATGAAGCAATATAGTTCATTGTTCAACTTCATCATAGTGAATACTTAAAAACAATATTACAAAACTCAATAGATCTTATGCATATTGTGATCCCTTGTCATTCTATTTGCAATACTTATCTTAAGCATGTTTATCCTAGATGCTTGCTCATGCGATGTATCATCTCGCAACCTCCACATCTCGTAGGTTCAAATGGATACTCCGGATCTCCATATATGGAAAAATTTCTGTCCATCCTATCTTGATCACGAATGTAATTATGAAGAGCACAACATGCAATTACAACAAGTGCTTGCTTCCGAATTATAAATGGAGTCATATGTCTCAAAATGGTGAAGCAATTCTTTAATGCCCCAAATGATCTCTCAATTACATTTCTTAGTAAAGAGTGCTTATAGTTGAATAACTTTTTTGCTGTCCTTGGCCGTCTCCCACTCCCTCTATATTCACCGAGATGATACCGTTCCTTTTTAAATGGAGTTAAAAATCCCGGAAGTACTGCATAACCGGAATCTACCACGTAATATTTCCCTGCAATATGATATATATAAATTTGTTGTGATACTCAATCATAATATAATCACAAATGTCTATATAAACAAAGTAAATACCAGATGGTGGCCGGGGAAATTGCAATTGAGGAGTTTCGAGTGCTTTGCCGAAAGCACTCGACAATCATTGGCAGATCATTTCCATCCAGCATACATGAAAGTAAATTTCATATCAAATAAGTAAACACACAACACATTCTGGGTGGTAGTCTTTCTCTTGCCTCTAAATCGAACCTGCTGAAATACGGAGATAATAGCATTTATATAGATGCCATACATAGCACCTACGCAATCCTATCAATTTATTACCAATATAAGATTATATAAGATTATGAACTACATATATTTGACGGTATAAAGTCGATATAGAAATCATACCTTGAAGTAGTGCTTATGACTAGGATCCAAAAGAATTTCTTATGGGATGACATCAAAAGACGGTGGTTTGATTATTTCTTTTGAAAGTTTGATAATTGCTTTCAACACTTTGTTGAAATACTTGCTGATCATTTTTCTAGAATGTTAAAATCTCTAACATAAATCTCTATTGGAACTATCGTGACAAACCAAAGATAAGAATATCATAATTTGTTTATCTATTCGAACAAATCGACTATCTTTTAACCAACCTCTTTTCTCATCAAATCACATAAATTCAGAAAAACATGTATTTCCATCATGAAGGCTTCATATATCCTATCGAATGTCCATAAACAATATCCATTATCCATTCGGATCCCGATAATTTACTGTCCATAATGAGTTCTCTTGTATGCACGGACGCATCAATCACAACCGTGCACAACCACGCTAGCAATATACAAAAATCATCATCATCCAAGAATTGTTCAACTTGTTCTACCTATTCACTACATATACTATTTGATCCATCTTCCATAGTACCTATACCATCAAAAAAATATAAAAACATCAATATAGATTTTGAAAATATATCCAATAATAATCAATAACATAAGTCATAGTTTCAATAGAAGATGCCATTACATATAAGTACCAAGAGTCTCAACACTAATATTTTTAAAAACTAAATATTAATGGATAACATAAGTTATACAATCTAATAAAACCCCATTCAATCCATAATATACTTCCAAACATCTATTAAAGATGATAAAGAAGTCAATTTCTCCTTTTAGGTGGGGATTTAATGAAAGCCACCCTTCATGAGGTACTATCGCATGCTCGTTCCAACGCTTTATTATAAACATCTTAGTCTATCTTAGGCATACTAATTAGAATATCCATCACAGCAGTTATGAAGAAAAGGTCTACGGGTGATGGCATAACCCCGCAGGCTGCAAAGCCACTATTAGATTAACTTGACCTAACTTTTAAAAAGTCTTGTATGACTTTGCAAGTGTCATCGATACTGTTTTGAGTCCTATCCAATTTGTGCTTTCCACGAGTTGAAGTTACAGCATTGTCGATGTAAAGACTCTCTCATCAATGTGGTGTGATCGAAGTCATCTCGTATGGCCATCACCATCATCACCATATGCATTGCCACCATTGTTGTCACCGCCTACATTGCCATCACCATTGTTATCTTCCTCCGACACCGTCAAGTCTTGAGCATTTCCCATGCCATATTCCCCAAAGTAGCATATGTACCACCAAATACAATACATAGCTCGGGATATTGAGGAAATCCATCCTTCTTGAATTTGCCCACTCAATATTCTCCTACAATTTTCACAATAATGACATTTCAACAATATAATCATACATTTTAAAATTTACATATATAATGACATCAAAATGACCAAAAAGTTAAAAAAAAAAAATACCTTGATGTGAAATTCTATATACTTGGATCATCGATAACAACTCTTTTATTCACATTATGCCAACCAAATCCAAAGCGAGATATAAGTTTTCGAAAACTCGCTATATTGTTTTCTCAATTTGTTTACCTTGTTCCTTAGTTGGACCATGCTATATTGGCATCTTGTATGTCTAATGAATTTAGTCTGTATATTCCTCCACCCTACTTTGTTGAAAGTAGAAGATGTGCGATTTCCCTTTTTGACCTCATCCACCAACAAACCGATAAATAGGTTGGTTACAAACTCGGTCCACTTTACACGAATATGTCGATGCCATTTAATCTTTGACCGGTTGAGCAGCATATGAGTTATGCGTTAAATCAATAACATAATACTATACGTGTCATACAAAAAATCATTCTTAAGAGATGCAAGCGGAGAAGATTATAATGACAAAATTGACAATTCTTGAACTAACTTGTATAAAACAGATCATAAATTGCATTTTGAGCTACAAGAACTACATAATACTATGACTAGCAATGATCAATGAAACAGAATACTCAAAATAAAATAAAGAGCATTGTGAGAAACCTACCATGTCAAAATATAGGTCATATTTCAAACACTACCATAAAAGAAAATGTGAAAAGTTTTCAATCTTGCTCTAAATGAACCTAAACAACTACTCTCTCCAACCCGTCTTTGAGTTATGAAATCCAAATGATTAGCTTGAGCATTTCATTGTAATGTTAGATATAATATGCAACCATGAAATTCATCCAACATAAGGCAAAGCATAGCCCTTGGTTCTTACCTTCAAACACAAAAAGAAGTTCTTGAAAGTGGCTCCAGTCCTCCGGTCTTTCCTCTATAAGTTTCTCAACTAGAGTCCCTCTTTGTCAAAAAGATAGCTCTCATGGTGATTTTGGATGAGCTCATAGTTCCTTAGCATAGTCTAAAGAAATTTACTCTTGGGTCGCTTGAGCGAGCGAGTGTTGCTACGCTCGCGATGTGTTCGAGCGAGCAAAGCAACGAACTACTTGAGTGAGTAGAGTGTTGTTGCTTTGCTCGCAATGCTCGCTTGAGCGAGCGTTGTTGCTCGCCGAGCGAGTTGAGCAGCTCGAGAGAGCATAGCGGAACGGCTCAAGCGAGCGTCGCGCTTTGCCACTCGAGCGGAGCGGCTCGAGCTCGGCGAGTAGCTTGAGTGAGCAGCCGTCGCCCGGATCTCGCGGATCCGGGGGCGAGCAATGCTCGCTCGAGGCTCGAGCACAAGGGCTCGCTCAAGCGAACGTCTCTCGAGATCTAGGCAAGCGCCGGCTCAAGCGGCGCCGAGCTCGAGCCGAGCGCTCATCGCCCGCATTTGCGAGGGGTGGCTTTCGCGAAGCTCTCATCAAACGATGAAGGAGGAGTAGCAATTGGTGAGCGCAAAACTTACCTCGAATCAAAAGTTTTAGCCGGTGAAGGAGCGGTTGTTGGCGCGTTGGAGAGTCAACCGAGTGGGGAGGCCCGGAGAGAATGACCAATGGGAGGCGTCGGATCGCTCGACGGTGGTGAACTTGTGAGAAATGTCGGAAAAGGGAGAGCATCGCTACACAAGGCACGAAAGTTTTTGTTCTTTTTGGCCTTTCAAGAAGTGTTTTTGGAATAGAAATGTAACCCTTTTTTGTTTCTAGTTTTGTTCGAAAACAAAAAAACAGTTTTTGAATAAAAACGTAAACAAACGCTTTTCTATTTTTTTTTTTTTTTTAACAAAAAAACAAAATTTTTATTCATAAATAAGAAAAAAAAAAAAAGAATATTACTATTTACGTCTAAATAGTAATTGCAATGACGTATGATGGTGCCACCGGACCCCGCAAAAGAGTCTCTGGCTGCTCTGTGGTCTATATATATTCATTTTCACAAACGCGGCGTGTATATGTCGCTTTAGAAACATTTTCCGGGACGCTGCTTCTCTCTTCTTCACACGGCTTACGCGGAAGCGGGAGTCCTCTTTTGAGGACGCAGTCAGTGCTCGAATAAGAAGAGCAGGCAGGGGCCCATCGTCCGCTCCCTCGCCGCGGATTCAGATTTTACACATACATTCGCTCTGATCCATCGATCGATCGATTTCCGACCCACCATAGCTCGCCATGAAGACCCTCTTCAACCGAAAACCCAACCCCAAAGGTCTCTTCCCCGAACCCCTTTGATTCTGCGATTCGTTTTCGTCTGAATTTTCTGGTGCTTGCTCTGGCTTCGATTCCTGAGCAGCTGAGGAAGGGGAATCGTCTTGTCGATTGATTTTTTTGTGTGCTGTGGTTGTTGTTTTTCGATTTTGCAGAGGCTCTTCGAGAGAGCAAGAGAGAGATGAATCAGGCCACCAGAGGTACGATTGCTGTTCTCTCAATGTCCAATTCTCTCTTTTTCACGATCTGATTTCTGAATTTACTCTTCTTACTGGAGGACTGCGCTCTTTCTTTCGGTAGTTTCTGCTTAGTACCTGTCTGCTGTCGTCTTTGGAGTTAGTGTTGCTAGTGGTGATGTTTGTTTTCCTATTCTTGGGTTTTAAGCTTTGATTTCAGAGAATTGATGGGTGTTATGGATTTGTATTGCTTTACGATCTTGGGGTTGACGACAGATATTGATTGTTGCAGCGGGTAACTTCTAAGTTATTGTACTTACGTGACCTTCACTTGAAGCAACTTTACATATCATGTTGGGATATATCCAAAATTCTACTGGGAATTTTGTGAAAAGTGAAAAGTTGTCTGGTTGTTTTTCGAGTCTGATAGTTGTTACTGAAAGTAAGCATGCGTGCTTTCGGGGACAAACCTTGGTTTGATCTTTTCAAAGGGTTTTTCCTGTGGTACATGAAATAGAACGTGAAAATAACGTCAGACCATGTATTTGTTTTGTTGAACTAGATAAAAAACATTTTGCAAACAAGTCATGGAGACACTCCTGGACAGCTATTATAACCCATAAACTGGAATAAACTGCCACTCTAGATTCATATCGACTTGTAAAAGTAATAGAAGAATGAAACCTAAACCGGCTTAAATTCTGTTATCTCTTCTTATTTGGGAGAGATGCTCAGAGTATTTAACTTCCTTGGATGATGAAGTTAGGTCTATACTTGTTGTACTTTCAACTTTCTATATGGTCAAAAGAATTCTGTTTCCTAGGATTTTAAAGTGACTTGCCTTTCTTCTTTGGCATGCAATTTGACGTATTTGATGTCTGCCTGAGTACTTTCGAAGATGTGTCTGGATTACTTTGCAAGTTCAAGCAGATCATTAAACCCAATTTCCTGATCCTGATATCTGAAATTGTTGATCCTCCAATGGATTTTAGGATCTTTTAGAAGCCACTTGGATAATGTCTTGTTGTTGTTGGTTACTCACATCATGTTTTGTTGGTAAAGCCCAGTTGGACTTGAAAGCTGTAATTTTTGTCCACATAGTTAGGTATTGTGAAATCCTTGACATTTTCTCCCTCCAGTACAAGGAATGAACTTTTTACCAACTACTTTCCATCATAAATGCCACTCACCCTGGATGGATCTTTTTGGAGCTCCTAAGTCCTATTTCTTTTGGGATAAGTTACCTGCTTTTAAAATTAGCAGATTAGCTAACTTTTAGCCAGTTATGACTGCATTTTTTTCATGTAAAGTGGCATGTCCATCAAACATGAGGGTTGTTCCTGCATCATAGGCTTTATTTTCTTTCTGAACTTTGAATACAATTTATGCTTTAAAAGTTATAGCTTTTCAAATGCTTAATCTACCCAGTTCACTTAAAAAGGTTGTTGATTGAGAAACTTCCTGGATCAAGCTAATGGATTAGGTAAACAGCATCATGCCTTCTGTGATAACTATATATATTGATATACTTTTACTGTGGGAGGTATGAATCTGTTCTTGTCTTTATAGAGATACAGACATAAGATTGATTCACACTGAGATGATTGATGGATTTATATGTAGAACCATTCTGATTTCAAGTCCATGATCATCATTATACTCTTGCAGACTTTGTATCTTTGGAAGGAAACCTTTGGCTATTTTAGTTTAACTTTGCTTGTGGACTGTTGTCAGGGCTCTTTCTACTCAAATTCTTTAGCACAGTTGGTTATCTCTTGTTATTATGCATTATCCCCTCTGTGAATGAACTGGATGACCTTAATAATCGGTGATATTCTTGTGAGAATCAGGTTTGTGCTGCTGGGTATGAATCTTGATATGATAAGGCCCTGCAGCTGCTTCAACAATTTTTAGTCATCTTCATTAGTGGTTTCATGCTTGGTTTGTACTAAAAAAATAGTTCACCTGTTGGAAGGTGGAAAAATTTTGCCACTCTCTTGTGGTTCATAATGCTAAACATCCTTCTTTCAGATCTTTTAAAAGCCTGAAATTTTTTGTAGATTTTACAATTGTATTGGAGTATTCAGTATCTTAATAAAATGTAAATTTTGTTACCGTACTTTTGAATTTGTCCAGGCATAGAGAAGGAGATTGGAGCACTTCAGCTAGAAGTATGTTGTGAGCTTCCAAATAGTTCCTTCAATATATATATATATTTATATACACACATATATATTATGTGATATAGGATCTTGACATTATACTTTTTTCAGGAGAAAAAACTAGTTGCTGAGATAAAGAGAACTGCTAAAACGGGAAATGAGGTATCTAATACACTGAATTCACTAGTGTACTTGAATCATCATGACGTTACAAATTAAGTTGTTTGAATTCATACTCACAATGTTCTGTACACTTTTGATATTTAAACTGTAGGCAGCTACCAAAATTCTAGCACGCCAGCTGGTTAGGCTAAGACAACAAATAGCAAACTTGCAAGGTAGTCGAGCTCAAATGAGAGGCATCGCAACTCACACACAGGTCAACTGGCCAACCCTTCACCCTCTCTCTCTCTCTTACTTATTGGAGCGTGCTCTCAAGAATGTTTGTCTGGTCTGCAGGCAATGCATGCTCAGTCTTCAATTGCTGTTGGCATGAAAGGTGCTAGCAACGCAATGTCAGCTATAAATAAGGTGAGGGTTGCTAATGAGCTTTGCGCATATGGCATGAACTTTCCTTTTGGGATTATTTTTTGATTTTTGGTAAAATTCAAGAGTCTCTACAAGTATCGAGACTCTTTTCCTTCCCCTTTCTTCTTGACTAATTAGCATGGTTTCTTTTAAGCAAATGGCCCCAGCAAAGCAAGCAAAGGTTATTCAGGAATTTCAGAAGCAGTCGGCTCAAATGGATATGACTGTAAGATATTGCATTTTGCTCTAAGTCTCATGTGAAAATTTACTTTTTGGCCTTGTAGTCTTGAAATTCAGATCTCAGCATTCTATATGTTGTTCTGCAGACTGAAATGATGTCAGATGCTATTGATGATGCATTGGATGATGATGAGGCTGAAGATGAAACTGAAGACTTGACAAACCAGGTAGATTTTTAATTGCCTTTGTTTAGGTGAACTGAGACTAGGATTGTTTTTCTGATAGTATGGCTTATGTGGAATTTTTATCTTGGAAGTCCTTGAAGAGTGAATTGATTCAGCCATCGCAATGCGATTGCTCCTAGTGATGTAAAAATAGGAAAGAACTTTGGTAGAGATTTTGTATATCCAATTTGAGAATCCTTCCTGTCTACATATTTCATTGGTCAGTTGAGTTTTCGAGGAGCATATGATCTTTGTTCAGCCTATAAATATCCTGTGACGGCAATTCTTTGTTCACCTTTCATTAGATATATATATATATATATATTTTTTTTTTTTTTTTTCACAACTTTTCTTGAGATAATCGTCATTGTGCTCTAATTTGCAAACTGTTTCCAGGTGTTGGACGAGATTGGTGTTGATGTTGCCTCGCAGGTTAGTTTTTTTGTTGAACTTGTATTGTCACTTGAAATTTAGTAGTCGTAATATATTTGGCTGACTTCCATTGCATTGGAACTTTTCGCAGTTGTCAACGGCTCCAAAAGGAAGAATTGCAACAAAGCAAAGTGAGGATGTTGGCAGGTATGTCACTGAGTTTTTGTTCCTGTTGCATCTTGGGTATTATGAAATTGAGTTTAGTCGATCCATGCTTCCGAGACGTCGTCTACTTGATTATATTGGGAGTTTAGGCCTACAGCTTTGGATGGATAAAAATGTCTTGATTTAATTTTCACATCCAATAGAGACAAGGTGTAGACTTTGCTACCATCCGATCTTTCATTGCTATAGGGATCATTGGCCCCGAGGAAGAGATTGGTTGTTCTAAATTTTGGTACAATTGCATTGAATCACTAAATGAGACTGCCTTGATCCTACCACATCTCATACAATTAATATATTCATATTAAGATATAATGTTTTGAAATCTACTTTAGGGGCGTGCTTGGTGTTTGTGAATTTCTGGGCTGCTATTTTCATGCAATTAAATTCATAAGACTAGTTTGGTGACCAGCTTTCTTTCCTAGATAGATATTCTTCTGGAAACTGGATAGAAAAAGGTGGTCTTCAAAGTTTTTTTCCCTTGTAATGAGAAAAAATAGGTTTAATGTGTGTGTGTGTGTGTGTGTGTGTGTGTGTAGGATTTTAGCTATTTTCAACAAATGAAGTAAATTATGGAGAGGGTGAATTACATGAAGTCAAACAATTCATGACATTTTTTTCCTAGTAAAGTAAGATATGCTCTGGTTTCTGTTCGTTATGATACACGTCTAGTCATATATCTATGATTTTCTGGGAAACTTGAAATTGACCTGTTATGGAAGATTCACATTCTTATAGAACTGGAGGTTAATATAGTAATGGTGTTTTTTGAATGTATGTCTTAGACATATTCTTTCATTCTCGCTTATTTGTTTTGGTTGCTGGGGTTAAATGACGGTTGAAGCACAACGGGTGTTAATTAAGAGCAAAAAACAAGTGAAGCTGATTGTTTCCCCAGAAAGATATTAAATTGTGGATCAATTAACTTAAGATTGTAGTCAGATTATATTATTTGCTTTTTAAATAATTGATCATCTTTTGTTTGCTGAGAAATATGGTCTCATTTCTATCTTTGGTGGAAATAATTTTTGTATCCCGAGTTTCTACTGTTGCCTGCTTTATCTTGTATTTGTTCTTGCAAGGTGAGAGTAATGAGATCATGCATTTGCAGATGATTGTTTTGGTCGACCTGGCTTGCACCAAGTGCCAGCATTACAATTGATTGCTTAGTCATCCTTAAAGCCTTACTGAAAAATTCTTCAAATTGTTGGTTGATTTCATTCTTATTATGCTGCAGTTCGGGCATTGATGAGCTTGAAAAGCGGTTGGCGGCACTGAAAAATCCATGAGCCAAAGATCGAGAAACAAAAAACTGTTGAATTGACTAGTAGAGGATCATTTGTATTTTCTCCAAATTGTGCACTGTAAATACCCTTCTTTTTTTCATTTTTGTGATCATCATTTCTGTCATATCGATCTTAGAATTAGGAATTTCCCTGTATGACAGAATGATCAACTTATTTTGGGAAATCCCTGCGCAAGTTCCATTGCTTTATGCTTTATTCGTATCGGACGTCTTCATGCTTACATTAAAGCATCTTTAGGGTACAAAGCATAAGTTCCCGTAGATGTTCTTAGTCCCCTTGGGGCTGTGCAATTGCTTCGAACGAGAAAATATCAAAATAGAGGTAGCGGATATCTCTTTTCCTTACTAGGGATGGAAACGGATTGGCTTTAATATTGTTCCCAACCGGCCACCCAACCCTAATAGGACTTAAACTGTGTAGAGGCGCATTTGGTCATAGTAAGTATATTATCATTCTGATGATCTATCGGATCTGCTAACAAATGTCCTTTGTTTAGGGGGTTACTGCAGGTTTGCTCCGGAGCATTGCTCTATGTGAAAGATAACTTATGACTAACTTATGACCGATGATAGGATTTGAGGTTATTTTTATTCAATTGGGATGTCTCAGAGAGTTTTGGCTTGGTGGGTTCGAAGCAAGGTTCGTTAGAGATATTCTAACTTTTGTCCTAATCCTTTCTAGTTGGCTCGGTGTTTGTCCATGTTCTCTTTAAGAGATATTCTAACTTTTGTCCTAATCCTTTCTAGTTGGCTTGGAGTTTGTCCATGTTCTCCTAACAAGTGATTACCATCATGGCTCGCATCCTAATGAGATGTGGCAAGCGATCAGTAGCTTGTGTGCTCCGGACATGCGGGCAATCTTTCCACCGTCAATGCCCTACATTAGGGCTGTCACACCGCATCGCTCACTATATATACACCAGCAATTCACTCGTTCAAGGACTTTTGAATTTGTTAGACAAAAAAGAGACGTGGGCTTCTTCTAAATTTGGGACCTAGGTAGCCGATCAATGAGAAACAGAAACTCCCCACGGGAAAGCGCTCCACTCTGCTCGCTTATTACCTGACTTTTGAGTCCACTCACCCGCTCAAAAGTCTTAAGGATTCTCATGAGCAAACCTACTTAACAAAAGGATTCTCAGTTTAGTGTCATAGGATGTGTTTGAGATTTATAAAACCATATACGGTCTTGCTCAAATTTTACGTGACTTAACATTTTAGAATTCTTACGAATGTTATGATTATTGTTGGAGAAGGTTGCGATTTTATTCTAAACTCCAATTCTAATTGATTCAGTTAGAGATATTTGGAAATAAAGTAGGAAATTGTAATTGTGTATATTCTTTCCTCGATTCTCTTGTTGTACTATATAAATGTATACATGTACAAGAATGATACAATGAGATAAAATTACGATTTTCCCTCCAAAATACATCATCATCTTCAATTTCTATCATGGTATCAAAGCACAGGTTTTGACCTAACTTCTGCAAATTCTTGTGAATTGCTTTCAGTAGTTTTTTTCAATTTGCTGTTGCAAATATCATCTTGCAAAACGGGTTGACACGCTAAGTAGGAATTCAATTTCTGATAACATATCCAAAAGTCAAGCATCAGCAAAGATTGAGAGAAGACCCTGCCTACAATGGAGGACTCATCTAACAACTTGCCGCAAAATCAAACCCCAGAGCAGACTGACCCACCGTAAGATGAACACACTTCCAATCAGCGCCCGCTGGTTCCAACTTCCGTCCAACAATCCGGCTCAACTCAGTGGCCACTAGTGCAATGGATTCCTGTCCAAAGCCCATGGACCATTGGACATAATCAGAAATGGGCACAACACGGTCCATCAGGAGAAAATTCCAGCGTCGGACTGCAACCCAATGGATTGGGATGGCTCCCCTCGGGGCACCAACCTGAAACAAGTCCGGTGGGTCAAGTGGGGAATCCCTACCCGGGACTGCAACTTGGTCTTTACCTATGGTCGATTCCGGCCGACGGCTACTGTCTAGAACTCGAAGATCCACTCTATACTTCGCCGGCTGATGGACCGGAACTCCGCCTTATCACCTTGCAGCTTACTGGTCTCAACAACTACAATGCATGGGCTCGGGATTTCAGGTGAGCTCTTGTGACCAAAGAGAATGAGGGATTTATTGATGGTACTGTCCCCTTTCCGGATGATGACCGAATGCGATGAGTTTGGCACAAGTGCAACCAACTCATTTACACTTGGATTGGGAACTGCATAGCCTTGATGTTGCCGCTAGCCTACCCCCAATTGAAGATCCGAAAAAGATGTGGGAGGACATATGCGAAATGTATGGAAAATTAGATTGGGCAAAACTCTTCTTGCTCACTCAAGCCATGACCGAGTTGAAGGAACTCTCGGTTACCATTTGCTTCAATTGGCTCGGCTCGTGGAATGAGCTCGAGGCGGGCTGAGGAGGAGCTTCGAGGGGCTCGAAACCACACTCGCACAATACAAATGAATTAGACAAAGAGAGAAAGTTACTTGGTTTATTTTGATCTTGAACAAAAGTTTTTCGTCATTCTAATCCTAGATTTTAGAGATAGATCTCGTCCCCTCTCTTGGTCGTATCTACCAACTTGTTGTTCAAGAGAAAAATCAAAGGCTCACAACTGCAGAGTATGTGAAGATAGGGGAAGCCATGACGCTTGCTATTTCGGGAGGGTCATCACAATGAGAATTTGGCGCTCCTAAACTAATTTATTTGATCGCAAAAAACCCAAATTAATATATTACCATCCGTTGAATTATATTAGTACCACGAAAAATCACAAAATTTGTATAATTGTAATAAACAAAGAATTAAAATGGTACATCAATCAATTGTCATATATCATTCAACTTAATAATTTAATAGTAAAATTTAACGGAAACTAACATAAGGTAAATTTGTTACAACTATATTAGTTTGGAATAAATTGATCAAATAGGTATTAGTTTTAGATTTTTGATGATAAAAAATTTAGTTGAAGGTAAATTTATCATATATGTACTAATTTAGAGTTTTTCAAGATATTAATCTTATATTTAAATAATTTTACCAAAAAAAAATCCATATTTAAATGGGATCCACCCCGCGATGGATGTGCTGATTCGCGCGTCCTACCCCCTCATTTGGGAGGAGAGGGGTTTGAAACTCTACGTCCTCATTACATGACTAAAGTGGAGTACTGTGGGAGGTGAACCCCCACCTAATGCTCCTCCTGATTTATGCCGCCGATTGCTAAATTGTATGGTGGTTCCAGGATAAAAAAAAAGAAAAAACCCTATATTTAAATGGATCAAATAAAGTAACCAAGAAATCTAGGGAGGAATAACCAAGGGAGCTATTTTCTTCTATATGATTATCACAATTTTACACTCGCACAATCTTCCCTCTAGAATAATCGAGACTCTGTGATTTCAAATGAAAATGTCATTGACCGCTGGGATGTACCTGTCTTAAGCCCCATCCTCTCTAACATCCATTTTATTTGAGTTTTCGCAGGGCAGGAATTAAGATTTTGGATCCGCAATGGCGTCCACCGCAGCTCGTCGAACCCTAGCTTCGCTCCGCGCTCGAGCTCTCTCTTCCCCATCTCCATCTTCATCCTCTCGCTCCCGCCGCCTCTCCATTTCTCTCCTCAACGCCGCCGCCGCCTCGCCCTTGCCCGGACGCGGAGCCGACCCGCTCAACGTCCTGACCCGCCCCAAGACCTCCGGGTCGGGCTACTCGCCCCTGAACGACCCGTCGCCGAACTGGAGCAACCGGCCTCCCAAGGAGACCATCCTCCTCGACGGCTGCGACTACGAGCACTGGCTCATCGTCATGGAGTTCCCCACCGACCCCAAGCCCTCCGAGGAAGAGATGATCAACGCTTACGTCAAAACCCTAGCCTCCGTCGTCGGAAGGTACAGTACAGAGTTGAAGAACCAATCTCGATGCTAGTTCAAGCTGAGTGTCGTCGGTTCATTTGTATTTCTGTTTTTCTTTTTTGTGGTAATTTGCACGTGTTCGAGGTTTCAGTGAGGAGGAGGCGAAGAAGAAGATTTACTCGGTTTGCAGCACCACTTATACTGGATTCGGGTGCCTGATCTCCGAGGAGCTCTCCTATAAAGTTAAAGGTGATTCATTTTTATCTGGGTTTAATGGGTTTTGGATTCTAGTGTCTTCAATTTGCTTGGAAATGCTTGCGCCTCAGTCTGTTCATAGGTTTAATTTTTATTTTTGAGTGATGTTCTTGTTGGAGATTCCAATCGATTCGATGATTGAGGATTGGCATTGCCTTGGTCTCAGATGGTGTTGGCTCAATTCTGATTAGTGCTTCGTCTTGGTTGAATAGGATTACCTGGTGTTCTCTGGGTTTTGCCGGATTCGTATCTTGATGTGCCAAACAAAGATTATGGAGGTTGGTATTATAAGCATTTCACCATATTATTGCCAGTTATGAGGGCGTTGCTTCTGTTTAGTTGTGTCTCCCTTGCTAATTGTAAGCAATGTTGGTTTCTGAATTCTCAGAGCACGTTTTTTTCAGGTGATTTGTTTGTCGATGGTAAAGTCATTCACCGGCCACAATATTGGTATAACGAGAGGCAGCCAACGAGGCGGCCTCGCCCACGGTATGATAGGCGCCGTGAAACAATGCAGGTTGAAAGGAGAGGTCCTGGAAATGGAGCGAGCTGGGCGCAGAGCCAGCCACAAGCTGTCCAGCAGCAAATGACGATTGAGTCCCAGAGTTCTGCTCAGGTTGGAGGGGCAGGCGTTAACATGGGAGAATCAAATACTGGAAGGACATAAGATGTTTTTGGCTCTAATATATAACTGTCTTGCTGAAGCCCTCACCTAGAATTTATGAGAGTGGCGTGAATAGAGGTTTGCTGTTCCTTTGTCTTATTGGAATTTTTTGCTTGTCAAGAGGTTAGCTGTTTTGCATTAGTCGCTGCTCTTCCTAGTTTATACTGAAAAGAAAATCATTTGGTGGACCTATTTTCTGCTAAATCTGCAAAATTGGTGGATAATGTATGAACATCTACTGAAGTTGCATTTGTAAATGTTGCTCTCCTTTCAGACATGTGCTGCTGCTGGTGAAGTCATTTATAAAATTAAGGTCCATCGCTTGTTCCTTTAATGGCATTGCTGGTGACTATCAATTGCATTGAAAACCAGTTGTTCCTGCACAGAACATTTCAAAAAGGTTTCGCGACTTTCATGAGGATGTTCAATGTAGCTGTTTGTGAGAAAGACGTGGTTCTCATCCAAATTGAGAAAAACTTATTTAATTCATGTTTAATTTGTGGAAGATTTTTGCTGATCATTACGGATTGTAGTTTAAAATAAGGAAATTTTATCAATTTTTAATAGAATTTTTCCAGTGGCAAGACCTGTGGCCGGAGTGGAGGGTCGCGTGCCGCAGGAAATCTTGGTTGAGTCATTTTCAATCAGTGACACTGCCTCTCTGGTATCGTAGGTTGCCTTTGGTTTGTGGGAAACTCTCTGTAAAGGACTGCCAGCCTTTAACGGGGTGGTTCCAATAGGGTGTCTAGGTCCCGGCTGATTGGTCTTGATCACAGGCAAGCCTGCCTTTCTAAGAATCGTCACAGTGCTTGTATTGTGGTATGTCTCGTTGTGAGACCATACTATGTCTTCATTTATCTGGGACATCTAGTGTCTCAAGCAAGGCATACATCTCTGTTCAACACAATGATTGGCTTCAATCTATCATGACCATTACTAGAAGAGTGACATCAATTCCCAATCAATATGTGCATGGTAGCAAAGTCCGCCTTAGGATTATACATGATATTCATTTCATCAATAGATTTTTAGCTCATACTTTTTAATATCACCCTCATGATCTAGTCGTATCATCGAACTTGCATCAATCATGCTTTTTTTGATATGGTGGAGTTCACTTCCATGCCTTCATGGAATGAAAAAATGTCAAACGATGACATTCTCTTGCAATGCCCTCGTTAGGGAATATTTGGTCGCTTATTTGCATTCCTTTAATTACTATTGCCTCTCCCTAGGTCTTGGATAAAAAGGTCAATGCTTGTGTGACAGGTTGATAGTTTCTTGGCTACGAAATAGCTTGTATGGTGCTTAGTGAGTTGAGAGCACTAGACTAGCCTTTTCTTATAGTTTTTCCTGAAAGTTGTACAACAAATAACATCTCCATATTGGATTGTACCACGAACAACTTATTTTGAGCCTCCATATTGGATTGAACACTTTAAGAATTGGTTTCAGCCTACTATTGTCTTATCGAGATCAATTTATGCATGGAAGGCTAATTCTACCTTCAAAACTTTGTAAAGGTTTAAATGTTCACTTCTAGAACCCCTAATGCCAATCATTCTAATGCTACTCTCACAAATCAATTGTATCATTCATTTTATATCTCCCACTCTTAACCCAACAACCCTAAGTTCCACTCACAAGGATTTTTGAGCATAGGTAATTCTCACATCACTCTAGTCTATGACATCATCCGCCACTCAATTTTGCAATGCCCTTGTCATGAGTTGTATTGTCTCCTCTACATTCATCAACTATTAAGTAATCACTCTAGGTCATATATCGAATAGCCTTTAACCATTGATGTGCCATTTTGGGTCATTCATCAAATGGCAACACTAGCCCAAGAGAACAGGCCACCACACTTCATTGGTAGCTTTCTCTAATCACTTGTACTCTAATAACGTAGTATTTGTAGCCAATTGTGCTCCCTTAACAATACCTTATTTCGCCTACTAAACTTCTCTTGATCTCAATAGACCAATGGAGGGTTTTCTCATTGTTGGAAACATGAGAGCAAACCTCCTATTAAGGTTCACCAATTGATCCAGGATTGTTATCCATATTCATTAAGCAATTCAATTCCTTCCCTTAGCCATATTGTCATCCTAGAAGCTAGATGAGAGCCGCACGTTGTCTAAGCCCTCATAGCCTTAACGATGACTCTCTACACTCATAAGATCGGTTAGACCACAAGTTTTCCCCCACCTATTGGAGGAATTCTACTTTGATACCACTTGTCACAGACTGACAATTCTTTGGCCATAGAATAGCCCATGCAATGCCTGGTGAGTCCAAAGAACATCAAGGCCAAAACTTTCCTTCTATAGTTGTTCTAAAGAACAGTACAATGAATAACATCTTTATATCGAATCATACCATGCCCTAGTATTATGCCTAGCTTAATTCGGGCATTTAGTCATTCGAGATATGAGGAACACTTTAGGCACAACAATTGATTTTGGCCTATTATTGCCTCATTAGGAAAATGACATCAACTCTAACTAGTTTGTGCATGGAAGACTAATCCCATCTTTAGAGTTCTATGGAGATATAATCATTCTATTTTAGAATTCCTAGCACCAATAGTCCTAAACCTACTCCCACAAACTAATCGTATCATCTCCTCTACATCACTCACTCTTCACTTCATAACCTCAAATTCCACTTATAAAGGTACATAAATACAAGAGAAATCCCTACATCTTTTGATCCATGACGCTTGCAAAACAAAATGCATCACTCACTATCATTTCCTTGCATACTGTATATCAATGCCTATCCATAGGCATTACATGAATGTTGCTTACCTAATCGAAACATGTCTTCCATCTCTACTACTACTTACGCTTGAAATATGGTAATAGATGGCTCCACATATACAATTTGAGAACTTGCTTTAATACCATTTTCATGGTTCATATAGATTTGCCTTAATTATGGAACCATAAAACACCCATGAGCCAATTCCCTATGCTAGCCTTTCTTTTCAAAGATCATTCTAATGGCTTGTATCGTGGAATGTCTTATTGTGATCGGTTCTACCATGACTTCCTTTAATTGAGGCATCTCACATCTAGAGCAAAGCATGCATTTCGATTCAAAACAACAATTGGTTTTGGCTTATCATGGTCTTCATCAAAAGAGTGGCAACATTACCTCCAATTTATGTATGTATACCCAACTCTACCTTAAGACATTTTCCACATGATATTTCTTTCATGGGCAGATTCCTAACATTAGTTTTTAACATTACTCTTGCAATCCATTCCTATCATTCATCATGTTGTGACCATATTTTGTGAAATCTCGAATGGGTGGTGGATGGCAATGATGCTGGATATGGTAGCTAATGATGGAAGTTGGGCGAAGGATATTTTTATATTCATTGTGAAGTGTTTTGTTCGTGTTCAAGCTTCTTATTTGTAAGCTTTGTCCAAGGCTTCTTAAACTCCCCGTTTGTTGGTTTGCTTGTTAGAAGATGAGGACCTGAACGTGAGAGGGCGGGTAACAGTGGAGAGGAGCGTGGAGGACAGAATGAATGAAGAAGGGGAGTAGAGATTTTGGGCTGAACTCTAGCAATAAGATTAGTTGGCATTGGACTCAACTCAAGTTGAAGCTTGGCATGGGTTTTGATATTTAGTTGAGCTTGGGCTTTGGATAATTATTTCTGAAGGTGGGCTTAGATCATTTTGAAACGGAGCTTTTAAAAGTCTGGTTCGTATGAATCACCCAAATCCACGAAGTATCATATGACAGTCTGTTTTCTGACCGGGCCCTAGGGCCCAGTCGAGTCCCTATTTTCAGAATAAAAAATTATTGTTACTAAAAATTTGAAAATCTAAAAAAAAATTATAAAATATTAAAATAATTAAAATTGAAAATTTCAGAAAAAATCCTTAAAAGTTTCTAAAAAATTAGAATTCCTCAAAAAAGTTTTAAAATAGTCTTTCTAGGTAATTTTCCTTTTTTTAAAAAAAAAAAAAAAAAAATGGAAGTCTGACTTAAAATTGCACTAAAAAATTAAACAAGCTCTTAAGGCTTCAATTGTCCTTAAAAACAATTCCCTTGATTGTGTACTTACATTGATTTTGGCTTCCCTTTAGCCTAGTAAGGATTATCATATATTTTTTCCTCAAAGTGTTAGGTCTTTGCTATCCCATGCAACTTAATGCTTTTCTTGATTGCTTGCGCGTCTACATAATCGCCTCATGTGTTAAAGAATAGGTTTAATTCAAATTGCCTAAAAAAATATTTTTAAAATGAATAATATTAGGTATTGAAAGGATACTAATTAGTTAAATAGTGTAATTAAGTCTCGACCTTAAATTATCTGGTTGTGTAGGAAGTGAAGTAAGCTCTCATACTTCTCTTGGTTTCTAGCCCCCCCTCTCTCTCCTCTCTCTCTCTCTCTCTCTCTCTCTCTCTCCACACTACAATTAATGTATAGTTATAGACCATGATTCTAATTAGAACATGATTCTATTCCCATAAGAACTAAATTAAAATGTTATTTTCGGTGTTTATGTCTCTCAACTCCTTACGCTATAGATTCATTAAAAATTCATAAATTCTATGAATAATATTTGATTATGAGAGAGTCGGGGATAGAAGTGGTCAAGGAGAGATACCCGAGTCTAATTTTGAGAAATAACTTATGTATGGATTAGCTAACAATTGTGTTTCTATTCAAATTATGATTTTGTCCTTCTCACTATGATACATATCTTAATGAAGGTCACGAATGTTTCATGATTTTTTCTTTTAGATAGTTGCTTGAAGATTAAACCCCCCATTGAATTGACTTATACATAGTAGAGATTACATTGCATATATCTAGTATGCGCACAAGTGAATTTTTATTCTACTCTACTTTCTTTAAGGGATGACTTTTCAAACTCCTTCCATCATTTGGTCATATCCGAGCAAAATTCTCAAATTATCATAATCTTGCACTTTTCAATTTAGACATTAGGTTGTTCAATATGTCTATGTTGTCTTTTTATGGTAAAAGCATTAAGGACATCGAACCTTCCTCCATAACTAAATATGAAGTTTTACTGTGTGCTTATCATTAATGATAATATGTGACTCAATGATTGACTGTCAATCATTTTGCTTGGATGTAGTCACAAATCTAAGTGTGATTATTTATACTTTGATTTCTGATTTTTGGTTTGTTTTAAAGCATTATGGGCTTGCCTTATTATGATGACTTTTGAGATTTTCAATATATTTTTACATGTATCATATTGGTAATGAATAAAAAAAATTAATCAAAAAGAAATTTCGATGGAAATGATAATAGCTCCTGTTGCGATAAAGACTTTGAATTGGTCTTTATATTTTGTTTTTCTATTGCTTTGTAATGTACCTTGTCTGACGAGTAATGGAAAGAACAGTACAATAGGTATGCTATCAATGCCTCGATGGAAGAGGGTTTCAATTGATGGGTCAGAATGGACGGCCATTCACGTATTATTAAAGGCTCACGTGCGCCGTCGATTAAAATGCGTTAAGAGTTGGCTCACGTCAAGATCGTAAAGAATTGCTCCCCTCCGAAGGGTGTCAATTTATAAGATAACTCGAGCAAAGTCTGTCCTCGTACTTAAATTTTGATCGGATGCGTAATGTTCATATGACCCAAGTCATGTGTTGTTACATCATCTACACCCTATTAAGGCCGACATTATTTAATGGTGGATGGTTTGACTGGAAGCACCAAACACCCCTTTTCCATCTTCACTCTTCACTTCACGTGCACGCCACATCACTTGAAATCAAAATAAGCAATAAATGCAGAAACAGACGTGGAAGGAAAGAGGTCAGATAAAGATGGAGATCGAAACACCCGGCTGACAAGGGTTTTTTTTTCAAGCTTCCAACTATGAACAATACGTGAAAATAGACATATGCACATCCCAAATCCAAGTTTAGATCTTTCCAATGTTTGTATCTCCCGTACTTACAATGCAACTTACACTATTGTTACACTGAAATGTTACAACAAAATAAAAAACTGCAATTGGACGTGTTGAGGGAAAATTTCAGGTGCCCTGTTAGTTTTTCTTCTGAGACTTGGCTTTGGAGTCCTCCGTGAACATCTTGGACCAAATCAAACCCCAAAATGAGATCCTTCACCTACATTAGGAAAAATAAAATCCATTCGATTCCCCAAGGAGTGAGAGGGATTGGAATCAGAGCAAGTATCATATCCACTATGAATGTGATCATTGTTTAGTAATTTAATTTCTTCCCTAGCTAAAATAGCTTGAGATTTGATCTGACTCTGCGAGCACGCTTGGTTTCACACCTATGAGATATCACAAGTCCTACGTATTTATCTGTAATCGCTTCCTCGACCAGATTGATCGTCAATGCTGGTACCTGAAGACTTTGACTCTTCTTCTTCTGCCAAAGTTTCAAGACCGAGAGGGAAAATGAGTCAATCAAGGAGTCTCCAGTTGCACTTAAAATAATTTACAAAAGAGGAAGCAGAAAAGGAGTGCGTTTTTTACTTACTACTGTACAATTACCGCAGGTGAGGATGACTTACCAAAAAGTGCCTTCACGGATGGCCTTGTTGATTTACTGTTTTTCTTCTTTAACTCAGCTGAGATGAAAATCAAAATAAATTATCTTATCTTTCTTTTCGTTCACTAGAGCAAAATATGCCAAGGGAAGTAAACGGGCAAAGAGAAAGAGAAGAAGACAAGACTATTTCGTCCCAGGGACTGGCTTGTTTTGATGCACCCAACTGTGGTACATCAACAATCCACTCATCGTGAGACCCTTTCCAATTAAATAACCAGAATTTAAAAAACTTCCATCAAATATGAGAATGAAATTTCAAACCACTCATGGTATAGAAATTACAAAAATGAGTGACATGATACAGAAATTTCATTGTCCTTCAAAAACAAAGTGAAACTAACCCTTGAAACTTTTGCTAACCACAATCTTATCAAAATTTCAATCTGACATATAATACTGTTCTTATATAATCAAATGCAGTTCATGTATCAGAGAGAGAGAGAGAGAGAGAGAGTACCCATCCCAGGGACTGGGTATTCATTGACAATTTCAAAGTTCTTGTATGTGTATCCAACAAAATTTATGTCTTTAGAAGAAAGCATCTGCAAAACACAAGAAAAATTATTGGAAATAAGGTAAGTTTAATATAGACTTTGCTTGTTTGTCATTGGCAGTTCTCAAACTGGAAAGCCAACAACAAAGTGAGAGGCGATCAGCACAAAATCTCAATAATGAACACAGAGTGGAGTAATTGTGATCAACAGATAACAGACCAGCAGCTACAAGATTGTGATATGCTTGCTCTAGCCTCTAGTAGCAGGGGATATGCATCTCTTATTTCTAGATCTACAGTAACAAACCGCAATAAAGTACAAGAACAACAAAAGGTTAACCAGGAAATTAATATATCATTCTGAGAGCATGGACGGTAAGTAATTGCTAAATAAGCACAACCACATTACTTTTTGAGTGTGTCAATGGCAAACACAAAATTTCTAAAGGAATGATATGCTACACCTCTAATGCTCAACTGCCTAAGTATCTGCTCAACATCGCAAAGACGCAAAGATTTGTCCTAACCATAGTGATTGATTTTGCATGATGTAGGAATAGCACTGGAGATCCACAGCTATTTAAGCTGTCTCTGAGACCCACATAGATGCAGACATGCTCTTGTGGGAAGGGGGGCGGAAGGGGAGGAAGAGAGAATGGGGGAGAAGGGGGGTGAGAATGATGAGTGATATGCATATAAGATGCATATAGATGCATGTGCCTGTATTGAAGCAAACTTCTACCAAACTAAACATTGAGAGAGAACAAGCAGAGACATAAAAGCAGACTTGCTTCTAAGACTAGAATAAGGGCATTCGTATAGTTTTAGACATGGGGAGTTGAACTATGACAGGTCTTAATTTTCAACCATGCTGCGAAACATTCTTAAACAGAACTCAAGATTAAGCTCAAATCAATATTGGCAAATTATTCAATTGTATGTCCTTACTTTCATGCAAATCTAATATAAATAGGATGACATAACTTGAAAAGTAATTTTTTGAGGTCACACTAACAGCTCGTCCATACATATCTTGAAGGACAGAAACATTAAACTATGTTCAAGTTGGAAGTCCAATAAATTCAGACATTGTTTGTATCGGTATTTTATTTCAAAAAATTGTCAATCATCATAGTATGAGTGAGAAACTTAAGGCAATAATGGTAAATCAGAACATATAATATTAATAGACAAGTGTGATGAGATGATGTGTGTTGATTGAACACCAATCTTGACATTGCTATAGAGTTCGACTCACCTTTCTCCATGGACCTGCTTTGCTCGATGAGTGTTCATGAGTATCAGACTGCTGCCCAAAAGAAAAAGGCAGAAGATCTCATAAGCAATATGAGAAGCCAATGGAGTAGGTAATATGGGAAACATGACTATAAGTATGGAAATCAAGGGAAGATGAAGTACAAGTTTACCTCTTCAAATTTTTCAAAATTTTGAGTATCCAACTCATCTTTAACCTCGGGAATAAATGCAGCTTCCATTTGATAAAGTTTATCCCATTCAGAACCCGCAAACCATGGATGAGCCTGGAAATGAAGAACCAGCTAGATGAATCTCTTACTTATAATTCATTCCATGGTAAGGGTGAGAGAACTTAGAATAGAACACACCATACAACACCTTTATTTCATGTGCTCCTTTTGAACCCAATCTCTGATTTACATTACACAAAAGTTTGCTGATCAAGTCTTTTGCTTCTGACGAAAGCTTTGCTTCTTCAGGAAACTTCAGATTAGTTCTCCAGCTCACAATCTGCTTGAATAGAACACACAAAAATGAAACTTTGGCAAGCAAACAAAAGCCAGATGCAGGCAACCAGACCTAAACAAAGTAACAATAAAAAAATAAACACACACAGATGACAAAGCATTAGTATCAGAAGTGTTACCTAAATAGACTAACTGAAAAAATGGCAAGAGAAACAGCTCCCCACTACCTTTCCCTTAAATTCCTTTTTCCATAATTTTCATGTGTCAACTGTATATAGTGGGATCGATTGCCATGTTCAATTTGCATGTTATATTTTTACCTTTTGTTAAGAACTTGGATGTTCAAGATGCTAAAATCAAAACCAGTGAAACAATTCACATGAAAAAAATACTCAAATTGCCAACTGATAATATTATCAGTACAACTTAGTCAAATGCAATAGGTCTACCACCACAGGTTAAAAACGTGCCCCAACAATTTCACAAAAAACAATTCCAAAATTGTTGATGGTAGGCCTTTCTCGGTACCAATTCCTCATAGATAAGAGTAAAGCAATGGAAGAATTGAAAGTTGCATGAAACAATCCTTCCTACTGTTTGATCATTTGCAAGAAACCGCCAGTGCGTGATCTTAAATTGATTTACTAGTTCTTCTTCATTTACTTCTCTGTTGTAGTCCAATTCCATCCTTTTTCTTTCAACCTCCAGTACACATACCGGAAAATCTTCCCAAGCCCAAAGTAGTTTAAGAGAGCCTAACTAGCCCATGCAAGTGAATTCAAAGCTTGACTTGAACTTATTCAATTCTTAAATACTTATTTGCAAGGGTCCAAAAAGGAATAACCTTATATCTTGTGCAAAGTAAATTCATACCAGACCATATTATTAATTGTTGATCTCACAGGCTGCACATAAATTACAAAAGAGTGAATTTGTGATGACCAAGAAACGAAATAGAGATATTCAACCACAATCTACCACTAAGGGCATGGACATTACAGCAAAAGCATATCGGTGGCCAGTGATCATAGACATTACAGCAAAAGAGTATAAGTGGCCAGTGATAATTTAAATTTGTAGCACAAGGATATGTAGCCAACTAGACAAGCAACTGGATGTTGTTACACATTCAGAGCAATACAGGCTGATATCAAAAGGATTAAAAGTAGCAACTTCATTGTGCAGAAAAACAAAAGGCTAAAAGATTCATTAAATACTTACAAACACGTATATATAGATGATTTTTCAACAAAATAAGTGAAATCACAGTAACATTTTTTAACAAAACTTGTGATAGATGCATAAAATGGAAAGAAACAAAACTAGGACAAAGTACATGGCATTTTTTTCTTCGAAAACTTGAATGGCTCCGAGGCTTACCTTCCTACAGGTAGACATTGGGTCATCAGAGTAAAATGGCGGATACCCCACAAGCATTTCATACATGATAGCACCAAGAGACCACCTTCAAAATAATAGTGAACAAAGATAGGTAACTCTTTAAAAGATCCAGCAAAATAAAAACCAAGAGTGAATATAAAGTTCTCCAAATGCCAAATGTGCTTTTAGATTATCAAAAGCATGCTGCAGAAACTCAATGGGATCTCCATGGAAAAGATGACATGACAAGCAAGAAACTTCATTTATCTCATATAATAACTTCTATTACACAAATCGGAATACTCACCAATCACATTCCAACCCATAACCTTTCTTCAACAAAACCTCTGGAGCGATATAGTCTGGTGTACCCACAGTTGAATAAGCCTACATTATTAGATGATTTAACCCTATAAGCCAAATTACACAACTTCATACCAAGACTGTGAATCAGAGCCACTATTAAAAAAGGCCAAAGGCAAAGCATCAAGATTAGTGCTCAGAATTCTTCTTTTGCTGGAATCATGCTACTGTCGTTCAAAGAACAGAGCTGCATCATATTATATTGAGCAATTATGGGATCTTACAAGCATTCTCCTGTTCTTCTGCCAGTGTTGTAATTGCTCTTGTTGTGTACGTCTTGGAGCTGCAGGTTTTGACGATCCATTAATGTTGTTTCCTACTGAGAAATCCTTTTCTTCCAGAGTACTGCAGTCTAATGGTTTGCATAATCCAAAATCTGACAGCCTTAGGTGCCCAAATTTATCTAGTAGTAAATTATCAGGCTTTATGTCTCTGGAACATAGAACATGAAGGGGGTAAATCCACATGTTTGTGCCATATAAAAGGATATTATCTTTCACATATAACATCAGCAAAAATGCAAAATAAGACGTCTCACACCGACCTGTGTATATAGTTGTGCTTATGAATTGATTCGATAGCTAAAACTGTTTCCCCAACATAAAACTTGGCTTCATCTTCAGTCAAGGTATCCTTTCGCATAAGTAAAGTCATCATGTCCCCACCCGGTAAATATTCCATTATAAGATAAAGAAACTCATCATCTTGGAAGGAGCAATATAGTTTGACGATGCAATTGCTGTCAACCTCTGCAAGCAGATTTCTTTCGGCTTTCACATGCTCAACCTAGAATAACAGAATTCAACAACAATAAGAATGAAAGTACAAGCTAAACCAAGAGTAGGACATAAGTTCCAACATTACTTGGCCTCTACGAAGCATCTCTGATTTCTTGAGCTTCTTCATTGCGTATACTTGACCTGTTGTCTTCTCCCTGCAAACTCTAACCTGAAATCCAAAGCAGAAAATACTGTTTTCTATCATCTCTCCGAAGCGCTAAGAATGACATACAAGGCAAAGGGAAACAGTAAAAAAAACATAACATGTAATAGCTGTATATTAAATATATTGACCTCTTTCTAATAGTAAAGAATTTACCCAGTAAAATTTAATGTTGATGATTATGGGATTCACATAGAGTGATAAACTATCATAACCTATTATATCAAAGTTGATTTTATAACTATTTAGCAGTGCTTTTATCAGTTTTTTCTTTCAAAAATCTACAGTAACCAGAAGAAAATGAAAGATGGATGGGGGTTAAAAGCTGATTTTCAAGCAGCTGGTCAATGCAGCTTTTGCAGTTGCACCTTTTCTTCATTATTATAAATTCTTAATGATACAAAATATTCTAATAAAATCAACTCTTCATAATGATGGAATATTCTACTTTTATAATCAATTCAACGTATTAAAACTTCCAGCCAAACAACTGCTAGCATCTGGTGCTATTGGACACCACAACACTAGAAAGAACCAAATCTACAACATTAAGAGTGACAGCAATGCCTGATGAACATTGAATTACAATCTTTTCTTTGTTAATGAATTAACTAATTTATTACCCACAGTCAGTTGAGTAATTAACTTTTTGTTATTGCCTGTTAATTCCATAATATACCATTGAATATAAATTGCCAAAAATGTATAACTAAAGCATGATTAAAATTCATAACTTCAGACTAACAAGAGTTTGGACGCACATTCAATTGATCAGATTACTTTCAAATCAGATTGTTCCTGTGCAAGTTTAAAGCTGCTCATTTAAATCCCACTTTTGTCTAGAATTCTTTATGATTGGGAGCAAATTCTATTTGCTCCTTTTTCTTATTTCTCTACAATGTTATGTCCTATAAGCTTTCTGTGCCAAATCTAATAACTTACCTTTTGGGACACTCCTTATATGATCATCTACTTATATCCTTGGTAATGCCATTTGGCTCTCCAATTTGCTCTATCTTTGTTTTAGTGCTGCTGGTATCAGAATCTCACCATTGAGCATCTCAGAGTGGAGTTTCCATCCATATTGTCCAAGCAGCTTGGGTAAATTTATCAAGGAAATCCACCAATCATTTGTTTCTTTCTGCTAGGTTCATCATTCGTTCTGTGCTGTCTTGGCGTTCATCATTTCTCATATTTCATTCTTGCCTCTTGTCAAGAAACTTGAGGTACTTCTTATTTTATCCTATTCTTTCTAGTAAAAATTTCAGACTACCAAACACATCCTAATAAGTTTCTAGCAATAATGTTCCCTTCTTGATTATGGAGAAAAAAATCGATGAACTTAATGCTACTGCTCCATTTGTCCTCCAGAGAACATATTCTATTCAATTTGTTTCCTAAGTTGCACATTCAATACACATTTGTAAGTAAAAAGTGAAATCAAAAGAACTATCGCAAGAACATTCATTCAATGGTAAATAACTGTGCTTGATTTAGGGATAAGTGAAGCTACAAAGCACTGTAAATGATCTCTGGTTAGTAGTCACTGAAATGTTCGATTGAAAATAAATAGATGGGGCAAAAGTTGCTAACGACATTGAGAAAGGAAACAGTTGAAGGAGTCATTGCAATCCATAAATCAGAACAGAAGAATAGAACAATTACCTCTCCAAATGCACCTTTTCCAATCATTGTCAACATTATGAAATCATCAACACCCATTTTATGTCTTTGAATACGCATGTACTCTGTTTCTTTCTTCTCCAAGTATTTGAGGAGGTTGTATTGATCTTCTTGAGAGACATCAGCATCAGCCAACTTCTTTTCCAAAAAAATTCGTCTAGAGGAAAAAGTGAAGATTACTAATAAGCAACTTGAGGGAGAATCGGAGTAAAGAAAGAATCAGATCACTCCCAAGTATCAGAACCCTCTCAGTGACATGATTGGTAAACTCCTCAAGAGATACTATTCATATAATGATTTTAGACACAGCAAGAAAAACTAGAATATATTTAGAAAAATCTATTCTTCGTAATGAATTAAGTAGTTGCTAAAGTCAATGACAAAGTCAATGACACTACTCCTAAGACTTGAGAAACATCAGTATTGCCAATTCAATAAATCTACAATGAAAAGTGAACAATGTCCAGACAAGCTCCATAGTTCAGGTCAAGCATAACTTCAACCCCCACAAATTTTTTTTTGTAACACAGTCCCCTCGAGCTTTTCAGAGATGGACTAACCCTAAGTCTATTAGCTATCAGGTAGAATCAAGAAGCATCACCCTCATACTTCGAGGAAAAAAAACAAAATAATTCCTTACAATGTGGAGAAATTGAAAATCGACATTTGTACTTCAAAAACCCTTGTAAAGAAGCCCCATATACATATGAATGAAATGGCTGTAACATAACAAGATACAGATAAAGCAGGAATGGACCTTTCCCGAGACAGATATTGTTACGATCTATCAATAAAGGACCACCGCATCCATTCATCTGTTCTAACAATTCCAAATTCTTTTCAATCTCTGAGCAAAGAACTTATTTTCTATTTCTATTCGAGATTCGGTCCATACCTTTCCTTCCTCTCCTGCAGATTCTTCATTTGCTCCTTGTAATGGTTCTCGATGTACTGCTTGGCAGCTGCAACCCTCTGCTTGGTGACATTAGAGGGCGCTTCATCTCCTGAAGCCGAGTGCACGCTCGAATCCTCTCTCCCGGACCCTCCCGGCTCCTTCTTCTTCGTATTCGGTCTCAACTTATCCCTCGGCTGGAATTTCTGGAGCCAACTCCTGGCTGAATCCATTCCCTCAACTTCAATCCGCCCCGCCAAAAGAGAATCAGTTTTTATTGTCACGCAACCTACCAACCATCCGTCACGATACCCCGATGAACAAATGCATATTATATGATGTCCCTGGAGACTAAAATATAATATGCCAAATTACATAAGCCGGCCTGCCTGCCAACAATATCTAAGTTGATTCAGTCAAAACCGCTTTCATTTGTACACCTGCACACCTTGTAAAGAAACACGGCCAGAATTTTAATAATTCCATACGCATCTAGCACAAACAAAGCAGAAACTCATACGACACAGAATCATCTGCCAATCAATAAGGGGGGGCAATTTAGTCGTCGTCGTCGTCATCGTCATCGTCATCGTCGTCATTCGACGATGAAAAATCAGACACGGAGGATCAAACCCATGATTGAATACGGAGAAAAACGAACAGGGTCGATGACCCACCGACGAACGGACAAGAGATTAAATCGAAGGAGCCAAAAGGGATATCGACTTACGGGGAGTCAAGGGCGAGACGGATCGGACCCAAGAATATCTGGGGATTAATTTTAACCAGACAGAGACAGAGAAGCGTGGAAACGAGGACAACGACGAATTCGGTGGATTGGGAGAAAGAGAGAGAGAGAGAGAGAGAGAGAGAGAGAGAAGCTCTCCGATGACTCCGATGACGCCTCTTCGCTTTTGTCTTCTTTCCTTTCCCTTGCGTTCCCGCGAGAATCTCTCTCCTTCTCTCTCTAACTTGCATGCACGTTGCATTTATAGGTTCTCCACCATGTTTTGTTCTCCCTCAAAATTCTTCCCTTCATTCATTCAATGACTTGCTTTTCTTTTCGGGCATGGGCATGATTGATTTGTTTAATCCTCTCGTGGTAGATTTATGGACGTGGAGTGATTTCCTTGGCTTATTTGTAGATTGTGGGCAAGCAAAGTTTGAATCGGTCTTTCAATTATATTAATCATTGAAATCATATACTTGATCATGTACTTTTAAGGATATTAGTCGGGAGCGGATGGGGAAAGGTTCTAAAACCGCAATGATGTTTACAGAGAAAGAGATGAAGAAAGGATTGGCTTGAATTAGAAGAGACTAGAGGGATTGGTCCAATTAATTTTAATTACGTTTTAAATCTTGGGTTGGGGAAAGGTTCTTATAACAAAACTTCAAACTATTTTTTTGCAAAAATGATGTTTCCAGAGACAAAAGAGATGAAGTTAAATGATTGGCTTGAATTAGAAGAGACTACAATTTTTAGATTTTTTTGTGGATTGGTCCAATTAATTTTAAATTACGTTTTAAATCTTTCTGAATACCTCGAGTTTGGAGAGTTTTTTAGAGTATTAACCCTTAAATCTTTTTTAATTCGGTGTAATTTGAAAGGATTCATGTAGCAATAGTTAAATTTGTTTTTTTTTTTTCTCACTTATATTCTTAATTTAAATCTAATTATAAATACATAGATATTTATGTCATGAGTGTTGCTAAGCCAATGGTACTGTTATTCACAAGGACTGATGGTGGCTTATCTATCACGATATGCCATTGAAGATTAATTGGTGATCCGAGCCTATTTTAGCCAGTTTTTTCTGCTTAAAAATTCAGCGTGAGTTGTGTCCAATAATTTTGCAACACTCACTTTAAATAAAAAATATATATAAAAACATGACACGCCACATATAAATATTGTTCATACGAAAGAACTTCCTTGCCCAAAACACGAAATGTTAAAAAAAAAGCGTGCCTGTGACAATCAATCATGTCCAAATGATCAATTATAGCATTGCACGTTAATCATCTAGTATATCAAGTAGCTCAATTCAAAAGTTTTATCTCACTGTTGACATCCAAAAATATCCATGTCACTACATGCTGATTACAAGGAATAAAAATATTGGAAATCATCCTTACTATCACATGTGGGTTGTGATTTTCATTAGCCCAGCCCATGGTAATCATGAAAACAAAAGGTGGCCAAGGATTTCAAGAGCCTTTGGGTTAGATTTCGATGAACCTATAAGAAGAGATACATGATTCGACCATGAAGTAGTTGATTGCTATGTATCCAAGTTAAGAGACACTATTGAATCCATATCATTATGACAGAATTTTGGCTAAGATGCTTGGGTTTGAGCTCAAATGCCTCAAATAAGCTAGCCCGGGATGTCCTAGTTGAGCTAGGATGTTTAGGTTGGAGCTAGATGCCTTAGTTAAGTCGGAAGGGTCCGATTAAGCCAGGACTAAGATAAATGAATTTGTATGAGTGTTGGTACATGCATAAATATGATATGTTGATATGTTCATTGACAAGCTGAAGTTAAGCATGCATTGAAGCATGTTACGATAGACATATGCATGCGGTTGAGGTGTGGAAATAATTTTGCTAATAATCTACCATCAATTTTGCATTGCAAGTGTTGTATCTCTAGATTTTGATGATGAGATGTCTTTTAGTAGAGAATTAAGGGTTTTACTTATTGAGTTTCCTCAAAACTCACCCTTCATCCTTTTAGTCTTGTAAGCATGGAAGTCTCATGTCAATTTTGAAACTTGCAATCTTGCTAGAAAAGCTAAGGTTTACTCCAACGTTTTGAAGATGTGATAGTTGTAAACATAATGGCCCATGATAATGGGACTTATAAATGTAATTGATATAATTGTATATTTGTAAGTGGTTATTTTCCTAGTTGCTTATTGTTGTCTTGGTGTTGTTTGTAACGCTTTCGCATGTGCTTAATGAAAATATAAAAATAATGGGATGGTAATATGCTTGAGATGTTGCAAAATAACCCCGTCTCACATCTGGAGATGAACCCCCTCTCTCTCACCTTTATTCTCTCATAGATCCCCTCCAATGTGAGATGCAGCTCCTGCTCTCATCCCGGGCCACTGTCATCCCTTCAAAGCAAGCACTCGTCGGTAAATAAGCTTGACTCCTATTCTTTTTGCCTATTAAAAGGAAAAACAAATTGGAATGCCCTCTTTCACACGTATGAAGGTTTTTACAACGTGGTGTAGGCCATGCATTTTGTTTATCATGTCATCGGGAAAGTAGGCTGCGTTTGGTTTAGCATTTCTAAGAGGCTTTCAGCGCTGAAAGCCCCTTGGGGAAATGCTTTGGACTGTTTGTTCAACTTTGAAGCTGGTTTTCAGCTTTCAACTTGCCTTCAAAATGCTGAAAACCCAAAGTTGGTAGGGACTAGCTTTGGGCTTTCAAAGATTCTCGCCAAATGCTGAAATTATTTACCAAATACAATTGTATTTCCCAAAGTAGCTTTGGGCTTTTAGCATTCTGCCAAATGCTGAAATTATTTACCAAATACAATTGCATTTCCCAAAGTAGCTTTGGGCTTTCAGCATTTGCATTGGACTTAGGGTGCGTTTGGCACCAGCTTTGCCAAGGATCTTTAGGGGTCTAAAGGCCTTTAGGCCAAATAAAGAGTGTTTGGCAAAAAATTTTGAATGCCCATTGCACAAATGCTAGCCTTTTGAAGGCTAAAAAGCCCAAGGCAGCCCCTTGGCGCCTTGGCTTTCTAGCATTCTCGGTAAGCAACAGTACATCTTTAAAAAAAATTTCGTTATTTCTTGTTTACCCTTAAAATTTTACTAAAATTCCAAGCGTGACCCTTTTAAAAAAACCCTAACTCTTCCAACAACTCTCGTCTCTTTTTATTAGACGCCGCTTCCCTTTCCTCCCCGTGCGTTCCTCTTCTCAACTCGCAAATACGCCGCTGGACCTTCCCTTCTACTTTGCTCTTCTCGATTCTTTAGATCTCGCTCTTGCCGCTTCAAATCTTACCCCTCCGGTCATCAAAGCCCGCATCTCTAGTCGTTTGTCGAAGCTCACCCCTCGATCAATCACCGAAGCTCACCTGTTCGGTCGCCGGCTTCGGTGGATACTATCCGCCCACGCCCTCGTTCATCGTCATTGCGTTGCTTGCCATTGCTCAAGCCTAGTCCCACGACTCGACTCCCGCACTGCTAGCAACGGTGAGCGCCCTCTCTCTCTCTCTTTTTGTGTCTCTCGCATTTGGTTTTCATTGTAAATGGCTTATCTACTAGCAAATGGGCAAATTCAGAACGTGGGTGCTAGAATGGAGAGATTTTGAACTCAATAGAAGCGTGATTATCGATCACTTCACATGTTAGGATTTGGGAACCGCATTGGATTAGGGCATTGTTGTGCCGAGAATTCTACACGAGACCTAAGGTTTCCGAGGCTCGATTCCAATTGTTTTATCACTCAGTCAACTCTTTTTCATAAGTTTACCAAAATTGTTACCGGGTTTACATTGTTAATGGGAAGAAAGTTTTTGTCAGTCTCTAGTCGGAGAAAACTTGGTTCAAGTGCATGACCCATGCGGGATGGGTCCGTCCCGAACTCCGACGGCAAGAACCGCTGCATAAATCTAAAATCACTGAAAACATCTTTAGTATTTGATGCATGGCGATCTTTACCTGAACTTTGAATGCCCATGGACGAACAACAAATAATCTTGAAGGACGTCGGTGCATTGAGGCCTGCGTTATGATGGGCGGTGGTGAGTTCCACCACACAATTGCTATCTGCTTGTTTCTGTTTTGTGGATTCTCTAGAAGCGAATCAACACATACGGATGGGATGACTAAAATTTAAGCAGCCTTGGTTTTTGGTGGATTAGAATCAAGCAACTCTAATTGCAAAGAGTTATTGTTAATTTTTATTTTGACAATTTAGATGCGGATTGAACAAAATTTGACCTGATTTGAGTTTTTTAAGATGGACTTTTTATCTTGACCATCCAGCATGTTGTCCTGATCTTTTTGACCATGTCTTCGCAGGTTGTTGGGAATCTAGTATCGGTAGCTCTTTTGAGCAAGGAAACGGTATGTTGCATCATCCCCTTACTCATTTTTTCTTTTTTCTATCATTCTGTTAAGTTTTTAATGTCTCTGGCTGTTTAAGAGAGGAATCTGTATGGAGCATCCCCTTATTCATTTATTTTTCAATTCTTTTGCTTGCTAATTAGCATACATAATCACACCACCTGAATTTTCTTATTTTATCCGTTTATAAAAGGCAAGCATTACTGCCTTTTGGTGAGATCCTTTTTTACACATGGAAAAATGATTATAACAAGTGTTTCTGCATTTGTTCTTATCTTCCCTTGACGCTTATCCTTCATTGTGGATATTGTTTCCCTTAAATGTTTTGGTAAGTTAAGAAGTGTCAGATTTGTGTTTGTTCCCTCAAATGCCAAACATAGCAAATAAACTTGAGGGCTTTATCCTTTTTGACCTGGTCATTGATTAACAATGCCGTGAAGCTAAGATTTGGAAAAGTCAGCAATGGATTATTGCCTTGTTTCAAGTTGATTCACAAAGTTCAGAAATCAATGTTAAAATGACAATGTTTCTGACCTTTTTTTTTAGGTCTAGTACCTATTTCAGGTTTTTAAAATTCAGGTTAGTATGTTGAATTTTGTAACTTGTTAATATTCTTTCTCCACTTCTCTTTGGCTTAGAATCAGGTGCACAACTCTCTCTTCGCTCACAACCGAAGTGCTCGCCTCTCTCCGCTCGAAAGGTGTAGATTGTCCCACCTCAAACTCAGGTTCTTTCACTTCTATTTTTTATGTTTTTGTTCTTTTTCCCCACTTACATATCCAACTTGGTGTGCTTTTTCACGTGGGTTCATATGAATTGCATTTTTAATTTATTTATAGTGTCTCTTGCATTTTTAATTTCACGTGTGCTTTTTCACGTGGGGTCATATGAATTGCAATTTTTTATGTTTCTGTTATTTTTCCCCACTTACATATCCAACTTGGTGTGCTTTTTCACGTGGGTTCATATGAATTGTATTTTTAATTTATTTATAGTGTCTCTTGCATTTTTAATTTCACGTGTGCTTTTTCACGTGGATTCATATGAATTGCATTTTTAATTTATTTATAGTATCTCTTGCATTTTTAATTTCATGTGTGCTTTTTCACGTGGGTTCATATGAATTGCATTTTTAATTTATTTATAGTGTCTCTTGCTTTGTGTTTATAGTTAACATTATCTCTTTTCATTTTTCAAATATATTTGTATTCATTTTATTGAAAGATGGCAAGTTCATCAAAGGAAAATGCATATTGGAGTTCTGAAGATGTAGAAATTTTTGTCGATTATGTATTGAACAAATTGAAAAAGGCAATCGTCCTGCGAGCAACAAAAGGGATGGATGGACGGATATAATTAACAAGTTTGAAGAGTTGAGGGGAAAAAAATATGATAAAAATCAAATGAAGAGTAAGTGGGATAATTTAAAGGAAGAATGGAAAAAATGGAAGCAATTGATTCAAAAGGAAACGGGACTAGGATGGGATCCAAGGAAGAAAACCATTGACGCGAGTGACGAATGGTGGGAGAGAAAAATTCAGGTGTTTATCTAATCTTTTGTTACTTTTTTATTTTATTTTTAAGTTCATCTTTTATAATATAACTCCTAAAATATTTTATTATAACAGGCCAATCCTAAACTTAGAGTCTTTCGAACGAAAGGCATACATCGGATTTGGAAGTTTTGTTGGATCAAATGTTCCAGGGTACAGTTGCTACTGGAAGTGTTACTTGGAATCCTGCACAAGGCTTATGTAATAATGAGAATGTTGAGACCACACAAGCTGACGTTGGTGATTATGCAGGATCTACTGATGATACTTTAGAGCGTGATGTAGGTGAAACAAATGCCCAACCAAGTCAAAGTAAGAGCTGTAAAAGAACGGTAGAAAGTTCAACAAAGTAAGCTCGAGGAAAGAAAGGAAAAAATTGAGCGGACCTGATAAATTAGCATCACAAATTGACAGACTTTGTTCAGCTGTTGAAAGTAGGAGCAATGCAACATCGGTTGCAAGGGAGTTTGATCCTTACAAAGAAATTGTGCAAACATTGAAAGCCATACCTGAGATTAAGCAAGACAGAAAGTTGTTTTTCTTTGCACTCTCTCATTTTGCTGAGAAAAAAGACAAGAGACAGATTTTTATGAATTTGGATGAAGATGAAGAAAAAGTTGAGTGGCTGAAATATAAGTTGGAAGAGCATGATAGTCGCCACTAGGATGCTAGTTACTTCTTTGAACTCTTTCAATTTAATCTATGTTGTAATGTGAAACTTATTTTCGGTTGCTAATTTGCGCTACTTGTGAACTCTTCTTATGATTATGTTATAATGTGAGACATGTGTATTCAGTTTGTGTTATTTCGATTTGGTGGAATTTACTTATATATTATGGATGATAATTGTTCCATTGATGGATGATTATTCATCACTTTTCTTACTGTTTTGTTACTTTAAACAGATATGGACGATTCTCTGAAAGAGAAATCGATGAAAAAGAGGACGAGGAATTCAATCAACTTGTGGAAATTACTCAAGCCACAATCGCTTATCAAGCAAAATACAGTCACAAAAAACATTGTAGGACATCATCATATACAGGATATGCATGGTTAGAAGAGTTGATGGGCGAAGATGCTAATCCGATAAGGTGTTATCAAATGTTTAGAATGGATAAGATTGTATTTAATAATTTAATGCATGATTTGGTAACACGCTATGGTCTTGAAGGAACTAGGAATATTAATGTTCAAGAAATGCTTGGAATATTTCTTCATATTTTAGGACATGGTATAGGTAACAGGTTAACACAAGAGCGCTTTCAACGCTGCGGGAAACTATAAGCAGGTACTTTAGCTTAGTATTAGACAAAGTATGTGAAATGGGAAAAGATTTGATCCAACCAGCTGATTGGCAATTTAGGGATGTTCCGGAGAAGATAAAAAATAATCGAAGATTTTATCCATATTTTAAGGTACGTTTTGATTATTCAATAGAAAGAAATAACTAAATGCAAATTTTGATTATATAATAATATTTGCATTTTTGTTTTAGGATTGTATTGGAGCTATTGATGGCACTCATATCCCAGCGGTGATACCTGTAAAAGATCAGATTCGTTTTATTGGTCGAAAAGGTACAACGACTCAAAATGTCTTAGCGGTGTGTAATTTTAACATGGAATTCATTTATGTTTGGGCTGGCTGGGAGGGACAAGCCCATGATACTCGTATTTTCTATGAAGCTTTAGGGAGACATGATGTGCAATTTCCTCATCCTCCTCCAGGTTTGTTAATTAATGGTTTTTGTACATTAATATGTATAAATATGGTATATGTTGATCAAATTTATATTATATTTATGCAGGTAAATATTATTTAGTAGATGCTGGATATCCAAATCCAACGGGTTATTTGGGACCATACAAAGAAGTTAGATATCATTTGCCAGAATTTCAATAAGGTCCCGCCTTTACGGGTTATCGAGAAGTATTTAATCGTGCTCATTCCTCGCTGCGATCGGAAATTGAGCGAGCTTTTGGTGTGTTGAAGAAGAAGTGGAAAATTCTAAAGCATATGCCAAGTTTTCCATTTGAAAAGCAAGTAAAAATTGTTATAGCAGCGATGACTTTACATAATTATATACGGACGCCGCCAATGATAAACATTTTGCAAGAGCAGATTTGGATCCCAATTATGGATATTCAGTTGACCGTGATAATACAAATGAGGAGCTGGTACTTCAAATGACAATATATTTTCTGACATGGCGCGTTTACGTGATCAATTAGCAATGAGTTTAGTAAATACTTAAGGATGTTTGTAATTTTCAATGAAAACCTATTTCTTTTTTGATGCATATGTAATCATGTTTATTATAATGAAATTAATCTTTCTTCTTGTTAATACATCTCTTTTATATATACATCTCAATGCAAAAATATATACAAAAAAATGTCATTGAATTTATTAATATATCTCTTTCATATATACATCTTAATGCAAAAATATAATAAAAAAAGTCATTGAATTTGTTAATATATCTCTTTTATATATACATCTCAATACAAAAAAAAATATAAAAAATAATTATTTTGTTTTCAATTTAAAAAAAATAAAAAATAAAAACTTAAATTGGTCGCTCTAAAGGACTTCTCAAATATATGTTTACCAAAAAAGCATTTCCCAAAGTTGCTTCTCAAGGCTCTTTTCAATTATAGTTTACCAAACAGTTTTTGCATTTCACCAAAACCCTTTAGCTCAAAGGCCTTTGCATTTTCCTAAAGGCTTTTCCCAAAAACTTTCCCAAACGCACCCTTAGGGGTGTTTGGTTAAGCGATTCCCGAGGGCTTTGGGCTCCCAAAGCCCCTTGAAAAATTTTGGGTGTTTGGCAAAATATTTGAAAGCCCCTTTGCCCAAATATGAGCATTCCGAAATTTGAATCTTTGAAAGGCTGAGAGGCGGCATTCGGCATTCCGAAATGCAAAAATCATTTTTCATCGTTATTCTTGTTCATCTTCTTCTCCGGCTCATCTTCTTCTCGCTCGGCTCATCTTCTTCCCCCGCCTCGAGTTCGGCTTCTCAAGCAACCACCACCAGCTGCGGGGTCGCGCGTCCTCGGTGACCACCGCCGGGTGGCGGACCGCGACCTAGGCGGCGTCGCGGGCGCGCGCGAACCCGAGCGACACCGCCCGAGGTCGCGGACCGGGCGGCCCGACCTCGGGCGCGCGCGCCGGGTCGCGCGACCAGCGACGCCGCCCGAGGTCACGCCCTCGCGTGGGATCCCGGCCGTTGGGAGGCCCGGATCTGGCGGTCCGACGCCCGATCGGCCTCCGCGACCTCGAGCGCCGGATCTGGCCCGGTCGCGGCCAGTGTGCCGTCCGCGGATTGGCCATTTGTTCGCCGGCAGTTCCGGCCACCGGATTTTATTTTCAGACTTTAAAAAAAAAAAAAAATAGCAAAAGCTAATTATAAATGCAAATTTTGCCAAACGGTTTCTTTGCTAAAATTATTTTTCAAAGCTACTTGAGATTGTAATTTACCAAACGGTGTAGCATTTCGGAAACCCTTTATCTCAAAGTATTTGCATTCTCCCAATGGCATTTTCCCAAAGTTGAACCAAACGGGCCCTTAAAGCCCTTTGCAAATCTTTGAACCAAACGCGGCTCGTAATCTTTTGGCCGAGCAAGGTGGGGTCGAGCGAGATAATGAGGATTAGGGTGATTTTTATTTTTTATGATTTGGTTCACGATTATATTAGAATTTCGATACAATGAGTAATCGCAAGCATATTTATATTGTTATAATATTGTTATAATGTTCACCCCCACAAAGTTCAACTAATAGAATGAGGGAGGCTATAAAATTACAAAATCCATATAGGAGTGATGTGAGATACTTTATTATGATTAATAATTTTTCACAAGGCAAAAACACTTGTCAATAACATAATACAACCTATGATATCACCATTTAAGATTAGTGATGGAGATGATAATTATCCCAGATGCATAACCTAAAAATATTATTATCTTTTAATTGGTAAGTCTCCGCATCCTTTTCTCACCAATCTGCGTTTTTTCTTTTTTTTTTTTCCACAAAACTCCCCATTCTTCACAAACCTTTTCTCCTCAATACGGCACTAACCTTATTTTTTTACCTATTAAAAGGATTTTGCATTGTAAAAATCCAAGAATCACAAAATGGAAATGCAAAATTCACGATCATCTTGTTGAGGGTGTGATTCATACTCTTCATTGATAAGAAACATTGTATTTCGATTTTTTTTTTTCCTTAGTTTTACTCTCTATTTTGTAGTTTTTATGAGTCGAAACCTAATAAGTCGGAGGCATGCAACGTGCAAGTACTATCCTCCACAATACTCTCCAAAGAGAGGAAAACACAGCTATTCTTCAAGATACAACAGACACTCCAAATAGTGTGCACTTGACTATTTAGACAAAACAAGGCAAAATAACATCTATAGTATCAAAACTTGATATGATGGGATACTTAAGTACTAAAAATTATGAAAGTGCCAAAATCAAAACAAAGTGGATTAGTTTAGTCCCAACGGCGAGAAAATTCGAGTAAAATGCTAATGCGGTGATTTTCCGGTAAGATAAATATAAAACAACAATGTTTTACACACTAACTTGGCTAGATAAATACAAAAATGATGTCGTTTTATTGACGTGGCTAGATAATTAATATTAATATTAATTAAATTAAATTAAAACTAAATTTATTTCTATATATTAAATATTAAATATTTAAATTTCGGAAAGAGAGGAAGAAGACAAGATTGTAGGGCTCGCCACCGCCTGCCCACCATCACCAGAAGGGTTGCCGATAGTGGGGGAAGGTTGATCGGGATCACCAGCCCTAGCTAGGGACTGGCGACCCGGCCAACCGGTGGCAAGAGCCTACGAGCCCTCATTGAGATCCACGCGAGGGTTGCTGCAACCTCGCCAACTTAACTCGCAAGCTGAATTGCAAACTTAGAGTTCAATCAATGTGAAAACATGAGTTTCACCTACCTATCCAATGGTGTCCAGACGAACCTATGTAAATGGTACTGGCGCTGGACATGCTTCTTGTTCGGGACTGGTAGCAATTGGCGAGTGTTCTCCATGTTCAGCAATGACGATTGATGATGATAGTAAATGTATCAAAGACTTAAACTCGGAAAAATTAGCAAATTTTGAACTCTCGAAACACAATTTCAATGGAGCTGGGACGATGTACAAGTAAGACAACAGTCACAGCCTCTATCACCAAGACAGCAACCTTTTTAACACATACCTAAGTCAAGAACGTCAGTCAACCTTTCTGACAACTTACCGTGTGGACCAAAAAAGGCTGGGTGAGAGCTCCTGTCACCCGCCATTCTTCAAGAATAAGGCGAAACCCCCAGCAATGTCTCCAAGCCAGCTAGTTGATGCTTCAGGAATTGATAAACTGATTCGGTTGTCATGGAAGCTACTCGAACAATGATACCTCCTCCCTGTACAAACCGAACCATTGGGCTTTAAACATTTCATTATCAGAGGCACCTTGAAAAACACCTAAGCTAGTGGTACCTGTGTCTACAAATTTGGTTCAGACTTGCTTCTACCATATGATATCAAAACGACTAACTAGGAAATGATCGAGCCATGAGGACATTGATCCAGTTTTACTTGTTAAGGACCAGTAAAGGCAACAAAAAAAACAGTATAAGTTGGCAATAAAAGATAAAGACAGCAAAGAATAACTTGTACAAAAAGCTTATTAGTTCTCTTGGAATAATGACCTGATTGCGGAAGTAAGAACTGAAAAGTGAACAAGCTGAAGCTTAAAGATCTCAGACAAGATACTGAAAAGCACAACGAGCAACTAAAACAAATATTATATGTCAATCAAACCAACTGAGACAGCATTGCAGAATGCAGCTCCCAAAAGTGACATCTATAATCTTTTCTGGAAGTTCAAACTCAGACGCCCACTGAAGGGTTCAATGATCGCATATCTAATGCCAAGCTTTTATTTTTCTCAAAACAAATTTCAGGAAAACAGTAAGAATGTCAACTTATTTCAGTGAAGAACTACATTACTTTTTTCAATGGTCGTTAGGTTCGTCTCAAGAATGGTGTTGAAAAACTTGGGTCCAAAACAACCTAACAAATAAATTAGCAGTGTACAGATCCTAAAACCTATTCCATGAAGCACCCTGATTTTCCATTCATCAATTAAAGAAAAATGGTACCTTATGGCCAAAGGCACTGCAAGACACTATTAAGGATGGTTTATTGGCAAAATCATGCATATTGGATGTCATCTTGCGATCCCATCGAGCAGGAGAACCTTGTAGTTGCTCAGCCATCATCCTCTTTACATCTTCTTGAATTTGGCCTTGAATATGCCTCAACAAAGGCCTGCAAAGGAGCAAAGGTTCAATGGTATATATACAAATAGGTATCTTGTGCAGTCAATAAACATGATATCAGCAGTACAACTTGAAAGACTGTAATGGGGACTTTAAAGCCCGCTATACTTACCCTAAAAGTACAACCATTGCAATGACTTGATAATCCTGCATGCGCTCTGCGAGAGGAACAATACTTCCATGCTCTAGCAATACCTGTTCAAATATTTGATTATTCAGATGAAGTCACAGAAGAGCAATCTTCATATGCATAAGCCGTAAAGGGAGCTGTAAATTCATATTGCTTCTTTCACAACCTATCCATAACACCAATTGCAATTATCATAACATCATTCATTGGAATTCACATGTTTCTATCCTCCTTTTTTTTTTGCATACTGACAGGATAGGGTCAAAAGTATAAGAAACAGAAAGTACTCTTGATACAAAATTTTGAAACAGATTTTGAACTATGGAAGAAACAAAGCCATTACCGTGTCGAGAAATAAAGGCTGGTCACCCTCTAAGAAAATGTTGTTGGTGCTCTTATAAAGCGCAAAATCCCATTTTTCTCCACTTTCATGCCGTCCGCTTGTAATCCAGTCAACTAGGACCAAATTTGAATCCGAATGCACCCTAAAAACCTGCTTTTGGAAGTACCTTGCAGTGGAAAAACAAGTCACTGGATCTGGAATAAGGACCAACATGGAGTCACTCCCGATGTCTGCCTACTGCATTGCAGAATATAGCTGCTGTCACATAGGAATGTAACACCATTTGAAAGTTACCCTTAATTTAACAAATTCACTGTCACTTCAGCTGACAAAGGAGGATAAAATCGCACTGCCATGTGACAACTGGGAAACCAAGATAATAATGACAAGAAAGCCTAGAAATAGGAGTATGCCACATCAATGAGTGCAAAATCATAATTACCTCAAGGTACTGTTCAGAGCATTTTGATCCCAGAGACTTATAAACCTGCAACAACTTTAACTCTCAAGCATTGGAAGAAAATTGGCATCGCCGAAATCCACAGAGACTGCACTACTACATCCTAAAGCTGTATAGCTTCAAGATTCCACTAACATATCATTGCCAAAAAAAGAGAAGCTGAAAGAACCAACCTTAGTGGAAGATTGAGTCGTTAAGACAGCTGTGCAACCATCTCCAATCTCAAGCTTAAAAGAAATAGCATCTCCCTAAATCAACAACAGATCAATTCCAATCAAACATACAGTGTTCCCCAACCCTTTGCCCTCCATCAAATAATCATCATGAGACCGCAACATGAACCCGTTGAAGAGATGCCAAACACGGCACGGCACGACACAACTAACTCGAACCTCACACCAATCAATATGCTCTCACACATTTCTAGTAAAGAATTGAAAGTTTTGAATTGCCACAATAAAAGATGGGAATGGCTTTGAATGTAGTAGGAAGGAAAAGGGTGAGAAGTGAAAACGCACGGAGACGATGCCGCCGCCATAGGTGAGAGCATAGATCCAAACGGCATCGACTCGCGAAGGACCCACCTGAAGAAAACAAGCGATTCAGTCTTAAATTTTGGCGTGAACAAGACAGGAAGAAAAGACTTGAGACCTTGCGAGGGATGATGAACTTGAGTGGGTATTTGGAGAATGAACTGGTGACCGTCGACTTGCCCCTCACTTTCTCGATCACTATCTTCCCCGTTTCCATCTCCGCCTCCTTGTTCATGCCTCCCCCTCTCCAAACGAAGAGAAAACGAAGCAGAAATACGACATGTCAAGTGGGTACCGATGCGTTTGACTTTTTCTTTTTCTTTTTTTTTTTTTAATTTAATTTATCGAAAATGGGCCTGGCCTGCTCTTTAGTTTTGGGCTCATTTTCCCTTTAGTAAATAGTCCTCACAAATAGTGATGAGCAAGGCGATTTTTTTTTTTTTTTTTTTTTTTTGGTGATTGAAGAAATCATCAAAGATCACTTTTCGAGAATCACACGACCCTCCAAGTCTTGGTGGCACCATTGAGCCTTGCCGCTTGAGAATCACATGACTATCTAGTACCGATGGCATCAACATCAAGACCCGCTTAAGATACTTTAATAACAAGAGGGTTTGAACCTCAACCTCGGTGACAATGAAGGAAGAAGAAACGCATATCAAACCCTACGTGATTGGATGAATAAAGTGATGTTTCCCTCCTTTCAAAGGACTTTTGCTCTAGCAAAGAGAAAAAAGCTTATACACTATGTATGACAAACACTCACAAAGGATTTGTATGTGATGATATCGTATCAAACAAGAAATAAGAGATAATTTTAGAAGGGTCATGATTTTCAAGAATAATCCCTAGAGGTACTAAGATAGGCATATTAGATTGATTTAAAAAGAAAACTGTACAATTGATTATTTAAGTTTATTGGCTCATTGTGCCATCCAACATAACAGGTTATAAGAAGCAACACTTTCAACAAAAAAATGTGTAGCTATGGAACTGTGAGTTCAATTTTCTCTCTTGTTTGACTCTCCAATTATTCAAGTGATAATGGAATCTTTGCATCAATTTGATTTGGATTATTTTCAATATGACACGACTCAACTTGATTCGATAAACTCATTCAAGAGCTTTAGCAAAAAAAAAAAAAAAAAACTTGTAAAATTAGATTAGGTCTTAATGGGTTTTTGGAGAACCCGTTTGTGACCACAACGAAAATGCTATAGCTCTGGCTTTAAAGTAATTGCATTTTGGACTGGCTGATGGGAAGCATTTTCAAGACACGTGGAGTAAGAGAAAAGGCTTTGATGTAATATCCCAATTGATAGAAGATTCTTTTCGGATTTGGGTTGTTGGTGCAAAGTCCAGATCAAGGAGGTCCATTAGGATAATATTGAAAATAAAGTAATTTGTGAATATTGAGTTAGTATTTATTAATATTTGGATGTTAAAAAAATAAATGGCATTTTTATTTTCATTTAAAATTAAATCCTGATTATTTGCAGAAATTTTTTATTTTAAAATTAAAAGTATGATAGCCTACTATCATGAAAATAAAAATCCTTTATTTTTTTATTGCTATTGTTTTCACGTTTAATTTGTTTTTTTGTTTTTTTTTTTCATTATGTTATCATTCATATTTAAGGAAAAATTGCTAAAAATTGGAATATAAGTAAGGATTTTTAAATTCATATTGTACATAAATGGATTAATAGTGTCGAATTATTTTCAGTCTGATGGACTGTTTGAGGGGGCATAAGCCCAAAGAATACATATTTAGTTTAGTATTTCCAGGACTTTGGCCGCATAAAGCCCTATTGAAAAAGATATTAAGTGTTTGATTCAACATTTTAAATATCATTTGCCCAATTTAACGTTTGGAATGTTGAAAGTTTCAAAACAGATGATAAAGACTTGCTTTGAGCTTTTAGTTTTTTCGGAATGTCAATGCCTCGTTTGGTTTCTTTGACTCAAAGCACCTTGAGAAAAATATTTGAGAAAAATATTTGGTGTCTGGGAGACATTTTTAAAAGCATTCCAAATGTTGAAAGCTAATGCTTAGTTTTCTTGCAAAAGCGAGAATAAGGTTGTAAATTTCACGATAGAACAGGGCCTTCGCTTCTCTTCTGTTTCCTGCACAATTTAGCGCGAACGCCGATCGGCGAAGACTCCGGTGAATTCTCAGCTCGAAACTGAATAGCGAGCAAAGCTCCGGAAACCGAACACCAAAACCGCATGTCCATGCAAGATCCCTCCTCCTCTTCGTCGCCATCGAAGGGAACGAAACGGCGACGGGGCGAAGAGGATTCGGCGGCGGCGGCGGCTGATGACGCTGAAACTGCCGCAGCATCTGAATCTCTAGGTGAGCTACAATCTCCGATCATTCTGCGCTGTTTTTCTCGTTTCCACTTTTTGATTGATGATTCTTAGTGAATTTGATATTTGATTGGCAGAGCAGAGTCTCACTTTCAGCGACACGCTAGTGGCCCTCCGCATGATGCGAGCTCAGTTCCCTCGCATCGACAAGGTTGCGGATTCCTCCTGATCGTGTTACGTGCGCAAGTCATGACAATTATGTGTGTTTTTAGCAGTTGTTTTGCGTTTTTCAGGTCTCGATTCGGCCTTTTGTTCTGCGGTCGCAGTTGTATAGCAGCGTAGTGGACAGAACTCAGGTGGATAGAGAGTTAGAGGTACACTTGCATCTCTCACTCCCTCCTCCTCTCTCTATCTGGGACCAGTGAAGGGTCCCACAATTAAGTTCTTTTTGTACATTCATCTGTAATTCTTTGATTCTTCCCATCTTTTCTAGTAATAACTTTGGGTTATTAGATTCTTTTACATTGGGAAGCTTCTGCATGATGAGTTCTCTTCACAGATGTTAGTACTTTGAGGTCGGAGAGGGTTGAATTGAAACTGAAAATGTTGAATAGGGCAATACATCATGCTAATTTGATAATCACAAATAAGATCATTGTGCAATTATGTAGGACAGAAGCAGAGGCTCTCTGGGATTGACCTTCCCTCCTATCTTGATTATAAACATAGCGATATTCAGTAATTAATATTTTGACCCAGACACATTTGAAGGTGTTGTAATCTGTATTTTTTGTGGAACATGGAGTTATTATATTTGGACTCTCTATTATTCCTGCCTCAGACACATTTCCATCCTCACATTGTTATCCAGAATGAGGTAATGTCTGTGGATCTCGTCATTTAATAAGCATGTCTTTGGTGGCATAACAGATGAAGATTATGCTAAGGCATATATGTGGTGGGAAAAGAAAGTCGCAAAGAACCAATTAGGTGCTTTACATTGTGGAATTGTGGTTAGAAACTGCCATTTATAAAAGAGTTGCCTTTTTTTAAGACTGCACATGTGGGTGGATCTTGTTGATAAGTTTCCTTAAGACATTTTCCAGCTAAACTATAGAAGAAACTTTTAATTTTCAATGCACTCAATTTTCTTGTGACGTGTGTAGTCAAAACCTTGACCAAATTGTACTTTGCATTCGTTATGTCCCTTCACTTTAACCGTGTTCTGCCTTCCAAAGTTTTATTCAATTGATATTTGACATAAATTACTTCTTGTAGTCTCTGAGAAGAACAAAGGTTTTGCGCATATTCAAACTGAATACTGGACAAGATGATCATGCCATAATGTTCTTAGATGATTACTTAAATCAGGTGAGTTGCACAGGATTCCGCTTTTACTTGTATAACTCAAAGGGACACTCTCTGTCATTTATGTTGTTGAAAGCACCTAGCTGGTGGATTTGGATTGTTCAAGTGTTATATTATGCAGGTGGAATTTGAGCGTGCTGCACTTCGAATTTAGTCACGTGTAAGCTACATATTAATTATATATTCTTTTTGGTTCTGCTTTTTATCTTTGTCTTTCTATAGATAGAAAGGGTTGTGAAAAGAATGGAGGAAAAGAATGGACATGATCTTGAAGTTTTTGAGTGGTTCAAGATACATGTAATTGACACGAGGCTGGAACCAAACATTTCACACCTAGACCTTGTGAGTCAATCAATTTTCAGTCATTTCATTTCTGGTTTTAGATCTTTTAATCTTGGGAGTTGTTGAATTGGACATAGGCCAGCTGTACCTATGATGAGCCTGAACAAGAAGATGGGAAGGGGAACTGGCAATTTTAGCTTTAGCTTGTTTGAGTTGTCTCATGCATATCATTGTTTAGCTTCTCTTCTTCCCTGCTCATCATTTTCCTCCTTCTTTATGTAATTACTTTCATGTATAGATCTTCAGGAAAATTAAGAGATATGTCTATCACCTTTAGTTTTCTTGAAAATGTGAATGATAGATTGGTGAAACCAAATGCTGGTGGTGGTTTCAGTGTTGCTCTTGACTTTACAGATCCTGCCAAAACACCCAGCTTCCATTGTTGATCCTAATGTTAGAGAACTTGTCAAATTTCTGTAATGGATCTGAGGACTGGTTCCATCAGGTCCACCAATCTTTTTAGTGTTTTTAGTTGTCAAAATGGAATGAAAAGTTTTTTGAAAACAGGTGGTAGATGCAGTCTCTGGCTTTGATTTCTGCACCAGGTGTCAAGTTGAAACTTCACCCAGTTTCCATCTTAGGCGTCATTTTAGAGACCTTATCTCTTTTTTTTTTGATGAATTCCAAGACCGGTCCCATTCGTTCCATAAATTATTCTAATGCATTAAATACTTAGTCCATGCCGTGCTGTATGATAATTTTTATTGATGTGACAAGTTCTATGTTTTATTTTGTAACAGACCACTTTATTAGGTGTGAACTCACCAGAACTTGTATCTCTACTGAACTAATAGGGTTCTCCTTTGTCACAAGTCCTTTGTGAGTCCTTGGTTCATACATGCTTCAACATAGGGTAGGGTTGTTTTAGACTTTGTATATTTTTCTTATCTCTCATAATTTCTAGATGATGCGATCTCTAGCAATTGTAACATTTACTCTTGTGAGAATAGATAATGTCTGAAGTTCTTAAGGGGGTTCAACTACTCAAACTCTCCTACCCGATAATTAGTACTGTTGACTAATATAATTGAGACAACTCGTTTTCATTTTTGCTCACTACAAATGATCCTGCAAAGTGTGCGTGCGCCTCAGCTTTGAGGATTACACAATTGAGTCACCTGGTTTATTGCTCATGGCTGATGATCATAGGTATCGCCCAGTCCTTGGAACTGGGCCACCAGCCCAGACCATGACACCCTTGTATTTAATGGCTTCCAAAGTCCAAACACAGCTGGAAACTTGTCAACATCATACTTGGTTCTCCACAGCTGCAATTCCAATGCAAAGAAGTTCCATGAACATGTGAAACCTATTTTAAAGTGGTGCTTATAAATACATATCATGCTTTTTAGCATGTTAAATTTGATTCTTTAATGATAGGAAAATTTCCCCCTCCATTATCTATAAGTGAAGGGATATGACTAGCTAGGTATGATGCATGACAGCAGACTGAAATTTTGCCCCAGTCAGCTGCCTGGTGTGGAGTTGCTGTGGTTCTTATTTTGCTTGAATTTTATTGAATTCTGGTGCTTGGTAAAACATGTGAGTCCAACTGTATATGTGCATTAGCATTGTTTCATTGTGAAAAGATAATTGGATGGCTTAGACTGTTGAAACTAAATTCTCAAATCACTTGTGGAGTGTTCATAATTCTAAAATCACTTGTGGCAGTGTTCGCTTGGAGGGAAGGTGAAAGACAATCACATCTCTGTTCTCATTAATGGAGGAGTTATTGTAAGTAGATATGTGGTGATTATTTTATCGTCATAAAGTCCCCTTTGTCTGATAAATGCTTTTAAAGTTCTTACTTTTATTATAATAAATAAGGTCTGAACTTTTGATGGTTTCCCGTCAGCAATATGCTAATAGTTGCATTTTTCAGATGGGGATCATCTCTTTACAATTGCAAACTCTTTTGTTGGTTTATGTTATATCAACGTGAAAATAAGTGAAGTGATCAGTAAACCGAACTGATCTAGCTAGAAATGCTGTGTATCCTTCTGAATTATTTCTCTGCGTTTTATCCCTTTTCAATTTTTTTGGAAGGTCCTTGGTTCTATGGTAAACTATTTCAGCAGCTGAGGGTAGCTTATGCTGAATGAACAATGTCTGACTATTCTCTATGTACGTTTTATTCACAAATTATTATAATCAAGTAATTCTCTTTTGACACATTCCACACAAAAGGAAAAAAATAAAGGAAGAAAGCACAGTTCCTTGTTCTTCTTGTTTCTTTGTTTGCATCATGGCATTCCAAACCAGAATGCATAAGATTGGGTAGTATTTGGAAAGACACTGTCAAGAAAAATTGATTTCATTTTTGGGATAAATTTGGTTGAATATTACACTTTCTTAGATTTAGAAATATGAGGTCCCTTGTAGATGACTTTGTTGAGCACAAATGTCTACTGTTCCTGTACATATCTCCATAGTGAATGCATCATGCATGTAACACTGCCAAATTCAGCAAAATTTGAAAAGATAAAGCGATCTTACCATCTAGATTTATTTTTGTAATCTCAAACAATGTCCGACTTTCTTGAATATGTTTCCTTCTGACGCTATGGTCACTTTTCAGATTCGCCAACTTATTGATCCAAGCATGTACTGGTTTGCAATTCCAAATGTGGGTTCGATACTTAAAGGGCTCTCCCAGGTACACAGGGGAAACATGTCATTCCTTCATTGTTGGCATCTTTAAAGTTTAATTAATAGCCTAATGGGAAAGGCTAAAAATGATTAAAGGCACCCATAACCAAACTATATTGATTACTTGAATTGATAATTAAATGTCGAAAATTGAAAGGATTGTGCTTTTATTTTCATGAAATAGTTAATAATCAATCTTTTATAAGTACAGCAAGCTCCATCCTTGCACTCTAAGAACCTCCATTGCTAGCCCCTCTGAACACAAATAATCTACAGCTTCATCAAGTATATTCCCACTAAGTTTGGATTGCTACGTGGATTTTCTTATGCTGTTCTGCTTTGTCAAGTTCTATAAGACTACACAATATTCAAGCTGTGGCGATCTTTTCTCCAGATACCTTCCCATGTCTTCTCCCTGCAATTTACCTTCTTTTGGCCCAACCCCTGCTCTTTACTAAAAATCTTCACCATAATGTCACATCTTCTCAACTCCTCTGCTAGTTTCACTTCACAGCTGGTTCCAATCTGCAGACATAGGTGCAGTTGACAGCATTCTGGTGCCAACATGTTGCAACACTGATCATGATCACACATAACTTATGACCATGTGTATTTAGATTCCATGGTATGTGATAATAGAATGAGGGTGGAAAAGTAACTTAAGCATATTATATACTCTTGTTCACAGTAAAAAGAGAAGTGCTTATAGTTGAAGATTTCTTCGTGAAACAAAGTAGAGTGCAGATATTATATTCCACATGCATGATCCATTCCATTTTACCCGTTGACATGCAAAACAAGCATGACCACGTCAGTTTTCTATGGTATATTAGGCGATGTCGTAGACCGTATTAGTAAACTAATCTAAGGACATCTGGCATTACTTTTTTTTTCTTATTAAATAGAATAGGTGTTACATGTTGAGACACAAAACAAGCATGACCATGTCAGTTTTCTATGGTATATTAAGTGATGCCGTACACCATCTCAGTAAACTAATCTAAGGACATCTAGCATTACTCTTTTTCCTATTTGATAGAATAAGTGATGGTTTTTTTCCTTTGGGTCAGGGTAGGTATACAATTAACTGCACAAATAACAACCAAATCTTAATCTGAATTCTTCCAAGTATTCCAACGCGAGCCCAAAGTGTATTTAATACATGGTTTCTCCATGGTCAAATAATGCCAAAATACTTTTGAGTATGTTGACTGCTTTCTCTCTTTTATGCTTTTTTTTTTTTTGAGTAATTCCCATCAGTTAGATGAATATAATGGCTATCCTCTAGGTAATTGGTGACCCAGATTCCTCAATCTCAAATTGACTTTTACAAACAATGATAGGGATTAAATTTGATCTTTTAGAGCACTTAAGCATTTGTCACAGCCAGGTTGAAGTAGGTGAAAGCCTTCTGGTTAAGGTATCCATTAGAGTGTTAATGTCAATGTAACCATTGTGATTCTTGTTGGATTTGCTCTAGCCTAGAAATGTTGGATAAAATGGGTTATTACAATCTCTAATTTCAATAGAATTTTAATGATCAGACACGTGAAAAGAGCTTCTCAACTACTGGTCACGAGGTGCTACCTTTCCTAAGAAATCCATCTAAGAGATTGTGACGTAGATAAACTCTTACTAATTATTTTTTGTTTCTTTTTTCTTTCCTGAACTAGGGGAGGAAGGAACTCCTTTCTCTGTTAAGCCGTAGGAGGTACAAAGAAATGATGTTGGCACCTTTGGAGAAAAAGAGACTCCGAGCGTCTCCCCTTGATATGAGATTTCATCTTCGTGATCTGATTGGTTCAGGTCACCTGAAAACGGTTAAGACACCGAGTGGCTTAGTTGTCCGGATTTCAAAGGAATGGGATATGTAGCAGCATGTTGTCTGCTTTTGTACCATCTGGCAAACCTTCACACTTCACGCTTGGTGGTTGTAGGATTTGGAAAGAGGTTTGGTTTCTCAAAATCTTGTAGTTGATCTTATATGACTAAATAAAAGTTGCTCTAATGATTGTTCTTTCTGCTTATGACCGGATTAAAGGAAGTCTTGAAGTCCACTGATCTGACAATAGACCAAAGGTTCAGGGAGTTGCATGTCCCGGCAAAATGGCTGTGACAATGTAGGTGTATCCTCTTGTAGGTGTTGTAGCATTAGTGTATTGAAATTTTATTGTAGCGATTGAGGAATTTTATGGAACTGTTGGCGTGTTGTTGCAAGTAAATAAGTTATATACTTCTTTTTGGTTAAAAAAGAAGAAGTTAATATGCCTGTTCTCTTTGCTTGATGTGCCTCTATGTATACCTGTGTTGTGTTATATTCTTGTTAAATTGTTCTTTTGGATCTACGGATAAGTGGTCACTTTGAATTTGGGATATAGCATAACTTGCATCCTCTCAAACACTTAAAAAAGGAAAAATGCAAAGAGGGAAAAATCTAATCTCTTCCCTGACAAAACAAGATGTACCTAGGTTTTTTTAAAGTATGCAGATTGAGCTGATAGAATGGCTCAAATAAGGTTCTTATAACCATAAAATGGCACCTTCTATAATTCACTCGCCTATCACAAGGCTCTTGCAAATCTGTCATGCGAGAAGCTACACTGATCAAGATCATGAGTGATGCCTACTCAACATATGATGGCAAATACTTCTTAGCATCCTGTCAATATAGTCAGTTTCATGTATATTACAGTCCTGGACTGGCACCGCCTTATTCATCATTCATAAACCCTACCCTTTGTCAATGTACTGAGGGTCCCCGGACTGTTGCAGGAAATTGATATCTTCTTACTGTGATATTAAAGATGCCTCTCTTTGTTCTGAGGATTGCTACTCAGACTTCAATTTGAAAAGTTTCTCTGATCTCCTCAACAGATTTCATTTTTGATGGATTGAGCATACAGTTTATTTGATGTTGGCAGACATCATAAACTTAGTCTTTTATTTCCAACATGCATCATAGCATTTGTGTCAAAATCATCCCCATGGTATTATGGTTCTGTTGAATTCAATGATTTTCGACAAAGAAGAGAGCATCATATCGTGTCATTACCCAACAAAGATATCTATGCAGTTCAATTTAAAATAACTTTGGCCCGCTAGTTTTGTCATCTGTTTTTTCTCTTTTGTGATTTCTGATGGTTTCAATGGGAGGGCAAGTTAGATGCTTATGTTGTAGCGAGATTAAGCAGGTCATTAGATAGTTGCATGCTTTTGAGAAGATCTCAAAATGCTTTTAGGTTAAGAGTTGCCACTTTGGTTTCTCTCTCTGCCTTCCCTGGACATAGCCACTAGGTGAGGATAACTGCAGATGGTGATTGACGAGGTCAAGAGTGGGGACCAGCTTATGTAGTTGGTTGGTTGTTTGGAGAACTTTTACTGCTCTACTAGTGGCATAAGATGTCCAGAAGGTAGTCAAAACCATCAGGGAGGGGAGAACAGTAAGTTCTTGATGGAAAAGTTTGGCAGGCCAAGAGCTTGAATTGTTGGTTGCTCCTTGCTCAGAAGAAATATCAATCGTCTCTTCCTCATTGTGTAGAGATTTTTAATTGGTATCGGATCAATCCTCATCCACCAACGCAATCACCATGGACCAAGCTATATGAACTTTCTTCTTCTTATCATTATTATTCATTTTCTCAATCTATTAAAAAGTGCTTGTGGATAGAAATGTGCTCCAGGATCACCCAAAAATTTCTCTATTGGTGGGGGTATAATGTATGAGCGACCTGCAGCTTGCTGAGACTAATATCCTACCAATCTGGAATCCCAGAATCTCTCTTCCAATGATGCACGTCCTGTTCTCATAGTATGTAGGTAACCATCATTTGAGTCACCAGTCTTTAGTTGAAGTTGGGATGTCCCCGTAAGATCGTGCCTTGTGGACTTGATGATATCTGTCTTAACTGTGTTCTTAATGTAAAAAAAGTTCACTTCTGAACCATAACTCAGCTTTCCTTCTTTCCAATTACAATTTTTGTCGTCAATTTGCAAAGATGAAGCAAGTGACTAGTATTGTGGGCTGTGCCATTTTGCTGGTATAACCAGATGACAGATTGGGCATGCCTGTTAGTGCCCCATTCGGCTGTATCTCGTGATTTGTGATGTGACAAATTGCTTGGCGTACTGAATCTGCATCTCTTTTCACCTCACCAATATTCTTTTGTGTGTACATTCTCTGCTTTTGCAACTGGTTCTTCTGGTGGATTTTATGGTCCACTTGTTAAGCGAGTTCGTATGATGCGCACACAATATATTTACTCCAATGCATGCGTTATGTGGAGAAACTTCATGCGTATGTTAACTGGGTAGGTTTGCTGTCTTTTCATTAGAAACCAGAAAATATATGGTTAATAAGCCTAAAAAGTTAGAATTTCTATCGGTTGGTAGGCTCCACAGCTGAGGATGTTCATTGTAATATATATCTTTTGATGATCCTTCCCAGTAAGTCCGCATTGATTTTACTGGTCACCTTTGGTCATTCCAAATTCGAAAGAGGTTATCGTGAAGTCACAAGCCCCTTTCTTTGAAGGAACTACTGTACTGTAGCATGTTCAGTTTCAGATATTCTAACTTGAGACATGTACAGATGACGTCATGCTTTAGGGGAACCATTTAAACGGCTTCATTCTATGCCAGATGATCACGATCCAATATACTTAAACGGAATATATTGATCTATTCCTGATTGTCTCTTTAAGAATATTATCCAGTATTGTATAAATAGGGCAGAGAATGTTTGAGCTAGATATCCAAGAGAGCACTCAAGCATATGCTCATATGATTTGGTGACATGACGTCAGGCGCTTCTTTGTTATAGAGAAATCGATTTTAATTAGTTGGGAACACTGATCTCTACATCAGTAGTATGATTCATCGATCCCCTCCAAGTGGCACTGATGCTGAGGTTCTTTCGGGGGTTGAAAAGGATTAAATTGGGTCGAAATCAATCATGATGTGGGACAGACAAATTGCGATTTAGACGTTGCAAGGCTTGGTGTGGGCGTGTTGATGTTGTGTACGCCCGTGTGATATGTTAATCTCAGTCTTTATTTTTAATTGTGAGATTCTGTTGTACAACCAATTCTATAGGTCGTGCAGGAAATTTTATCGTGGTAAAACTTTGGAAAAAATTAATTAATCGCTTATTATAAGAGCCTTGTACCATTGTAAGAAAGAATGAACAGTTAATTGAACTGAAAATTTTCCAAATATGTACTGAATAAGAGGAACCGTATTTTGTTTTGCTTGCGTTGTCAGGACCTTGCTTAACATTGATAGGTTATTCTAGTAAGAATTGTACGTAGTCAGACTCCTGGTAGATAGCTTTGTTCATGGGAAGAAGAAGAGTTACATAATTTTAAGTGTTGGTGCGAAAGTTAGTGATCGCATTACATTTAGGCTGCTAAAACAAATCCATATCTCAACTCAAATAAATTAAATGAGTAATTTAGGGGTCTCCTTAAATTTTAAATATGGGTCATGATGGGTTCCAAAGGAAAAGCCCAAGAAAGATAGGTTTTAATAGGTATTACAGTTAAGTAAACAGGTCTTACGATCTTCGCTCCTCTCTCTTTTAAGTCCTCCCTTGCCCCCTTTGATTCTATCTACCATGACTCGCCCATCTCTGTCCTTGGTGAGCACTAAACCTCCTATTTGATCTTGATTTCTTATTCTTTTAATATGCGCAACAAGATTGACACTATTTGTTATGGAATATGTTTATGTTGACAATCTCATCGAGGACCATGTTACGGCCGAATAAGTGAGAAAATTTGTCCAATGTTGTGGCAAAGACAAAGGACAAATGAGGGGGAGAGAGTGGAGAGTTTAGTGGGTGTAATGCATGTATGGAGAGCGAGAGTGCACATGAAGTGTTCGATATAAAGACAAGTACTAAAAGACAACTTTGAGATTCTACTGTCTTTTTTCTTTTCTAACTCAGTCTCTCGCTTGAGTGTGGCGATCTGGAGTGACCCGAATGACCTTTATGAAACCTTTTTGCGGTTATCGCAAGCAATCAACACAAGCAGATTAATTGCCTAATTTGATAGCGTTTATGTAGTTATTGAAAGCTTATTTGAAGATAGAAATTATCATCAATTAAAGTGTACTACATAGAGATTCCAAATTTTGCATGACATACTGAAAATTCATTTGAAAGAGTATAATAAGGATTCAATAACACAAGATCTAAAATAGCAATGTCTTAGAGTTGGATTGATCAATGTAATAGAAATATGAGGTATAGCAGCAGCAAGGGCCTTACAACTTAAAAGGTCTTATCAAATACCATCCCTCACCTCATTGCCACCTTCACGCCCTTGTTTAGAACCTAACCTCCGAGCTCCCTTGCTGACTTGGCGAGCTAGTCCATAAAGTTATCCACTCTTCAAAAATAATAGTTTAAGGGGAAAAATTGCTAAGAATGGAGCCTAAGTAGAGTCGGGTCCGAGTTGGATCAATTATGAGTCAACCAAATTGTAATGTATAAAAATGAGTCAATTTAAGTCGAACTATTTTTTACCCTAACCAAATTTGACCATACATACCTATTTGATAGGCCTAGTTACATTGTTGTACTCTGCTATCCTTGCCTAGAGTCTCAACCTTCTCGACGAGGGACCTTGAGAAAGGGAAGTGACTTGCTTGGCATTCTCTGTCTCGGCATGGATTGATAGATAGCTGGTCACTCATAGTATGATATAGCAAATTTCTTACCATTTTGTCATGCTTAAAGCTAAGTGCCATGGATCTAGCACATAATTTTTGTCATGTGTGTCCGTCCAGAGAACGAATGGGGGTCAGCGCTCGCACAATGCACGGGTTCACGACCACGAACTAGGCACGATTCCAGCCAACTCCACCACGGCGCTATCCATTCCACTCACGCATGCATACGGAGAATAGACATATCCCACAATCAAAGAGACAAAAGCGCATACAAGGTGTTTTATAGAATGCACTAGTGACTGGAATTCTTAGAATATTATTCTTCGAGCAATATAATGAGCACAATGCCTGCCTCGTGGCAGTATATATATAGATGCGGGATACATGAATCGGGTGTTCTTAGGTCCACTAAATTTTTCCGTATGATTTAGAATAATTAATCATTTGACCCATGTTTCACCAATGAACTACAAGGTCCAAAAGAAGTTCTTTATATAAAAAAATTGATTCTACTAGTCAAAACAAGTCTTTTTTTTTTTTTTTGGTAGAAAGGGTAATTGATATAAAGAGGGTAGTCAAATGTACAAAAGATTCAGGCACCAAAAAGACTTACACTCAATAAGAGAAATCAATCTGAGTGGAAGAGTGCCTGAATGTAAAAGATGTAGACACGGCTAAACCAAAGCCATCCTAAACAAAAGGAGGCACAGCACCAAAACAGCCGGCAAGACAACAACAATGGCAGAAAGCACACCAAAAGCAACCAAAACAACCTAGCAAGGCAGGAAAGCGAAGGGACCCAGTATCCATCCGGGACAAAGCAGCACCAACAGCATCGCACTCGAGAATCAACCAGCCAAATTGGGGTCCCCCTAAGAGAAGATAATGGGATCAAGATCCCAAGAGCGTTGTAGCCTCCTATTTCTAAGTGAATCCTCCACAATCCTGAAGGACAAGGCCTTGTCTTTCACAACTTTAAGAAGATGCTTCTTCATGGCCAAAACAGAAATGAGGTCTCCCTAAAGAGTATGTTGTTCCTATTCTTCTAGATGATGTGGCAGATCATACCGAAGGAAAACCGGGCCATACACTTGTAAAACTCCTTCCCTGAGAGTAAAGAAATGGCCCAACTCAAGTTGTCCTCCCAAGATCCGTTGCGCCAAGGCAAGTTACATCTAGTCGCCCAAAAGAAGGCAAGAGTAGATGTAATACGACAACCAAAAAAGAGATGGTCAACGGAGTCCAGCATATCATTACAAAAATGACAAGAAGTAGCCTCAATTCTTCCATAAGATAGAAGGAGAGATTGGGTTGGAGCCTAAACCTGGTTATGAGCCAAAGAATAAATTGATACAAAGGCAAAATGTCCTTGTTCCAAACAAAGTAATGCCACCGAAACGGCCTTTCTTCCTACGAATAGCCTCCCACGCCGAGGCAAGCGAGAAAAGGCCCAACAACTCCCCTCTCCACCAAAAACGGTCTTGGCACCGGGATAGGGAGGGAAGAGGCGACCCCCAAGCTTCAATCTCCTCCTTGAGTGTTTGGCCATTATTAGAAAAAATGTCAACCACTCGTAGCCTGCTTGGATAGCCGAAGCGTAGATGAGCACATCCGAGAAAAACAAGTTTAAAGGCCCCCACGAGTGTTAGTTGTCAAACCATAGTGACACAGATGAACCATCTCCTATCTTCCAGAAAAAGCTCAATCTAACTTTTGCCCGAGTTGTAAAATCTTTTTCCAAGCCCAAGAGTAGCAGGTCGGCTGCTTTACAACCCAAAAGTTTTTGTTCTTCAAGAACGTTGAATGGATCCACTTACACCGAGTGACTCCTTGTTTGAGAACAAATTTCATATGTTTTTAAGCATAGCCGCCTTATTGTATTTGTAGAGTCTACGTATACCAAGGCCACCATCAAATTTTGGAAGGCATACATTCTCCCATGAGACCTTGGCTCCTCCTCTTCCCAATTCAGGGCTTCTCCAAAGAAATTGTCTTAGAATACATTCAATTTGATCAAGCATCGAGACAGGCAATAGAAAAACACTCGGCCCAATAGGCCTGAATGGCATGAAGAACCGACTTGATTAATTGAAGGCCTAGCAAAGGAGAGAAACCGGTGAGCCCAGGATTGCACCCTCGATGTAATGCATCTAACAAGCTTAGCACAATCAGCTTTTCCCAGCCTGCTCTTGATAAATGGGACACCGAAGTAACGGATTGGCAAAGACCCTTCTTGAAAGCCAAGCTCCAAGAGGATTTGGTTTTTAAAGTAAGGCGAGCCTCCCAAGAAGAAGCCTTGCTTTTCCTAGAATTCGGCTGCAAGCCACTCTAGGAGGAAAAAGTTTGAAGGCCTTCCTTGAATTCGATCACATGTCTCAACAACATGACTTCTCCTACCACTTATTTTTTTGAGAAATATTTATCACTTGCCAATGTATGCACCAAAAAAAAAAAAAAAAATCATCATGTCGATTGAATGTCAGATGAGGGAATAATCGTCGGTCAAACATCGGTCAAACTTTCCTCATTCTCAGAAAAAATCTCGATTCGTAGTCGACAATGCCATATCTTAATCATCATATTTGACATTTAATGATATATATTCACCTTTATCATCATGGTCAGCTCTGAATGCTATGACTTTACTACCTTTTGAGTTACTTTCCTCAGTTAAGTGCTCCACTTTGTAAGATATCAACTTTCAAATCAATTCATTCATTGTGATTGGCTAGATCTTAATTGTTTCTCATACTGTAGTCTTCACGTTGCTCCATTCCTTTGGCAATGCTCTCAACAACTTGTCGACCTTTTTGGCATCAGTGAATAATTTTCCCTGGTTTGCCAGACCATTCACTATTTCGATGTATCGCGAACATTTATGTCACTATTTCATCTGATTTCATGTTGAAGTGTTCATACTGTTTCAAAAGAATGTTCATCTTTGTCTCTGTAACTCGGTCAGTTCCTTCAAATATCACTTGGAAATCACAGATTTCTTTGGCAGTGACATAAGAAGAAATTCTATTAAATTCAAATGGGGGACAAAACACAATATAGTAGACGTCTAGCTTTAGCATTATGAGCAACTCTAGTTTGATCTCGTTTTGTGTTAACAGCAAGAGCATTAGCTTGGATTTGTTGTCCTTCTAATCGAGTTGGAGCTTGAGCAGGTACAAGTACACCATTACGATCACATCCTACATGTCAAGGTCTGTTGCCTCCATATAAGATTGCATTCTTTGCTTCCGATAGGCATAATTGCTTCAATCAAGGTAAGGCGCCTTATTTGGTGCTTGAGCATCATTGGAAAAGAAACCACCAAAGTTAGCCATATGAGAAGATCTTAATATTGTAAAGATATACAACCTAAGGGGGTTAACCATACACTAAGGAGGTGAATTTAGAAAACTTAGACAAATTTGTGGAAAGTATTAGCAACTTTTGCAAAGACTAGGTCAAGTAGATGTTTCAATCAATGTGATCAAGTTGTGCACTAATGCAAGTAAGAGCAAGAAAAAATATACACACAATGATAAATAGTGGTTCGGCTTAATTCCCAAGCCTATGTATTTCCTAACTAACAGCCATAAGTCAGGCTGGATTGCACTAATAATTTGCTCAACAAGTTACAAAAGGCAAGTACCAATCCTTTTCAAATATAAATCACACTCTTAGGATTCAACTAATGCACTTGCGCTCTTTTTACACATTATCTTTTCTGCAATTACAAAGTAACGAGAGTACAACATATTAAGTAACATATGAATAAGAACTTTTAGCTTTGAACACAGCTTGTAGCAGATCTCAAAGTTTTTGTATTGCAAGTGCCTTTCACTTTAATGTTTTGGCATCAAAATTTTCTCTTATATAACAATCTTCAATCTTCTTGTTGGAGATGTCTTAGAGAAGTAGAGAGATGTTAGATATTCGTTGGTGCTACTGTCCAAGGATGGAACTACCCATACAATTCTTTTGCTGCAAATTTGCAGACCACCCAAAATAGCTACTGCTGCTTTCCTATCACTATGGCTCGAACAGGTCTATTCGACAACCAGTTTTCTGATTCTCTTTTTGACTTTTGGTTCTTCTACTGTGCATATCCACCTTACAATGACTATAATTGATGGTTAACAAACATCATCAATTGATTGATGCTGTAACATCACTAGTGACCTAATATCTTCAGCATAGACACAACCATTGTCTTTAACTTGATCTCAGAAGCTAATTATTAAAGAGTAAGACATGTGCAAAAGTTTGAAAATCTGCTATACATTGAGTTCCAAGCAAAGCACTCTCTTTTGACTTTGAGTATGGTATTCTTGTTGTCTTAGTGACTGCACTAAAGATTAAGTGTACAAGAGTAAGGGCAATAGTTGAGTCTTGATAATGTGAATCATCATGTAAAAAGATCAGCACTTGCCAATTATAACTTTTTGAGTAGATTACTAGTGCAATTCAATCGAACTTATGGCTGTTAGTTTGAAGAGTAGATGTAAGCTTGAGAATAAAATTGAACCACTATTTTGTGTGCTACCATTTTTCTCTCTTATTACTTCCACAAGAACACAACATGCTCACGACCTTTGAAACATTGCCTCGATCAAATTATTACTTAATGTCAGCTATTTTTGTTAAAGATTGTCAAGATTTCCAAAACAACTTATTCACACCCCTTTGGTTTGTATTGATGCCTCCAATAGAAATTAAACCTAAGTTGTGAAGAGATATGAGCTTGGGAGAGTCCAAGTTAGATGTAGGCCTAACAATCCATTAATCTATATGAGAAGGTCACAACATTCCCTTCACATTCAAATATAATGGCTAGAAAATGATACAACAAATGTGATGGAGTGCAAATGGTTGGCAATGAGAATTGCTTGGATGTAATCCTAAGGGCAAAATGTCCTAAAGTCATTATGTGACATCCCGGTTTCGACCGATGAGAAATGGCTGTGAATCCGATGTGCCGGTGGCAAGGATAAGCCATGGGTCATTCTAAGATTTGGCCATATGCTGATTATGGATCAATCAAAGGAGTGGTCATGGGCCAATCGTATGACCACAATCATGGACTCGAGTTGTTCGAGTCGATGGATGACTACCCGATCGTCGGGGTTGAATGAGAAATGGTCATGACCACCACGGATCGGTCAATGATCATGGATCGATCCAAACAGTCATGCGCTGGTCGTGGATGACTGTAATTTGACTCGAAACGATCGTGTGTCGCGCATAAATATGACTGATCTCGAACGGTCACATGGCAATAGGGAATCGGCCTAGATGAAGCCTACGGCTAATCCGGGATTCAATCGACCTATCGAAGTCGATCTAAGGGCCAATTGTCGAGCTCGTGCCTTAGGCCACCAATTTAGCCAAGAAAGGCAACTTGGCCTATGACAACTACACCGAGGAGGTTTAGCCATGAACCTCGAGTGTGTTGAAATGGTCTTTAGGGGATGTACATAAAAAGCCCTTGCTCGATCCCAATTGCATTTTCAATGGTCTATTTCTTCATGATTGCCATGTTGCCAAGAAATGGACAAAATAGAACTCTCTATAACACCCTAGCTTCTTCATGAAGGAGGGTGACTCATCATTCCACCTAGATTTTTCTAGATATGGTCATGATTACCAAAGATCACCTGGGGAATTAAACAAAGTATCCAAGCCAAATGTCCCAATAAAAATAGGACACATGGGAGTTAAGTATGGCTATCCTATAACCTTAATGCCACCTTATCCTTTAGAGTACCATATATCCATAATGATTTGTCCCCTTAATAATGAGATAAATGCTCATGTGGCCCAATGAAATGGAGACAAACAAGGCCTTAAATGATGACACTAAGTCATTAGATCTCCACATCATGAAACTAGGTGCGCCACCTTTCCAAATAGGTGTGCCACCTTGCAACATATGCTTGCTACCTCAAGGTGATAGCCATGCCACCTTCAGAAATATGATTGGACCGTTTGGATGGGTAATGATGAGCTTGGTGCTCATAAGGGCTCAATTAGATGGAAATTATAGTTTTGCCCTTCAAGGCCCATTAAGCTTGTGTAGGCCCAAATTGGATTAATTAAGCCCAAGCCCAAGTTTGTCAAGCCTAAGAACAAGCCCATTAAGACAATTAGGCCATCTTGGACTTGGCTCATGTGTGTGAATATTAACCTACGTGAATAGTGTGCGAGAATAGTAACCTAGCTTCTAGAAGGCTTTGACTTTTGTGGCAAGATGGAAGGATATGATTTATTCTCGCTCCACAAGTTGGAATGGAGGGCCAAGATATGTTCTTGCTCCTAAGTTAGGACAATAAGTCAAGGGGCATTAAATGACCAACTTCTTCCCCAAGTTTTCCTCTTTTTCCATCATTTGTCTCACTTTCTCTCTCTACCCCTCATTTGGATGAATTTCCTCCATCACTCTCCCTCATCTCATACCCATTTATTTCTCTTTTTCCCCTTGGTTGTGGTGGCCATGAGCCACCATCCACCGTTTAGCTCCCCGGCTACCCTTGCCGCGAGATCTTGTCGTGCCGTCGTTCCCACATGTTAGCCGCAAGTCCCAAGCCATTGTCGGACCTCCCTCAAGCTGTGTGCTACTGTTCCTTGGCTATTCTAGCCTTGCCATGGGCTACCAACCATCGATCAACCACCATTGCGCCTTGTGGAGCCTCATCGAGAGCGGCCACCATGCTATGAACCTTGCTGCCACTTGCCGTGGCCTAGTTTTGGAAGTGAGTAGCTTCTTAACCCTTGATTAGGGAGGTAATTGCGCTAAGGAGTAGAGTTAGGATTGGTTCATGGTTAATGATGATTAGATTATGTGATAAGTGGATTAAAGTGATAAGTAGTGGTAATAAGCTATCACAATAGGTGGTAAGTAGATGCGATAAGTTATCGCGATAAGTGATGGTTAGATGTGATAAGCCATGCGATTGGCTATTGTTAGATGTAATAAGTTATCGTGATAAGCTATCATTAGATGCGATAAGCTATAGTTATAAGTTATCGTTGGATGCGATAACTTATCTTCATTTTGATAAGTGCATATTATGTTTGTGGTTTTTAATGTGATATGTGTTTAGTCCTTCTTGGCCTCGGTGCGATATTGAGACATATCGTTCCCAAGCTAAGTTTGGTACTTGGCCGGTGATCATGTCATGACGGATTGGTTCTTTCTTGGTCTTAGTGTGATTTTGAGGTGTATTGTTTCCAATTCGAATTGGACTTAGGCCGGTGCTCAACGTATCGTGTCAAACAACGGACTCTCGTTTTGTGCTCAACATATTTTATTGATATAGTTTCGATAGATCATGAGACATACTCTGCCTAGCACGCCATTGAAGCATTCATACTTGGCTAATGAGAAAGAAAACAATGGACTTGAGTGATGGTATGCTCGTGTGATCACCTAAAGACCCGATGTGTTTACGCGAGGTAGTGAACCGGTCCTAATGCATTTATGCGGGACGATGCCTAATTAAGTTTGGATGCCCCCAAGTCAACGGGATGCCTTTCGCGGATGGATTTCGAAACAATGGTCCTTATAGGAATGTTGTCTTGATGTGTTTACACGGGATGTTGATGTGCTTGATGGGGCGAGATGATGCCTAGTTATGCCGGATAACTACGAACCTTCAGGTTGGCCTCGGGTCCTAAGTGACCGTAATAATCTAGACATGGTTGTGTGAAAAGTGCATGAGTGCATGAATGCATATTTAAAGAAGTGATGCTATATAGTTGGCACACTTGTGATATGAGATTGATATATGAGTAGGTCCGGATTATTGCATGGCATGGGCGCATGACTATACTATATTACACTGCGTGGTCTCAAGGATATAACATGGTAGTATGTGATGCCATGATATTCTTGAGATGTCAACTTGTGTAAAGTCCATGAATGTTGAATGCATATGATGATAATGATGCCATAGTTTGTACATGTGTAGCATGGATATATGAGTTACAAGAGAAAAGTGCATGAGTTAAATGTCATTTAAGTGACTTATGTGGCACATGCATGCTTTGATCGACCCGATTATATGTTGAGAGACATGAGGAAGTCCTGCAGGTCAATGTTTGAGTCGAAAGGTGCGGATCGGGTTGTGGATTTGTACACCTTTAATTAGGACTCAAGAGATTTAAGATGCAGCATGGTGCATGGAATTATTGTTATTCATGCTTGGATTATTAAATTGTGAACACCATAAGCTTAATGGAATGGTGCACTCACATAGTGATTGTTATACTATAATTGGACACGTGATAGAGTGTCGCATGTTGAGTTGCATAATTCCTGTTAATAGATAATGTAAAGCAAAGGCTTTGCTATTGATCTGTCATTGATAGATAAGTTGCATGTTTAAGGCATCTTCGAGGCGAAGAACCCTCCTACGCAAGGTTTAGGGAGTCTACTCACTAAGTTTATCTCATTCCTCGTTGTTTACCGGTTTTTAGGCCCTAATCATGGCTATTCGAGCTTGAGCCAAAGTAATTTGAGGTGGACGCGTACTAGACGCGTAGGGGATACCACTTGGTGTGGTCGCCCTCAAAAAATAGAGGTGCTAGGTTAAACCATATCCCGATTCTTGGACAAGTATGAAGGAATCCGCTACACGGACATGTAAATGGCTAAGCTTTTGTTGTAAGGAAAGATTATGTTTGATGGTAGATGCACATATATAAAATGGTGTTATAATGTATGCCTTTTACTATCCCTATTGTTTGTTAATGGTGGGAGATGTTTGTTCTACTTCCGCTTATGTATAATCAAAAGATAAATTGAATGAGTCGGCGATGTATCCTAGGACGTTGCAATTTCATGATCGAAGAGATCAAGGGACACCATGCACTCGAGGGTTGGGGCATGACACCTACGGAGGCATACGAGCTGTTTCACTTGGGATTACCATGAGATGCTAGGATTAAGTAGAGACATGATTGAACATCTTCTCCTAATAAAATAAGGTCGGAGGCCCCATAAACAATCTCTAAGGAGGTTTGCTCTCAAAGTAAATGCAAAAATAAAAGAAGAAATAAAAAGGTTGTTAAAGCTTGGTTTCATCGAGATCACTTAGTGTGTTGAATGGCTCTCCAACATTGTCCCAATCAAGAAGAAGAATGGGGAGTTGTGAGTTTGCATAGAATTTAGAAATTTGAATGCTACGACTCCAAAAGATGAATATCAAATGGTAGTTGTCGACATATTGGTGGATTTTATAGCTGAGAACGAAATGATGTCCCTGATGGATGGCCATTCAATCCTCTTAAATGTGCATTTAGGATAAGAGTTGAGAATTTTTAGGATTTTTGGTCAATAATAGAGACATGGAGATTTACCACCGGCCGTGGTGACTCCACCGGATAAGGCTTTCTGCTGATCCTCAATGAAGAGGTGAAGGGTTCAAAATTCGGGGAGGCGCTAGGTGTATTAAGTATGACTCGGGGGTGGTGGGTCCTCTTACTTAAGTGTCACCTGGGAGTTTACGGCGCGGCTATCGGCTGCAAGCCGGTTCCTCCAATACCAAAAAAAAAAAAAAAAAAATAGAGACATGTAGATTGATTTGCTCTTTTATTAGAATTATCTCCTCCAACTAGCATGAAACAATTACAAATGATAATTGGAAAAATAATCTATCCGGCAAAATAGAGGTGTTTTCTCTTTTGTTGAAACTAAAAAATCAGGATGAATTTGTCTGGCGAGAGGAACGCTAGCGTGCCTTTGAGAGGATAAAAGCATACTTGACTAGTCCTCTAGTGTTGGTGCTGCCAAAAGTAGGGAGGCCTCTAAAACTCTACGTGTCGGCCATCAATATGATAATCAATAGCATGCTGGCACAAGAGAATGACGAAGGCAAAGAGCAAGCGGTATACAACCTCAGTAGGACGCTGAATGATGCTCAAAAGGGATATACTACTGTTGAAAAGATCAATTTGTCACTATACTTTGTGTGTACGAAATTGCGGATTATAAGTTGCTAGGTGTCGTTCATATAACATGTAAAACCGATATTATTAAATATGTGTTTACAAGGCCTATTAGTAAAATGCCAAGTGGCAAAATGGTCCTTTGCATTATTCAAGTTGGATTTAGTGTATGTACCGATAAAAGCAATAAAGAGACAAGTAGTAGCTTATTTTTCTCGTAAAGTATCCGTTTGTTCAAGTTGAAGACCTCATAAATGAAAGCTATGCATAGTTGGTTCCATGGTTATTATACTTTGATGATTCCTCCACGTCGGCTACTTCAAGAGTATGTTTCTTGATTGTGTCTCTAAGGGGATATAAAATGAAGTCCCAATTCAGGTGAGGGAACAAACCCGGGGGAAATGTGAGGGGATCAAACCCCGGCGATTTAAGCGTGACGTCGGAAGCGTCCCAGTTTACTTTGCGGTTATTCAGGTTGGATTGGATATAAATGAAGTCCCAATTCAGGTTGGATTTTAAATATTCCAACAATCAAGCTGAATATGAAGTGCTTATAGTCGCCTCTATTTGTTGGCTGACATGAGTGTACAATCAATCAAAGTGATGGGTGATTCGCAATTGATAATAAAACAATTGAGATGAGACTACCAGTGTCTTAATGAAAATATCGTCAGGCATTACCACAAAGCAAAAGAATTGTTAGCTAAATTCTCAAACTTGGAATTGATGCACATAGCGATATCAGAATGCGGAAGCCAATGAGCTTGCTCAAATGGCATATGGTTATCATATCACAAAGAGGTTGGCCTACACTTTAATAACTGAGACAAAAACATTGCCACTTATGTCTCAACTACTATAGTTGCTGAAGCCAGTGTGATAGGAGATGGTCAAGATTGGAGGATACCGATAATAGAGTATTTGAAGAATCCCCAATCTTGAGACTACAAGCTGAGAAAGCAAGCACTAAAATATATACTATTATAGGAAAAGCTATATCAGCATGCCGTAGAGGGAGTATTGTCAACATGTTTGGATAGAAGGGAGGTGATGTTGGCAATGATCGAAGTCCACGGAGGGATTTGTGGAGCTTATTAGGCATTAAAATGAAATCACTATTGAGACATCATGGATAATTCTGGCCCATAGTGACCTAAGATTGTATAGACTATGAAAGGATGTAGGCATTGCCAAATACATGGCCCGATCTAGCATGTCCCAGCTACCTTATTGAAACCGATAGTGAAGCCATAACTTTTCAGGGGATGGGGATAGATATCATTGGGAAGATATACCTGCTATTAAGCAAGAAACATTCTTACATACTTTTGGCCGCTAATTACTTTAATAAATGGGTGGAAGCAGTGTCATACAAAAACATAACTCAGAAGACCATAAGGGAGTTCATCAACGAGTACATCATATATCGTTTTGGCATTCCCGAAACCATTACGGCTAACCAATGGACTGTCTTCATGGGTATTGAAGTTCTTGACTTTGTAGAATTAAAGGGAATAAAGATGGTACACTTGACACCATATTATAAACAAGCCAACGGACAAGCTAAGGCGTCAAACAAAGTTATTATTAACTTGACAAAGAAGCATTTCTAAGAAAACCCAAGGGAATGGGACATGACTTTGTCGACTGTGTCATGGGCATACCGCACGTCGAAGAGATTGGTAATAAGGACGAGCCCGTATTTGTTGATCTACGACCAAGAGCCGATCTTGCCACTAGAAATCGCAATGCAATCATTGAGGGTTAGACTCCAAAGCGAGATGTTGCTGGAGGAGTATAATGAAGTGACGTACATGTGATTGGATGAACTAGACGAGGTAGGATCAGCCGCGCTAGACTATGTGATTGCTCAAAAGAAGAGGGTGGCGAAAGCTTATAACAAACACGTGAAGGCTACGTCCTTTGCCATTAGGGATTTGATGGTTCTCCCATTCCACACTAGAATCGAAATATTTGGTAAGTGGTCCCCACTTGGAAAGGACTACATCAAGTTATTAATGTTTTAAGCGGCAACGCTTACTAATTGATGAGCTCGGAGGCGGAAGAGTTACTGTGTTCTATTAATGGAGAATAATTTAAGTTGTTCTACCTGACAATGTCGGAAATGAAGGAATGGAAAGCAGAAATATAAGTCCAAACCATTATGCATTCTCAAAAGACTACTAACACCACGTCCCTACAACCAAAAGAAAAGGAGAAAGGGGAAATGCATCTACAGCCTAACAGCGGGCATACGTCAAGTCCTAAACAAAAAGGGTTTCACATCTAGGTCCTGTGAGAAACGGTCGAGATACAACAAGGGTTACGGATTGGCGATAGGAACGAACGCAAGCTACCTCTTAATCGCTATTAGGAAGTCCCTCATATGTCCTTCCATGTGGGAGTTGGCCTGCTTGCTTTGAGTTACCGATGGGTGCATCTTGTAGGCCTTTTCGAAGAGGTGGTCTAGCTCCTACTCTAAGGCTTTCTGAAAATCAAAGTTATTCGATGCTTATATGTTACAACATTAACACAACACATTAAAAGATATGTACATTTCATATAGTGGGAGACATATTTACAAAACTAGCCCAAATATAAGGGCTAAAGGAGAAACAGTCAAAAATTAAATTGTTGACATAAGGCAAGAATGAAGCTTCTAAGCCACCACTTCCAGCGCCAGGTTCTCTACACAATATCGAGTCTTTTAGGAAGATTGAGCTCAATGGTTATACTCAGTCCCTCATAGTCATGAGCAAGGACTACTATGGCATCCTCGAATCGGTGAATGTCTTGAGCTAGTAGTCTAGCAAATGCCTCGATTAGCTCCATTTGTTGCAGAAGATCAGCCGAAGATGGGCTGTTTGGGTTGATGCATCGAAGAAGTGCCTCTTGCCTATTGTCATCTAATTGTTCCATCCTGATTGTAAGTTCCTCCTGAAGTGTTGGGAAATGGATTCCCAAATTAATCCGATACTCAATTGAACCCTAAAAACAAAATGCGGAAAAATAAGCCCAAAAACACATGCATCACCGATCAAAAGGTACATTTACGAAATAAAACGTACATTGTCTTTCACAGATTAAAATACCGATGTCATAGTTCAGAGAGGAATCCCGATACTGTTCTTCCGAAAAGAGTACTATTCTATTTAGGGAGAAAATTTTGAGAGCGTAAAATTGAGAGAATGTAATTTCTTTTTCTCTAAAACGCTACTTCAAAATAATGTAACCGTTCATATATCTTCAGATATCATAATCTCCTCCATAGGCTCTTCACTTATGGGCCGGGTTTTGGCCAAACATGAGCGGACGGACTTAAATAAGCCCATCAAAACATAAAAACCCATCATTAAGATCATCCTTCTCTAACTCTTTGTGCAGATACTCAACTTCGAGTGCCTTAGCAGAAGCAAGCTTGATGCAATTGTCCTAATAAATCTCAAGAGTGGAGTTGATGGAAAGGGATAAGTCCCCATATATGTACTGAAAAATAAGACATGATATAGAATTTATTAGAGGATCTAAGCTTGACAACAAATAATTAATTCTCACATCAGAAGTGGATTGGAAATTATACGGGGATATCCATAAGATAGGATATTGGACAATCTCCTCCGCTTCTCCAAATCCCTGGAATCCGTGGGTGAGGACAGGACATCAAAAGGAGGGGTAGTGCCATCATTCCGAGGCGTACTAGTCCTAGTCCTACTCTGATTGGACTTAAAGAAAGAAGACTCGGCGTGATGCAAAAGCATGGCTGCATATATGCCCATTCAGTAAACCAAAATTTCATGGGAAAGAAGCCTAAGGAAGGCGAATGGATGTACTTACCGGAAGTATGAGGTTGGTCATCACCCCGAGTAGTACAGGGATTACAAAGCTAAAGAGGGTGAACTCTGGTCACCGTAGAGAGAATACCTTGCTAGCAGCAAATAGAATATCTCGGTACAAAGTCCACCAATTCTCAAAGGAGGGTGAACTCCAAGCATTCACCCAAAGTCTTAACTCTGCTAATGGCGCATTCCCAAATAGGGTCAAATTTTGAGGATACCATCACAATTCTTTGTAAGCCTCGAAGCTGCATTCATCCCCCTTTCTCCCTTTATTTTTTCCTAGAATATTTTCCTTCGACTTGAGAAGACTATGGCTTTCGAGTGTGTCTTTTCTTCTAGTTTGTACCTAGCCTCAAGCTAGCTTCTAGACTACACTTATGATAAGTATCCAGATGATAAATACCTCTGGAGGCATCTGCCATTATACTTCTCTTGTAATGGTAAATTTTCTCCTGGGTTCAAAGTGTATCACCCATAATACTGTGCGAGGCAATTTAGAGCAACCAAATAAATTCCTATACCCTCTGTGTATCCTATCGACTTTCCTTTTGGCTTGCTGAAACGCTGTCATCCTCGCGTAGCCTTTGAGTGCTAGAAAGCCATTGATGAGGAGACGAATCTGAGATCTTTTTTTTTTTTCCCAATTTTTTGACTTTGGGTCCCCAGAAAGCCAATTAAATTGAAACCTAGCATAAAGAAGTAGAATAAAAGGAAACAAGGCTGACTTGGATAAGTCCCCATCGAAGAATCCTTTCAGTTGGTTTTTTTTTTTTTTTTTATGTCAGATTTTCAAGGTTTGTTTGAGAGAGCTCAAAATGAGCCATCGATTGATGTTCGTTGTCAGAAACATTCATGTTCCAACCATGCGGCAAATGACACGGGTCCTCTCTGGAAGGAAGTGTCAAAACTAAGACAAAAAGAAAAATAAAAAGAGAACGTGTCTGAAACAACTGATCAAATACGACATAATTGTCCCTTCAGTGTGGCACAAGCTGAAGTTATCTTTTGCGTTAAAGTACCGGAGCTGGACAAATGTTGACTTGCGGATCACGGATTCGCACACATCACCAATATTGACAGCAAACGTTGCTAGCAGCCTTACTTGCATTATTGTTTTGAAATGAACCCCTAAGAAATTTGGTCAAATGCAGCTCGAAAGCCTAAAAAGCAGGGGTGAAAACAACATGTTAATTATAATGGGAAAAAGGGAAATTGCCTAGGTGGGAAATAGCTTTCGAAAGTTAGTACTTACTTCTAAGGGCTTGGGTTTGAAGGAGATTGGACTTTGCTTGAGGAAGTATCCTTGCATTATTTTAAGACAGACCGTTGATTAACAAGAAAGCAAAATCCGGACAACAAATTTAATATTTCACGTTCACTGTTGTATTTCACGCAGAGAGAGAGAATTAAAATAAATAAACAAGTGTGGCTTTTTTGGTTATTTCATTCTCTGGAGAGCTTCAAGTTTAGGAAAAAAAAGAATTATCTTTGAACACATATATGTATGAAATGTTAAGTAGAGTCCAGACTTGATGCGAGAAAAACAAATTTGATGGAACAACTATGAAGCTCAAATCATGTTTCTTCGATTGATCTAGCTCAATCGTGCTTCTGCAAGCAAAAGCCAATTTCAATAGTTCCATTTGTTCAAAGTTGAAGCTATCAAAAGTTGTCCATTCAAATGACTAATAGGATACCTATCGACTACCAAGATATCAATTTAAGATCTCAATTTACATGTTTGGTGTCGACTACAAGGCTCATAATCGACTAACTAGCAATCAGATGCTATTTTGATCAATTTCCATCGCTGTCAATTGATCTTCCAAGTTGGCTATTTGGCTTCCAAGGCTAGTGTACAAATTTATATTGTCTAATATTAGTTCCATGTATTTGGTCTCAGTTAAATGCATTTATATCTATTTCTTTTATGAGTATCTATTATGATGTTAGTTTCGAGTCCTGATTACATGAATACTCCAAGAGTCATTTCAGTTTATAAAATTTCAAAGAGTCGTTTTATTTTGTTTAACAAAATCTCATTTGTACGTAAATGGGTTTGAATATAGGTAAAATTTTCTTCAACCAATTGAATTTCTTTTTTCAGTCCTTGATCCAAAATTATTTAATGGTAAACCAGCATTTCTTTTTGCCTAACTGGTGAGTTTCCTTTAAGCCTTAATGATAAATTTCTCCAATCTTGAAACCACTTGTAATTAGCGGGTGGTGCTACGTTAAGCCTTAGGGATAAGTTTCATTTCTATTGATATTTATCATTTACTCGTGACGCGACTTTTGGATTTTGGTGGTGATCATTATTTATCAAAAATCCTATTGTCACTCAAAGGACAATCCCCATCACGCGTCAAGACTAGATTCTGTGTGTTGTGATTAGTTTGGTTCACGTTCCCATCGACGGTTTCAATGATGTCAATTGAAAACCGAGCATTTTCAGGTGGTGGCATGGCATTCCACGTATGTGCCGAGCTGTAATGGGGTACTTCGATGTCGTGATATGGTGTGGGTCAGGAATTATTTTGCTGAAATCCCTCACGTTTCTCATTATTGGCTTTCATTGGAGTAGAATTCTCATCACTATTCCCTGTTCTTCTCTTTTGGAGATCCCTCCTTGTCCAAAATCAAGTTTGTCCATTATTTTTTTCTGCTCCGCTGCTCGGAGATTTCCCGATCCCAAAAGGCCAACGTCAACGGGAAAGGTCTGGAGTATTTGTTCTTTTTTTTTTTCTTTTTGCAATACAATGGTCGGGAAAAATCCCCCGCATTTCATTTTCGGGCCCAAACGGCGGGAATTTTCTTCTCATTTTTTTTTGGCAAACATTTTTTTTCATTGTTTCAAAAAATTTTATTTTAAGATTTTCATACTAAATAACTAGTTATCTATATTATTAATTAGTCAAAGCCAATGATCATCAATCTTAAACTTTTGCAGAAAAATCAATAAACAATCAATGCATGTATTTAAAATACACCATAACCGTGCATAACAATATATAGACAAAATCACGGTTTCTTATGAAGATTATCGGTATAACATTAATAATATCTTACCATTTTAATTTGATCGTTAGAATGCAATAATTTCAATTATAAAACAAAATTTTCTTTTGCCTTCAATTAGACTACATAATATATATTTGATTTATTATTATATACCACGTGTGGTATTAATTGACAAAATTGAAATAATCATCCAAGTACTATTGCAACCTATAATAGGATTTCCATGTTTCTTTATGGTTAATTAAAAAGCAATATTAGTTTATTTACGAGAACAATTTTATTAATTTATTTGAAAGATGTATATGTAAGAAATGGAAACATGACAGCAGACCAATAACCCGGTGTAAAGAAATGTTTGAAGATCATAATCGACTTACAAATCTAGTGAAGAGAATTTTATCGTATGAATAAATGAAGTTTATGCATTTGATTGCTTTTGTTTTTAAATAACCTCAAAACTTGTCTGTCTGACCTATGATTTTAAAAATGCACTGGTATTTCTGATTATACAAATTAATAGTTATTCCAACTTTACATATATATCTTAGTGATTGGTTTAACCGTTACTAATAATTACACTTGTAATATATGCAATCACTCTACAAAATATTTACATTTCACTAATGATGCCGCAGGTGTAGTATTTGTTGACAAAGTAAAAAAAATAAAATATCAAATTATTCTTTGCAATCTATGTGTTAGCATCGAATTTTAGTACGGGATGACAATGACAATTCATACCACTTACATGACCTACATTTTTAAAATGCGAGACTATATTATGTACTGTTCAAACAAAATTTCCATCGCCAGATTTCCAAAGCTGACAAGAAGGAATCAATATTGTCACCTTAAAGTGTAGTCATTGTCGACGATTGTCCCCTTAGGCATACTCAAAGGTGACGAATTTTTCTTTTTGTCACCTTAGGATTAACAAAAGGCAGCAAACTCTTAGGTTTATCGCTTTAGGATCGAACAATGGCGACGAGTACTAGGTTTGTTGCCTTAAGGTTGGCCAAATCCCAAGTTCGTCACCGTTGTCATACCCAAAGACATGAAAAAGAAATGATTTTGTTGCTCTTCAATGTACTATAAGGCTAAGAAATTTTATATTCGTGGTGAAGGTTTGAAATTTCCCTCCTCAACGGAAAACGCAAGGTTAAAACCATTTGTAAGTTTTATGTCCAACCTAAGGCAACAAAACCTTGATGGTCACTTTAGCTCTAACGTAAGGGGCAACAAATTCATATTTATTCTGTAGGTTCAAAATTGTTGGACCTTTGATTGAATAATGGCGATAGAGTATAAATGTTTATCGTTTAACTTTAGGCGAGAAACTATGATTTTGCAGCCTTAGGTCTGATTCTTGGTGAAAAGCTTACCTGGGGCGAAAAACTTATGATTTGTCGCTAATTGTAACCTTTGAGTAACCTAAGGTGACAAGAGCTTAAGTTTTATCGTTTAGGGTGTTTTGCTCGTGGTAATAGCTTTTACGAGATCCTTTAGGTAATAAATAGATATCCATGCAATAAAAGAGATGAGCATGGGTAGGGGACAAGATTACAAACTACGTTCCTTGTTCCAGCTCCAAAAGCTTTCTGTGCCGCCATGGCCCTTCCCTCCGTGGAGGGCAGGGAAGTCTCCTCTTGTTGCCATGCGGGGCACTGCCCTGCAAAGGGACAAAAAGGACTTTATAAAAAAAATTTAATTAATATATTAAATAAGTCAGCAGATGGCTAGATTTATTTCGAATGTTCTTGAGAATATATATGATATTTGTACTTCTAGATTGATAAAATGGAAATACATGAAAAAAGTTATATAAATACTATTTCATTTTATGACGGTGAATGAATTAAGAATGAAAATCATCCATAAAGTCCTAAACTTACCGTATAACTATCAATTTAGTACTAAACATTTCACTTTAACCAATTTGGTTGTAAATATTTCAATCATTAATATAGTCTTTTTAACCAAAATTCGAAAATAGCTAACATGGCCACTAGCCATCTATGAAGTCCTCTTTGGTAGGTGGCCAGATTTGGCTAGCGAGGGTCGTCAAGCATTGCCAAGGCCCCGCCTACCCCCGCCAAATTTCTTGGCAGATGAATAGAAAATAAAAAATAAAAAATAAATCAAAAGTTCTTAAAAGTTTAAAAAAAAAAATTTGTAACAATCATTATGTTAGTACCAGTCATCCCACGTAAGATAATCGGCAATCACATTAGCAATTTCCAACCAATTTTGGCTAAAAGAACTATATCGGCATATTGTCAAAAGGTCTATGATTAAATTGACCAAATTGAAACATTGGGATTGGATTGAGTGCCGTATAATAGGTTTAAATTTTTTGAATAATTACCCTGAATTAAGAATACTAATTGGAGAAAAAAAGTAAGAACACTAAGAGTATAATAGCTATTGAGATTCATTGCATTAGCTTATTAAATTACCTTGTATTACAGTATTACTTCACATATTTCATCCACTGCTAGAAACCGTAATGATCGATCAATCCATGTGGACCTCTAAGTCTAGACAAAAATTTTCTCGATATGGTGAAATCCAAGGGGGTTACCTAATTAATTCATGATGAAATGGATTGAAGTGTGGAGAATGGAACTTGAAATCTTTTTACCCTTGTAAGGATGAATAACAAGATTTATATATCTTATCATGGAGAGATTTTTAAGAGAGACCTCAAGCCTTGACTTTTACCGGGATCAATATTATCAATCAAAAGAGAAAATTGGACCACAAGTCCAAAAATCTTATATATTGAATGCAATGGAGTCTAAAACCTTTTAGCTAATTCAATTAAAGCATAAACCTTTACTAAATGTGCGAGCTAGTCCAGAATTTTGTAAATTGTTCGATCAAGTCCTAAATATTCATTGAAAAAAGAATGCAACTAAAGTAATTTAGTACTTGATTATATTCTCACAAATAAAATTTTTAGAACTTCTATTGTATTTTTGTAACATCCTCGATTCCAACCTCGTAAGGACCGACCATAAAGGTCCTAAATGGATTGACCATGGGCCATTGGCCATGGGATCGATCAGTTCGATCGATAAGGAATTAAGGATTGGTCATGGTCCGACTGACCATCCAATTGGCCATGAACTAGTCGAGGTGTCGGCCGTGAATTTTCTACTGACCATATTAATGGATAGGATCACCAGCTCATAAGATGACTTTTTGATCACAAGAATTGATCATGGGATGATTTTGGATTGGCGGATGGTCATGGGTCGATCCGACCATTCATAGTGCTCGGCTGTGGGTGATTCCGCTTGGCTATGCACCGATGCACGGATGATCTGACTTGATTAAATGCAATCATGTTTCGACCAAAAATGCATCATTCTCTATTTAATTCTTAGTGATTGGAAATGAATCTTGAATTGGTGATGTCCGATCGTGGATCAGTAATGTACCGACCATGAACCATACGGATGGATCGGGTGCCGATCGGAATGAGCCTCGGGATAGACCCGGCTATTCCATCACTAATTTTAAGATCTATGAATGCCTTGGCTTAGTACTAAGCCTTGGACAGCCTTAGAATTGACCTTGACTGACCAAAGGACTAAGGACTGGCGATTACGCCAACCTATCGTCCAAAGGAACGGTTTGGCCGAGCGTGGGGTACGATGGCCGACTCTCAAGTATATGTGATTCGATTTTTTCAAGGTATACCTAATAATGCCTTTTCCGAACCCAGAACCAATTTAGATGAAGGAATTCTCTAGACCACCTTATTGATGAAGAAAATGACAAAATAAAATAAAACTATAGAACATCGTCATTAATTAAGGGGGTGATGTGTCCTTTGACTTTTCAAAAATAATGATGAAGTTGTAGATATCCTTGATGGGCAAGAAAGGGGTGGCGTACACATAGACCAATTGAAGAGCGAAACCCAAGCCTCTCATTAATGACCCAAGAACCTAGGTGCCGAGTTGGCAATCTTGATAGCCTTATCCTCAAACTTCATTAAATAGTCATTAAATGTATAAGTGGCCCAATGAAATGGTGACAAGCAAGCCCTTATCGATGACGCCTATAAGCTAGAATGCCAACCAAGATCTTTTAGCTATGCTACCTCATTCTTTTAAGTATAGTTATTGGACAAGTAGGCTTGCCAACTAAGGACTTTAGGCAGGACACTTAGAAAAATTAGAGTAAACCATTTGGCTTAGTAATTATGGCGCCGAGTAGTATAAATAGGAGGATCCTCCCCATTTCCACCATTGACATCCACTTTCTCCACCTTCCTCCTCCATTTCCTTTCCCTCAACCTTGCATCACTAACCCTTCAAGCTATTCAAGTTAGTTTTTAAGGTTTGTCAAGGTAAGTAACATTCCTCCTTTTCTTCTAAGAAAGTAAATCCAATTATTGAGACTAGTTAAGTGCTCACTCGTCAAGCCATGGGTAGTGTGCAATGTCTTTTGTTTAATCTTGCTTACTATGGGACATGGCTGTGTGCTTGAGTCATTTATGTCTAGAATGAAATCGAGGTTCGTTTGGATTGATTTCATCGCAAGGCAAAGTCGCCCAAGCTATAAAACCTTGGTTTTGACATAAATAAGATGATGGGTTCAAGTCTCGCTTGGTGCGGGAACCGCCAAATACCACAAGGTCCTAAATCGACATTGAAGCATGTCGATCTTATGCTTTTATTGGTACGGGGATCGCCCAAATCCACGAGATCTTGGTAAGGCACCAAGCATGCCAATTTCCATAGTCCAAATGGGTGCAGGGACTTTGTGCTTGGCATTAAATGAAACCGTGAGTTGAGGGTCATTCTCGATACATGTATATTCACATCGAGACAGAGCTGAGGTCTGTCAAGCTTAAGATCATCACTAAAGCAAGGTTTACCCAAGCTTTGAGGTTTTGGATCGGTATTAAGGTGTATTATTTCCAAGGCTTGTCTAGTATGGGGATCGTCACTAAGTGGTTGATTAAAGTTACGAACCAAAGATTGATCTCGACATATTTGCTAGTGGAGTATAAGAAACTCATGACACACACGAATGAATGAACATGCTTTCAGGCCATGCTTGTGTTGACTAAGAGAGAAGATAAAAACCAACTTGTACGATGCATTCATGCGTGCACTTAAAGAGGAAAAAGTGCCCATCGCCACACGGTGTTGGCGGCAATGCCTCGTTCATTAAACGGGATGCCTCGGTTGAGTAGGGATATCTAATTGAGCTAGGATGCCTAGGTCTTGAACTCGAAGTCTCGGGAAGCTAGTCCCAAAAAGCCTTGATCAAGCAAGATGCCTAGTCGAGCTAGGAAGCCCAAGAAGAAGCTGGAAGCCCCGATCAAGCCGAAGGGCCTAGTTGAGCTAGGACGATGCTAAATGAATTTGCATGAGTGCTAGTATATGCATAAGTATGATATGTTGATATATTTATTGATAAGCCAAAGGTAAATATACATTGAAGTATGTTGTAATGTACATTTGCATGTAGTCAAAGGTAGCAAAAAGTTTGACATCGATCTGTCATCGACACTATTTCCAAAAAAACTTTGATGATGAGATGCTTTCCTAGTAAAAATGCTAAGAATTTTATTTACTAAATTTCCCAAAAACTCACTTTCTTATCTTTCAGTCTTGTAGGTATGGAAGTCTCATATCGGTGTTGAGAGCTGCAGTCACGCTAGAGGAGTTAGGAATTTGCTTGGCCTCTATGGAAAACTTGTAGTGTGATGCAAAAAGAAAAGATGGCCAATAAATAAAGTGTTTGTAAAAGTCTTATTATAATATAAATCGGTGTGTTATGTGTGATATATATCTTAGTCTTCTAACTATTATTTGTCTTGGGAGTTATTTATTCACATTTCTGCATATGCATGACGACAATATAAAAAGAATTGGGAAGACAACAAGCTTGGGATATCGTGAAAATAACTTTGTCACTCATGACTCTAGAAATAAAGTTAGGGTCATGACAATCAAAAGTTTAAACATTAAAGTAAGGAGCCAAAGAAGCATGTTAATGGTTCATTTCGACGCCAAATATATAATGTTTTACATCATCATTAACACAAAGCATAAAACTTGCATTGGCAGTGTATTATTAAAGTCCCAAAAAGCCCTAAAAACCAATCATAATTCTGTGTGTGTGTGTGTGTGGGGACGTGCCACCCAGATTCAAGCCATGCAGGACAGATCTGGCTCCACCACCGCTAACAAAGTCAAATGCGTCTCTGCCACCGCGGGCAGAACTAGACGCAACTCGAAAGCCGATATTGAACCCAAATCTCAACATTTCATCAAATGAGATAGAGCCAACTAGCAAAGTACAAGATAGGGAAGAGAGAGATGAGGGGGAGAAGGAGAAAGTACAAGATAGATTGAATGGAGGGAGACATGGGTAGTGCAATGACATTGAGTGGACCATAAGAGGGGAGAGACGTAAATTTGGATGAGCAACGGGCTATTCGAAATGCATATTAAGTTTTTTTGGTTAGTTTTTACGTGCGGATGTTTAAAAACATCATCATTCTGGCCATATATCAGTATCGATGAAATCTCAACATATAAAAAAAAATGGAGCAATTTCAATAGGGAAGCCAAACATTTCCTAATTTTCTACTGCTGTCTAGTCTCTCTCTAATGCATTGGTGGGGTCGAACGGCAATTGCGGCGCTATTGAATTAGTTTGGCATGTAACACATTAGCTCCAACGCCGCACCCTTTCCATACACGCTTTCTTTTCTCTGCCCCTCCTTCTCCTTTCCTTCTCCCTCTCGTCACGTTCCCCTCCCACCCGTCACTTTCAAGCCCCCGCAACCCGAGTCTCTTGCAACGTCACACATGATTGCCTACGTGTCACATCCAACCCAGCCTTAATTATTGTACTGTCTCTCCCCATTCATTTGCCACATTCCAAATTTTTATTTTTCTTTTTGCAAATTTAATTATTAATTCAACTAATCATTCACCAACCTTTCTTCCCTATCACTGTACATCGATGCCTTTCAGCTTCAGCCGACATATAAAAAACAGAAAAAACTGTATCTCTCTCTCTCTCTCTCTCTCTCCTTCCTCCATTATTGAATAGGAAAAGCCAGAGAAAAAGCTGCAAATTTCGGCCACATTTTCCCGGGAAAATTCTCTGCTTTTTCACTGTTGACGCATCGCCTTGAAGGGAAAAATTCGGGTCGTCCGATGGGATTTGCTTTAATTCAAAGATGATTTCCCCAATCAACATCCACACCTCCGTGTCCAATGATGCTTGTGCTTGTAGAACACCATTTCCATGTTCACAAGTTATTCAACGAATCTTCTGATATGGAGACCCTTTTTCCCAAATTTAATTTACTTTGACAACGACATAAAGTTAACTATTATTTTTTTTTTTTGCGGATATGTCATTTATTCATTCCGATTACTATCTTTATATAAATCCGCCTCAACTTTACTTATGCTAAATATTCCTTCTAGATAGGGATGTATGCTACGCATTAAAGATAAGGACATCGTAAATATCTTGATTTTCATACGACACTCCCTTGAATCTAATAATTTTTTTAAATGATCACTTAGGTAACATGTTTTTAAAAAATGGTGGACTAGAGTGTCATTACTTTTAGTCAATCACTTGATTGCTATAAGTTTTAATCTTTCACCGTAAGTGTCATGGCAAATTGGGATTTTTGAATATTTTTAAAAACATTTATATCATTCAAGTAATCAATTAAAAAGTTATAATACTCAAATGAATATAGTACAAAAATTCTAGTATTCAAGTGAACCTTGTACAAAAATCATGAATTTTGTAATATTCCTTTCCTCAATGCATAATGCTTGTGCTATTTTTTTTTTTTTAATGTTTTTTTGGTCTGAATGCTTGTGCTATTTGACATGCTGAAAGATTATCCAAATGATCAGATTATCTTTTTTTTCTTTTCCAATTTCCTTATTTGTTTTACAGGTAATATGAACGCAAACTAACAAGCTTTTTTCGCTTTTGTGGGTTATTACTGTCCAGCAGCATCATTACATTCTTTCTGGAGACTTGACCACTATGAGAATTAGCTTTGTTGACAAAAGCGGAAACACGATCAAATTGAAGTGATAGAGATCTTTAAGACGCGTGGATACATACAATGTGAAATTGGTAACCTGCAAGTCTAAAATTTAATGCATCCCATGTCACGCTGAGTTGGTAAGGGTCTACTGGATAACATCACGTGCAACGCGTAATTAAGATAGACATTCCAAGAACCTGCGTCCGTGTCTTCACCATCATTCTCGCCACTTATATTTTGAACCGGCAATAATGCATTATTGTCGTTATAGTCTTAAGGGTTTCCAAAATTGGCGTCCTATGCACTCTTCTCCTCACGGGCAGTCGAAATTTATCATGCACCTAATAATCTTCACTAAGTGTGATAGGCCAATTGTCCCTCACTCTAGAACAGATTTCAAGAGCTACCCCAAGTTCTATTCTCTAATTTTTATTTGTAATTCATGGGTTAGTCCATGAATTCAAAGAGGGTGTAGAAATAGAATGAGCAATCGCTCCAATTGAAGAGAGGAAAACATTTTTGATTCCACATACCTCAATTATATGAGAAAACGGTCTCAAAAATCTTAAACTTATTACACTTTTGTCAATATAGTCTTGAACATTTCAATTATGCCAATTAAGGCATGAACCTTTTGTCATTTTGCCAAATGAGTTCTTTAGGCCAATTTTAGCCAGAAAACACTATATTGATATTGGTTGTCCTATGTAGTACAACTGGATTTGAAGTGAATAATTTTTAATAGTATTTTAATATTTTTTAAATTATTTTTTATTTTATTATTTCTTTACTTTTTTTTTTTTTTTGTGAAGGGTTGGTAGGGTCATTGACACTGGCCAAGGCCTAGCCTTGTGGCCCTCACTCATAGCTGGGTGAGGGTTACGACCTTATCTTAGTGGCTGGCAAAGGCTCACTAACCTTGCACACGGCCTTGCTTAGATCTGGGCAAAAGCTTTGGCCCTTGCCAACCATGTGTGTGTGAGGGCAGCGAGCCCTCACCAACAACTAGGCGAGGGATTCAACATTCGCCCATGACCGACAAGATTTCATAGGCTCGTCCCAAGTGGCTTGGGGGCTCATTAGGCCTTGTCCCCTTAAAAAAAAAGTGAAGAGGAAAAAAAAAAAAAATTATTAAAATTATTAAAAATTATTCACATTAACATCTATTGTCTTGTGCTAGCAATATCACGTTAGATAGTTAATGTTCACGTTAGCGATTTCTTGTCAAAATAAACCGAGTGGACTTAATTGGCAAAATATGAAAAGTTTAGGAATCAATTGACACAATTGAAATACTTAGGGATGAATAGGCAAAATTACAATAAGTTTAGGACATTTCAGACAATTTTTCCCAATTTGATTTCATATTCAAAACTCTTTTCCATGAATGCTTGGAAGAACCAATTTAACTTACGAATATAATTCTGAGCCAAAAGGACTCCCTTTTGTCTTTTCAATATATAGATAAAATTTGAAAACAAAATGGACGACTACCCACAGTTCTATTCCAAGAAAAATGGAGAGAGACTGACGAAGATTATTGCGATCTAATGATTATAAATTAGATACTTTGACATAAAAAATTAAGTGTCAAAACAAAACAGAAAAGTTACCCTTGGATGCTTGCTTTCAATTATTAAGAAATACAAAACAAAAGGAAAAAAAAAAAGAGCTAGAAAGGTCGACTGAAGAGAGAGAGAGAGAGAGAACTTATAAGATGTGATATATTTGTATCTAACCATATCCATAAATTATTGTTCGATGCATGACTCTCTATGCCTCTAAAAAAAACTTAAGCCATTGTTTAGGAGTAAATTAAAAGAAGGAAAAATTTTACTTACATCTCTGAATTTACGCACTTCTTTCTGATTAAGTTCTGAACTTTCAATTTTCTAATCAAAATTTTGGAACTTGCATAAAATCTCTATTGAACCATGTCAAAGTATAATGTGGAGAAAGATTTTTCCTCCCTAGACAAACGATCATGCAAAATAACCGCAATTCTGGCCTCCGTAGATGAGCCACACCGTGGAAAATCATTTTTCCATGTTCATCCCGTAACATGGTCTGACCCGTTGCATAGGCTCAAATTAACTGGAATCGAAGCTGGAGCAACTTGATTAAAAAATTATGCAAAGTGCAAGGATTTGTTTAGAAAAATCAAAAGATTTTATCAGGAAACGTGCGTAAGTTCAAAGACGAGAGTATAATTTTTTTCTTTAATAAACTAATTGCTATAGCCATCATTAAATATTATCTAATGCGAGATTATTTCTATACACATAAATAGTTATTTTATTCGCGATAATATGAAGGGTCTAAGTTACATCTTAATTATACTATCTTTAAATAGTTGGCGTATTAGCAATCAAGGATCTAGATGAAATCACATCACCCAAGTGCCCTTATATTTTATAAGAATCATGCACTCTCTCTATTCTTCCCTCCATTGCTTGTCGTCGGAACCTTGGGCGAAGTCGCCGGAACCGATTGATGAGACTACAAACACCTCTATAGTTACCTTGCTCCACCTCCTCTTGTAGGTGTGTGAAACCTGAGATTAGCGAAACAGAGGTTGCTCCGCGCCAATGAAGGTTTGTGGTGACGGTAGCCGATGGCTGTGGTGAGCTTCAAGAAGGTTTTGGTTGGGAAGGAGAAAGAGGGTAAAAGAAAAGGGAGACAGCACTTGAAAATTGAAGGCACAATAACAGTGTAAATACTAAAACTTGTAAATTTCATGCACTTGAATCTTAAAACTTATTCTGTTCATCTAGTCTTCAAACTTGCACTTAGTCCTCCCTCAATTTAAAATGGATGGAGTAAATGGAAGAAGTCAAGTAATTTGAAATTGCAAGTTTAGAAGTTTGATTCATGACATGAAAGATTCATAATTCAACTACTCAAAAACTACAAGTTTTAGGACTTGCACTGCAATCATTTCAAATTTAGTATTTTTACCCTAAAACTTTTCACGAACCCAATTGTTTTTATTGATTCATAGATAATTAAAATATTGTCTTTCTAGGAGACCGTTACTTTATAAAAGATATGTTAAACTATATGGGTTGATTAAAGGGATTATGTTGATGATGCAAGCGTTCATCTTATCTTGCATAAAACATTAGACAGAAATTTCCTTCAAAAGTGAGATTCGCTTTCCAATGAAGCATGGGACTCATCTCCGCTTGGATTGTCACATTTGCCTAAAGAAGTCTAAAATCGAATAGCCTACTTTTGTTGAAAAGTAATAGAGGTGTCCACACGAGGTTTAGGCTAAAAACATGACGAAAGTTTCTAAAAATCAACACACGCGAATATAACGCCAAAAAAACCAACGTCAATTACCAGCTTATTTGAACGGAATTGAAAGGCTGTCAATACATAGACACCCGGCTTGAGACCGCCCCCCATCTTGTCTCTCGGGATAATTACCTTGTATTTGGTGATGAGTAACGCTATTTATGACATTACCCATAATTTGAATCTACTTAATGTTTTGAAATTGATTTGTTTCCAGATGTAGTTAAGTTAGGGGTCTATGAAGAAGAAGTGGGAGGAGGAGGAAATCTTATGACAGTGATATAAATTAAACCAGCTTTGTTAGTTAACTGAAAGCACAACAAAGAAACAACATAAACACTCAAAAAACATTCTTGTCAACTTGCTAGGAGATCTTAGGATATAATCCTCGACGCGATCCATCTTTTTGTACCTCTCCCGCAATTATTTAAGTATGTTGTCTTTGCATGGCATGGTACACTCAAGCTCTTAATATATCAAGTGGCCTTTTACAACATTTATTTAGGCGGACTCCACGTAAGTGGGTCCAATTGCACAGTCTTATGCTCTCTTGGGGGATGCAATGGGCGCACTCTGGATAAATGGAAGTACTTGAAAATATGAGATGATTTAGGGTTCTATCGTATGTATAGGCACAACCAGATAATAAACCCCAGCCAATTTTGCAGTCTTTAAACATAATTTCTCACAAATGAGTGATGCTAACTTGGTCGGATGACCTACACTTTTGACCTGCATATAATGGTGCTTACATACATCAACACCGATATGAATAAACCCTCTTTGCGTATGTTTTAATCGTTAGGGAGCGGATGTATATTGATTTAATGTGGGACGTGGGTTTTTATTTTCCACAACAGCGGGTGTAGTGCAATCTCATGTTGGTGCCACCCACTCAGACTTCAACTCACATATTCTCGATTTATGAGATTAGCAGGGTCTTGATTTTATTCTCTCCGATTCACTTACCTAAGATGATTACCTGCCGAAAATTGATTTTACATTGACAATGCGGAGATTGTGTAAATCTCATTGCAATAATCAATAGTCAAAATTGATTTAGTTGCGGGACCACTTTTAATCAAGTTGAGGAGGTGGATCAAGTCAAATATATATAAAGAGGCTCCTCAAAATAGGATCAAATCAATGGGAGTTCTCAATCAATGTTTCACTTTTTAAAGTGCCATTATCTATAACATGAGAATCAATATATGGATAGTTGAAACGTCTTTCAATGATTGCTTAGCAATTGCTCTGATAGCATTCATGCATTAAATTAAGTTCTTCGTAATTCCATTTAAACTAGAATTGGGTGCAGTTATAATCTGAAAGATTAAGTTCAATTATTATTAAACATATCACTAAGATCATGAGAGAGCCATCAGTACATCAGAGCCCATAACTCATGGAAGTGATCAAATAACAAAACGACGTCACAGAGAGAGAGAGAGAGAGAGAGAGAGAGAGAGAGAGAGAGGAATATCAATAGAGAGAGGAATATCAAGCCGTCACTCATTCTCTAACATCATCCACAGCAGCTAATAACGGCAAAAATAAATAAATAAATAAACAAATAAATAATAGAAAAGAAAAAAAAAATGCAACCCTAACCCTTTCAAAACCGTCAATCATTATGAAGAAAATTCGCTTTCATGGGATTGGGCTGTACGTAATCATTTCATTTCATCCTTTTTTTCTAGATTATTATCACATTCGTCACCTTCCGATTACGTGTAGCCTTGCTCATATGCCCTAGCTGGTCTTCCGGCGCGTTAAACTCCCGTGGATGATGGGTTACTTTTTCCATCGCTATCTTGCAGAGGAATTTAATTCTCATCATCACACTGTCCATGGTGATAACCGATAATTATCACCAAATAAATGGCTCTCTCTCTCTCTCTCTCTCTCTCTCTCTCTCTCTCTCTCTGTGAATTTTGATCTATTTGTAGTGTAGTGTCAACTTGATCAAGAACTATCCAGGACTCAAACCCAAGCCAAACGAAAGAAAATGAAAGAATCTTGAATCATACATGCACGCACCGTATGCCGCTTCTGTTATTAGGTAATTATTTTCAACTTATATATTGTGATCATTTAGTTTATACGTGTGACCCAGAAAAGAAAAAACAAAAGGACCACTGCAACTTTTATTCGGCCCCTTTAGCACTATCAGATTCATAACATCCATTCGTGCAGAATATACTAATTAATCATCAGCTACATCATAACTATTTCCTTGTATCCATGTCATTACCAGAAATAAAGGCGGAAATCAAAAAGAAGAAAATATGCTATTCTAGCAACTGTGACGATAGCTACATGTTTCCAAGTTCCATAATGCACACCTGTCTATAAACGATATGAAAAGGAAACGACGTCCGCAGGGGCCACCAACCTAGCTAATATAGCTCCATGCCGATCCTCCTTGAAAATCATTTAGAGCAAAGTTATATCGCGTGGTCGTTTCTGTCACGCTCATGCACACCGAACTGAGCTCCAATTATTTCCCCGACTATGTATTGTTCTGATTATAGAGACCCCAGTCGGGTCATCATCCTTAGTATATGTATCCTAATTATTATCATGAGATGATACATAGGTGTGACAACCATGTTTTTGTCCATACTTTCATTATTATTGCCTCCTAGACAGTACTCACCACCAATGAAAATGAACACCCTAGAGAGAGAGAGAGAGAGAGAGAGAGAGAGTAGATCATGAGGTGGACCCGGAGATGGGTGATCGAAGAGGATGGTTGCGCCTTAACATCAGACTGATTCGATTATCCTTGTGTGATTGAAAAATCGAGCTGACGTGAGGTTATTCTAATTCCATCGTATTATAATCACTTTTATTTTTACAGCGTATAAGATGATTTGTTTCCGTTAATGGTCGTTGCTGTTGCAGCTCAGATCAAATGGTTCACGTGCCTCAGGACCATATTCCTTTGGACAAACGTATTGTCGACGAGAAGATGGGACCCCCATAAGAATGGCCAGACTAATTGATTATCAAATACACGTTTGTGATGTAACTTTAATCATGGACTTACTTAGAAACTAATAACCAATTTTTCTAATTCTGATTTGGCCTAATAAAAACACCAAGCTTCATATACGTCCGACAACAATGTAAACGGGTTAGCAGATTTTCCACCAATATAGAATAAGCAGCCACTTCAATCCCTTACAAGATTCAAGTGTTTGCTAACTTTTTCCTTTTACTTTTCTTGTTTTTATGTGTCGTAGCTGGGGACGCTATCCAAAAGATTGATTATATCTCGCTTGATAGAGATAAAAATGGAAAATAAAAATAGTACTGAGGACCACAAAGGTTTAACATATATAATCTAATAGGTGCTATTGGATTTTTCCTTGTTTAAGCATGTGATTCTTTGAGACAATATGTTAGGAAGAGGCACATCATGGGCTAGAGTACTGGGTCTTAGTTTAAACATAGCAAGAACCATTCATGTCCACGCTCTATTTTAATTTGTACATTGATCTTCTTGCATGAATATAAGTTGAACAGCAAAAAGAATGGACGTTGAAAAGAAGAAGCTGATCCAAAACTTGAACTTATCTAAAGTATGAATGGAGAAATTAATCACATACATTATTGCAAACTTGTTTGCTAATCAGAGGAGGCGAAAGAAAGAATAGCAAAATCATGCAAGATATTTTGGAATTTTGCATGCTGCCTGCGAATTATCGTCCACAGAAAAATCCATGTTATTTTAAGGCGCTTGACAAATATTGAGATCATAATCTTTTTGGGATAATATAACCGATAATTCACTACGTAGATGAAAAGGAGTATTTTGGAAGGTTTCTCAATAAAAATTGGGCTTGGCTTTTGTACATAGGTTGCATCAATTGCACCACTGAACAGTGCCCTCTCTGTCTCTGTCTCTCTGTCTCTCTCTCTCGAGGGAGATTTCTTGTAACTTTGGTTTTTCTTGTGACTTCATGCCCTAATTAAAAATAAATAAAGAAATGCTCTCTCAATAGAATAATGCGGAAAATTTCTTATAGGCAAAGGCATGCACCGTCGACCTTGCAGTATAAAAAGGCCATCGCTTTGTGCTCTTTAGAATATTTCCAAATCCCAAGAGCCAAAAGAAGTATAAACTTCCCCTCCCTCATAGCTTCCTTATTATTTTTATTATCATCATCTTCATCATCCACATCATCATCTGCAATCACCAAATTTAACCCACAAAAGAAAAGCGAGGATTTAGTTGGATTAATGGGGTTGAGAGACATTGGAGCAACACTGCCTCCTGGGTTTAGGTTTTACCCAAGCGATGAGGAGTTGGTGTGTCACTATCTGTACAAGAAGATCGCCAATGAGCAGAGCTTGAAGGGCACTTTGGTCGAGATTGACTTGCATACTTGTGAGCCATGGCAGCTTCCTGGTACTTCCTTCTTGTGCGGTTTTTCGTTATCGGTTCCTTCTTCTTTTTTTCTTTCTATTATTTTCTTTTTTTTGTTTCCTTCGGTGGGATAAGCTCGAGACATGCATGCATGTGCTTGGTTTCACGGCCTCTGAAATCTTTTGCCCACATGTCTGCCTTGTTTCTTGGTTTTTTGCCCTCGAAATGCGCTGACACACAGACAACCTCACCCCAGAGAGAGAGGGAGACAGAGACAGAAATTATTAGGTTTCTGAGGATAATTGGATTTAGACGCTGTATATTATTGGTCATTATAATACTCGCCGTTTTTCTTTTTTCATGATGAACTTTTTATTCTCGGATGTGAAGGAATCATTGACCTGTGTATCTCTATTTTGTTTGCCAGAAACGCACACATACTCCACCCTTATTTTATATGTAAACTCAAACGGAACAGAGAAAAGAAACATGTACGCCAGACAGTATATTTATCTTGATATTCTCTCTTTTCTGCTATGGTGTACATCTCAGTATCTTACTCCTATGGAAAATTGTTTTTCTTATTGTCATCTTTCTTTAGCATCTTTAGGCACTGTCTTTAAGAGGGCTTCTGGGGGAGATATGCATATATACACAACGTATCTATATCGATATACTTGTATATTAATACCATAATCATGAACTCTAATCTTTTATTCGACATGAAACACTCAGAAAATTTCCAAAGTATCTGGATATATCAACGTGCAGAAGAATATTTGGTTGTTTCATGATTTTTTCGAACTTATCATGAAATCACCGTAAGAAACGATATTATATTACTATATGTCTGAAACACCTGCTTGGTTTTCTTTTCGTTCCTTTTCTTTTTCTTTTCTTTCGTCTCCTTTATTCAGCCCAAGCTTCTAGTTTACAAACAGAGAAAAAGGAGCCCCAAAGGTCAACAACTTTTAGAAAAGTTGTCGAGAAAAAGTAATTCTTTCTAAAGCATCAACAGGCCGCTTGAGCTTGCAAACCAAGATTCATTTCCTGCGTAGTGTTAATTAATATCTTCCAAAACAGTTGCCACATTATTATAGGCTCTAAAAGTTCAAATATATAGAAAGAGAGTATATTGTCTATCACTTTCACATATGGAGCATATTTTCGTCTTTAATACTGTCCTAAATTAATCTGCACTCAATAATTATATGCAAAAAGAAGACATGGGCTTACTGAGATCGACTATGATCAAAGCATGGTTACTATGGGTTTATGGAAATCCAATCTTAATATCGTGGCCAATTATATTATATGATTACATGAGGTAATAACTTTGATTATAACTGATGGAAAGGAGAGACAATAGATAAGATCAAGTAAAAGCAATTTATTTCTTTTTCCTATTTTGATTCTTTTTTTTTCCTATTTTGATTCTTGAATACATAAATTTGTACGAAAATACGGTTTCATTTTGAGAGCACCTATTTCTTTGGGGATGATGTGTTACTGTATACTTGTGATGTGGACCAACAGATGTGGCCAAGCTCAATGCCAGTGAGTGGTACTTCTTCAGCTTTCGGGATCGCAAGTACGCAACCGGGTTCCGAACCAATCGTGCCACGACAACGGGATACTGGAAAGCTACAGGGAAGGATCGAACGGTGCATGATCCGGTGACACGCGAAATCGTGGGGATGAGGAAGACGTTGGTGTTCTACAAGAACCGAGCTCCGAATGGGATCAAAACAGGGTGGATTATGCATGAATTCCGCTTGGAGACTCCACACATGGCTCCTAAGGTGCAAAGGCTTTCCTTTCTTTTCTTTTTTTCCCTACGATTGTTGGACTTTTATTATTATGCCTACTTGAGCGAAAGAAAATGTTTTACACAAGCACCGTTCATAAGATTCGATTCCTTTTTCAATTTGTCGTACATGAATCCTAAAATCAAGGGTGTTTGTTGGAAATTTCTAATGGTCATCCATATTCCATTGTTCTCATTGTGGTTCCGGTGCTTTCAAGTTACGGCATGCGTGTGAGAGAGAGAACCGGGGGGGGGGTAGGCGTAGATAAGATTGAGGTTGACAATTCGAGAAATGAAAACATCGTGTTCTCTAAATAGGAGACTAACCTTAGACATTCTCTTATTGATTCTCCACTTACGTTGTTACACGAGAGAGAGAAAGAGAGAGAGAGAGAGAGAGAGAGAGAGAGAGAGAGAGAGAGAGAGAGTTTTCCCAGGAAAGTTGCAGGAAATTGCCCCTCTTGTCCATTTTTTTTGTCTCCCAAGTGGTCACATGATCATGTCTCAGAGAAGTCATTGCTTGATTCTACCTTAGGGCTAATCCTATTTGAAAATAGTGTCACTCTTCCTCTTCGGGATACCGACTTATATGTAAGTCTCACCATCTCTCTCTCTCTCTCTCTAAACATTTGGACAGTGCGATCATCATGCATCCAGAACTAGTCGAAATGAATAAAATCTGAATACCTTTTGCTCTTAAAAAAAAAAAAAAAAAAAAGTTTATCATTCTTTGTCAAACTATGATTGTCTATATACATGCCTTTGACATAGCGAAATAATTCAATAACTCTGGTTAATATTTGTGTCAACCCTATTTGAATAATTCAATAACTCTGGTTAATATTTGTGTCCACCCTATTTGAAATAAGAATCCTCACATGTCTTTTGATATATATTGCACACAGGAGGATTGGGTACTGTGCAGGGTGTTTCACAGAAGCAAGGCAGAAAGCAGCGACAAACTAAGCCCACCCTACATGTTTGAGGCACCATCCACCACCACCACCACCATCAATATTGCACCTTCTCTCGAATCTCCTCCAAATGACCCAATCCCAACCATGCCTTATTATCATCATCATCATCACTCTTATCCCTCAACAGTCACCTCATCACTATCCTCAAGCTCAACCCACTACCATGACCATCCCCACAACCACAACTCGAATTCTCTCCTTCATCTTCTTCACTGCTCCAATAACAATCAAGAAAGAAACATGCCCCTGGTCTCCAATATGATGTTGGACATCGACTCCAACGTTGTCGATGACGACGAGTACAGTCTCCTTTGGGACGCCAACCTAGAAGAGAGTAGCATCGTCGATGGGGTTTCCTCGAACCTAGGCAGAGAGAACGTGAGATTTGAGATGGATCATAGTGTGGTTTTCCTATGATTTAGGCTACAAAAGAAAAATTAAAAGAAAAGTGTACCCCCATTTCTCGCGTGTGATGTTATGATCTTAATCATGTTTGTTTGGTTACACATTAGGATAGAGAGAGAGAGAGAGAGAGAGAGAGAGAGAGAGAGAGAGCTTGTGCTAGGTTTGGTAGGTTGGTTTGTTTTACCTTACATATAATTCACAGCATATGGAATGTTGTAAATAAATGATGTAAAGTCAAATTCTTTATGAGTGATGGACAAAATTTCCCTGTGCTTTTCTTGCTAATCACGGAATTTGACGCGAGTCTTTGAACTTTACCTTGGCAACGATGAAGGTCATCCCCTATAAATTTATGTGCGCCAAACATTAACTACTTATTATTATTTAGCCGGTGCTTTCAGCGCACATATCTTTGAATTGTTAGCAATCCATTAATATGTCATAACTTTATTAATTACTTCTGTGCGCCAAACTTTCTTTGTTTTTTAGCTGATGCAAGAGAAATGATAAGATATATTATGGTAATATTCTATAATTTTGTTGAAGAATATCATAACTTTGGTGAAGGCCTAACACATTAATATGTCACAGAAAAGATGTTATGATGTTGTGCTTCCTCAGCACGTAAAACATAGATAATTTTTGTTTTTTTGGTGTACAATACTGGAAGTTGTGTATGAAATAAATCTATTCAAGAAAGTAGAAAATAAACCTAAACAAAACATGAAATTATCCATGTTTCACTATGTTGGAGCTTAACCTACTTTCATTTAAATGTTTTATCGCAAGTTTGAGATAAATATTTTGTTTCTAGACCGTAAAAGTAACATGAGTTATTTATTCTGTCAAATTTCCTCAGAATTAAAAGTTAAAAAAAAAAAAAAAAAAAAAAAAAAACTTATGAAGTTGTGTTATAAGTTAGGTATAATTTATTAAAAAATGTTTATTATTCAAACTAAGTGAATTTATATGTTCAATGTAATATTTTACTGCACTAAATCAAATTAATTAAATAAAATCATTATACTTTAACTAGCAATATTTTTATCAATAACATATATATCAAAAGAGGGGTTTCTTCTTGTCTGTTTGTATTTTCTTGTAGCTTTTCTTTCTATTTGGCTCTTTCGTGGATGCCATTTGGCCTCTGTTGCTACCTTGGTAGCTTTTGGCTTCTTTTTCCTGGCTTCCTTCCACTCGATCCGGCTTGTTACCTCATTGAGTATAAGTTTTTGATGCCGGTGTCCGAGTTGTATTGTTTGGTTTAAATCAATATTTTCTTACCTTACCAAAAAAAAAAAAAAAGAGGGGTTTTTCATTTAATGGTATAAGCTAACTTCAAATAATGCATGCATGTTTTGCATTCTAGAAATTATAGCGACTTAATCAAGTGAGACGGATGTAAGGAAATAGGCTATATTTTATGTAACGATCTAATGGGGTTATTATTGCGACATCTCGGGCACATCATCGACCCATTTCCTTTTATACTATTCTTATGAGCATCCGAAAGCATGTATGGCAACCATCTCCTAAACAACACAAATCAAGTGGCAGGAAAACACTACACAAAATGTATTGCAACTATATTACACGAATATATTTGCAAGCCTTTTTTTTTTTTTTTACGGGCATTTCCTTATTTACATTAATCTTCTATCAGTTGTGGGCCATGGGATTCCTATATCCTCTAGCGTGGCCTCGGCTCCAAAGGGGTAAGACTTCCATACCTACAAATATGAGGAAAAACAATGAGGTGAGTCGAAGACTTAATAAGTAAAATCACCAACCTCAAGACGGAGGACATCTCATCATTGAGTCAAGCCAATGAATCTCAACCTCGTTAAGGCGTTGATGGCAGATCAATAATAAATCTATTGCATTACCTTGACTATGTGCATGTGAACAACTCAACTTACTTGTGATGTAAGCACTACCAAAGTCATCAAAACGAGACATATAAACATGCACATAGAATTTCATTCATTAACTTAACCAAAATCATCATGCAATCGGAATCTACGGGGCATCCGGAATCCATCGGGCATCCCATTCTCATGAATGAGTTAACATATCACGTCGTTTGTGGTAGAAGTGTGCTCTTGGACCATCCTTCATCCCAACCCGATATTGTCCTCTTGGGGGTGTGCTCCCCGGACCATCCTCCTCAAGGATTTGCCCTTGACATAGCTAAGACATGTTGATGGCATTTATCTTTCCTTTATGTGACCACACATTATGTATCACAACCCGGTTCATTGTGTTTTATCTTAGTCGAGGAAAACAAGGCCCGAAGGCAAACTCATGCAAGTGTGTATGCCATGACCTAAGACATCATAACTACTAATATGCCAAGCGTGGCATGGAACTAGTGGCTTGAACCGACATGCCTAAACACTAATCCAAAGCTAAGCGAGACTCAAATCAACATGCCTCAATGCCAATCCAAAGTCAAGCAAGGCTTGAACTATCATGTCTCAACACCGATCCTGAGAGTCGAGCAAGACTAGTCCATGACTCGAGCTATGATTGTACTTATGAATAACAAGACATGAGCAAACCATATAAAATTAAATCCTCATCATGCACAAGACTATACACGAGCGACCACACGACTAAATCCAACAACATAACACATCGCCCTAGCCAAGGGTTAAGAATTCCACTTGCAACTTGCTCAAGCAATGGCCATGGCCGAGTGGTGGCTAAGTGGCACGGGCGAGCGACGAGGACAGAAGTGTTTGAGAGAGAGGAAGAGTAACTCGAGATAGTGAGGCATGCAAGAGAAGGGAGGAATAGGAGAAATGAGCCAAGGGTTAGGGAATTGAGGGGGTGGTGCTTCTATTTATAAGCCAAACCTCGATGGCCTTTCCAAATGGTCCAATAATTTGTCTTTGGGTGGCAAGGCTATTTGAGAAGAGGTGGCAACCTATCTTGATTAAATGGCTCCTAGAATTCTAGAGAAACAATTGGAGTTTAATTTGTCTTCTTATTGGTCCACCTAGTCATGAGTCATTACCTTAATTAAGAACCTATCTTAAAGAGGTGGCATGCCTACTTTGATGAATCGGCGCCCTAAAGCTTTAGAAGACACTTGTCATTCTTTTCATTAGGCCACATGTGTAATGAGTCATCCTACAATTAATAGTTTGGCTAAACTTGCTCTCCAAGGCTCACTTTAGGGTAATGATGATCACAATTCTAAGGAACACCTAAACTTATGAGTCATCCCCTTTATTAATTGCTTAGATTTGGTGCTATCATGAAGCTTGGATGCTAGACCACTTATTCTCCAAGGCTCATTTTAGTGTAATGATGACTTAAGTTTATACGGACACATAAGCTTGTGAGTCACCCTCTTCATTAATTACTTGAGTCTTGGTCATCAAGAAGCTTAACTTTGCACTACTTGCTTTCCAAGATGGCCATATGGCCGTGTGACTTACTCCCCTTTCTTAATTACTAACTTCCAAAGAACATCAATCCAATCAAGAATCAAGCCCTTTTATTGCCACTTGGGTGGGTGAGTCATCCCCTCATTAAATGACTAGCTTTCCAAATAACATTAATGGATTCATGGGAAGGAATTCAAATGGAAGCACTGCCCTACCAATAGGAATTTCTCATGTTCATCCACGACCAACTACCCTATTCAAATCAAGATTCATGGCCATTTCACAATTGGACAAGATTGGATATAGCCGAGCCCGAATGGTGTAATTAGGTTGATGGTCTATTCGACTAGTGCATGGCCGGGGTGAACTAGGCCTAGAGCCAATTCTTGGCTCGATTGACCGGGCTTAGGACTAGACCGTAGCCAATCCATGATCCTATGGATGATCCATGGTTGGTTCAAAACCAATCCATGTTTGAGTATAGTCGATCCATAGTTGGTTCTCGTTATCATGTGATCGTGTGGAGTTGATCGATCTTATCCAAGACACGGTCGCATGTAATCGGTCCATGGTCATTTACGACTAGTATAATGACTATGCGAAATCATCCAGTACATGACCATGCGAATCAATTCATAATTGTCCACCGATCAATCTTAACGATGCGTGATCGTCCCATGATCAATCCTCATGGTCGAGTGTGACATCCTCGATCCAGCCCCAATTTTGTTAATGGAATTTCATCGATGGCAAATCTTGAATGGGATTTCAATGAGGATTGTTGGACCATGAAAATGCCAAAAGGGCTACTTTAGGGTGAAAATCAAGTTTTTTCATCCCGAATGTTAAACTCAAAAAAGTGGAGCAGACCAAAGACGAAGACTCAAGTGGGCCCAAGCCCATGTTGGATAGCCCAATGGGCCCAAGCCCACATTAGGTAGCCCAATGGGCCGGAGCCCACAATGGACGGCCTAAATAGACCCAAGCCTATGTAAGATGGCCCAAGTGCCCACACCCAAGGGGATGGGTGGCCTAGGGCCTTGGCCTCCAAGCCCACCTTATCTCCTACAAAACATTGGCATTAAATGCATACATGTGCATGAAAGTGTGTAATCTTCATGAAATGACCAAATTGATATGTCATGCAACTAAGGACAAAAGGGGCAAGATGGGAAAGAAGCATGGAAGGGGCAGCAATGTGCTTGGAGGAAGACTAAAAATGATTACTTAGCCTAGCCTAACCTAAATCTATTAAATCATGTGACCAAATCTCCCCATTAATGGCTTGGATCTTTTTTCTTCAAGGGACATTCTCATAATTGGATGAGAGGGTTTTATGGGATTGAATAGTACTAAGCATTTATGCTCAAATCATGGACCTTATCTTAACTGAATTAGCAACATTAAGCTTTTACTTCGAGAACCAATGCTTCTCCCCGAAAGATAATACTATTCATTTTCTTCCAAATTAAATGGCACATGACACCAAAAGAGAACCGTGAAATGCGGTGGAAAAAATCCTTACTAGAAAGGAACTTCATAGCCCAAAGGAGATTTTCCGCCCAAGATCTATTACGCCAAGGAAGATTACATCTAGTGGCCCAAAAAAATGCAAGAGTCACCAAGATATGACAATCAAAGAAAAGATGATTGATAGAGTCCGACGTGACATTGCAAAAAGCACATAACACGTTGTCAATTCTACCATAAGATAGGAGAAAAACCTAAGTAGGTAGGTGATTTCTAGTAATCAACCGAGGTTGAATTGAAATCTAGGGGCAATAGCATTATTCCAAATAAACGAAGCTTAGGGACTCAGTTCTTCTTACTCCTTATGGCTTCCTGTGCCGAGGCCACCGTGAAGGTACCGGAAGAGGACTGCGCCAAGAAAACTAGTTAGGGCTCGAGAGAGAACTGGAAGGGAAAAGTCCCAACACTCCAAGAGAGTCCTAAAGACATGACCCAAAGGGGAAAGGAGATCCACCACCATCGCATGCCTAGAAAGGCTCGAGCTATCAATAAGGGAATTCGAAACAAATAAGTAAAACGGGCCTTCCCGGTGCCAATGGTCAAACCATAAAGACACGCCTTTGAGCAACAAAAAGAGTGTCCAATATAGATGACCGATGTGCAACAACAAAGTCCCGAAGTAAGAATCTTCACCCTACCATGGATCGTCGATCATTGGATGAGATTACTTCAAACTTAACCAGCGAAGGGTCTCAACCAACCAAAATCTTGCCCCCAAAGAAGAATCATAGTTGGTAATCCAATTCCATCCCAACAACAGCCCAAACGACATTGAATGAAATAGATACTCCAATATTTTAGTCTCCAATAAGCCGACCATACATAGGCCGTTAGAATGAGCTAGGTTCCGAACCTTGGCTCTCCTCAAAGGGTCCATGAGACCTCTAATATTCCAAAATTTGAAATACATATATAAAATATATATATATATACAAACTAAACTACTCTATGAAGGTGAAGGGAGGCAAAACCTACCTCCGCTTGTGAGGCTTCGGTGAGGGTTTGCCGTTGCCCGAGTTCACTCCTAGGCCCGGATCCGGGGCTAATGCAAGCAACCTTTCCCGGATGGTCTCCACCTTTGTCGCGGCTCGTGGGGTCAAGAAAGACATACTAGGAGATGAGATATCGTCCTCATCCGAGGAGCCATAAGTGGTAGCAACTTCGATTCCAAGCCATGATCAAGGCTCGAGGATAGGAGTTAATCCGATCTAGACTCGGCAAAGTGAGCGAAAGAACCACCTTTGGAGGAGCACTCGATCCTCTATGCACTTTCCAAGTAGGTTCGGGTGGCAATGCTTCAGTAGCAGGTGCCTTGAGCGGATGGGACAACTCTTCAATAGTTGCCTTGGATGGACGAGATGATTCTCCAATCTTGGAGGCCTGGCTCTTCTTTTTCTTGCCTTTAGCCTGTTTCCAAGGCTGTTTCAGAGCATCTTGTAATTCTGCCATCATCGGATCAAAACGCGGGCCACTGCAGGGATTGAGGGAAGCGAATCATTCGAAGGCTAAGGCGGAGCAGGAACGATCAAGGCATGAGGCGGAGCGGGATCAATCAAGGCCTTTGGCGGATCAAGAACCGACACTTCAACAAACAAGCGGGGATGGCGGTCTTTTGTAGATCCTTAGCAACAAGCAACTAGCGAAGCGAGCTCAATCGAGGAGCGGCAACGGCCAAAGGCTGTCTCAAAGTGGTCATATGTCAAGTGGGCTACCTCGGATTGGTCGTGTGTCCATCGGGGTTATGCACACGAGGAGGGGCTCGGCAATTATGGCCAAAAGTTCCACAATCCGGGCATTCAACCTAGTAGCCATTCATATTCAATAGTTATCAACCAAGAGACCCCTTTCAAGACCACCTCAACCGTCTTACATCTCGGCTGGTTTATCTTGATCTCCGCACAAATCCTAGCAAACGAGACCATTTTCATTTGGTTCGTTTGTTGGTCCACATATAGTGGCTTCCCGACAACGCTAGCAATTGCACTCATTGCCGACACTATCCAACAATCAAACGATAAGTTTCGCAAATGAATCCAAACCGGGATGGAGGACTGGTTCTCCCTCTTAAAATCCATGAGGGGCTGCTATTGTCAAAAGACGAGAGGCACTCTAGCAATCGTAATCGGTCCATCCTCAAGTATCTTCCTTCGAAAGATCGGGTCCGGAATGTTGAGAAAGATGAAGCCTTTTTCATTGGCAAGGATCTCCACTAGCTTAAAACCCCAATCATTCTTCAACGTTTGCTCTAAAAGGCTTAATGGAATTTTCCTCCTTCCGACCAAGTAACCAACTAAACATTGATACCATTTCGGGTCCATAGCATCAAGAGCTTTATCTAGCAAATTAACCACAACCTTCCTATCTACAAATGTTGAAGGAATGTAAGATAAGTTTGAGCCTTTCACCACGAGCCGGGCCACATTTGCCCAGGAACAAGCCGGAGCATTCCAATGGCCAGCCTGGTCGATGCATGGGATGCTTGGAGGCTAACCGTAAGCGGCTTCGTCCTCTAGACCGGCATGGGCGAGTGTCGGTTTCCTGCGAGGCTTGCTGCTTGTTCTTCATTCCTATAAGGCCGAACGAGGATGCCAAGGCCATACTAGGCTACTTCGACCAAAAGCCAACACCAATACAAGGGATTAGAGGCCCTTTAAAGGCGGCAACCATCGATTAGGCTTCTCTAGCCTCGATTCCATCCCCAACAGCAAATGCGAGACATTTTCACAAACACCTTGTCTCGCAACCCAAACACAACCAATGAAAACACCATCGAAAGGAGAAGACTTACCCGGATTAACTTTAGCAACACCCCTAGGCCAAGTAAAAGACCAATCTCACACAAACAGATCGGCAAAAATCCGAAGAAGTCATTTCCGCACCTCGCGGTAGTAGACTAGAAGCAAGTAGAAACAACGAAACCCGAAGATGCAGTCACGAGGGTGGACACCGCTTGGAGGGCCGAATAAGGAGCCTATACGACCTCCCTCTCCAAATAAGGGGCCAAACAACCGACAGAACCACAACAACCCACAACAACCTTAGCGCATGTCCGGTGCGTGCACACTGGAAAATGCAGATCTCGAAATCTAGACCAGCCCAGCAAAAATCCTTCGGTGGGATGGAAGATGAGAGTGAAAGGAAGCTATCCTCCAAAAATCATTCCATTCCGACTAGAGGAACTCTCGAGGAATGAAGAAAACCAAATAAAAAACCGGTGTAGAAACCGAAAAACAAACCAAAGCTAGGGTTACGGATATCTTTTAATATAGACCAACTCTCACAAATTCCTTCAATGGATATGTAGAGGAGTGTGAGAGGGATCTTCCCTCCAAAAATCAGCCCATTATGATGGCCAAATCTATGGGAATCAACATCACAATAGGCTAATGAACAAGAACTTGGGAACCAAGTAGGGAGAAACGCCCCGTGCTTTCACAATTGTTTTTTTTTTTTTTTTTTTTTTTTGGTAAAGGTAAAGAATATTATAGCTTTGGAAAAATATACAAAGAATGGCGCCAAATTCTTACACTCTAAAGGAAAGCCAAAGAATGGAAGGGAGCCATGACAAAAGCCAAGAGGCAAGCAAACCGAAAGAAAAGAACCATCGTTAAGAAACAAAGACCACTACAAACAACAAAAAACCTTAGCCAACATTCCAAGGAATGAAGAAGGGAGAGTTGATGAAGCTCGTAGCAGAGCGAGAGATGATGCGAACGGTCTAAGGCACAAGATGATCCGAGAAGATGGAGGGATCAAGATCCTAGCTTCTTTGGAGATGCCTATTTCTCGGAGTGTCCAGAATATTTGTGAACGTGGCCACTTTATCTTTGACCATCTTCATAAGGTGGTTCTTCAATGCAAGTACAAACAATGCTTCCCCTCGGAAGATAATATCATTTATTTTCTTCCAAATCAAATAGCATAAAGCACTAAAGGAGAACTAGTTAGAAACCGGATAGAAATTTGATTGCCCATATAAGGTTATCCATCCACGGCCTTGATTTCCAAGGTAGATTGCATCTCGTCGCCCAAAAAAATGCAAGAGAAGCCGAGAAACAACAGTTGAAGAGCAAGTGATCGATAGAGTCTAGGATATCATTACAAAGTGCATAAGTACCCGAGTCGATTATGTCATTGTGGAGGAGGACTTCCTAGGTAGGTAACCTTGTTCTTAGTGATCAACCACAAGTTGAATTGATATCTAGGGACAATATCAATATTCCATATAAAGGAGTCCCATATTACTCTTTGCTTCTTAGTTCTAATGAAATCCCATGCATAAGCCATGGAAAAGGATTCAGATGGGTGACAATTCCAAGTGAAACAATCCGTAAAAGCTCTGTCCGAGATAGAGAAACCACAGTTCTCAAGAAATTTTTTAAATGAATGACCGAGAGGGGTTAACAAATCTGCAACCACAACATACTTAGGGAGGCCCAACATTTCAATGAGGGAATTCGAAAAGATCAAGGGGACCATCGGTGAGCCATTAATCATACCATAGAGAAATCGAGAACCCATTGCCAATCTTCCAAGTGAAAGAAGACTTAAACTTTGTTCATAATTACAATATCTTTTCCAAGCCCAAGAATAGATAGAAGGTGTCGAGGAAACCTAGAAATTGTCCTTTTAAAAAAATTGGAATGGATCCAACAACACCACAACAATTATTTGTCAATGAAGATGATCCATATGTATTTAAGCATAGCAGCTTTATTTCAGTCTTTCAACTTCCTTATGTTGAGCCCCTCTTCGTTTTTTGGGAGGCATATTTCATCCCACGCAACCTTAGCCCCACCTTTACCAAGTGCAGATCCTTTCCATAAGAATTGTCTCAAGATTGTTTCAATACTATTTAGAATCGTTTTTATTAAGATTGGGGATAAGTCTAGACCAAGATGCAAAAACATTTACACCATCCAACAAGAGTTGGAGTGACGGCATGTTAGCTTCCGAAAAGAGCAAGACATCATCAGCAAAGAACAAATGGGATAGCTTGGTCGATTTACAATGCCGTAAAAGTCAAAATCGGGCTTAGAAGTAGGGGCGTTAATAATACCAAAGTAAACACTTCCATTGGCGACATGGGGTCACCCTAACGAATACCCCTCCCATTAGAGAAAAAGCCATGCAATTCACCGTTTAGAGAGATAGATAACTTAGGGGTTCGGATGCAAGCCATAATATGGTTGATGAAATCAAAGGGGAAATTGAAAGCCTAAAGGGTCATCTCAACAAAATTCCAATCAACCGAATCATAAGCTTTGCAAAAATCAACCTTAATAATACTCTTCGGGAGATAGGGAGCATGATGGAAGTCACAAAATAATTCTTGAGCAAGCAAGATATTATCATCGATATGTCTCCCTTTAACAAAAGCATTTTGAGGATGGCTAATGATAGAACGGCTGCTAACCTATTGGCCAAAAGCTTTGTGATGCATTTATAGACGATGTTGCAAAGCATGCTATAGGCCGACAATCATTGACCGTCAAGGCATCAGGATCTTCGGGACTAGGGTAAGAATTGTAGTATTAATCTCTCGAAGTAACCAAAGGAGAAGAAATCCCAAATTGCCAACACAACCAAGGGGCCTACATATTCTTACTACCGCTTGAAGAAATCAACATTAAAACCATCCGAGCCGGGGCTTTTCAACTAGCAAGAGAGAACAATGTAGTTCGGATTTCTTCGTTAGTAAAAGGCCGAGAGATAGACAGAACCTCGATTCTCATCAAGTGTACAAGATAAATTCACTTTGATCTCATGAACAGAGGGGATGGCGTAAGGGGTGGAAGCCGAGAGAAGAACTTGAAAATGATTAACAAAAAGTTTATGCACTTCAAAGGGATTGGTGACCAAGTTATTTTCATCATAGATCGAGATAATCCTATTCCGAAGATGGCTACACTTGACCGGATGATGAAAAACTTGGTATTTAAATCGCCTTCTTTGAGCCACCTCACCCTAGACTTTTGCCTAAAGAAAGATTCTTCTTTGAGGCGAAGATCGGAGAAGACACGAAGGTGCTCCTTTTCAGCATCTGCCAAAGCTTGATTGGGCAGATCAAGCTAAATAGCATTTTGGGCATCCAATAGCAGGCGTCAAGCATCAGTAGTTCTAGTAGATATATCAGAGTAGGCCTCTTTATTTAACATCTTATGTTTGCACTTAAGCGTCCGAAGCTTACAGCAAAGCATATACATAGGCGAACCAATAAAATCCGAATCCCAGACCTGATCAACCAAATCGAAGAAACTCAAATGAGACATCTAGAAATTAAAGAACTTGAAGGGTCTATGGGAATTAGGGACAAGTAGTATCCTAACAACCATAGGGAGTGGTCCGACACTCAGGGGGCAAGAAGTTGGCTTCCGAATAGGAAAAAGCGACATTCCAAGCCGCATTGGTTAATACTCTATCTATTTTCCTTTGCCTTCGAACGGGGCCCGAAGAAGTAGCCCAAATAAATCTATTCCCCACAAAATGAAGGTCATCCAAACCAGCTTGGATATGGCACTCTCCAAAATTCTCAAAAGCCGGAATCCGAATTAGACCGTAAGCCTTATCTCGAGGCATAACGAATGGCGTTAAAATCGCTAACAATAATCCAAGGAACATCCAATCAAAGGGAGCCGGTTAAGATCAAATCATCCCAGCAGCGGTCTCCTAAGAACAAAGGAATGCTTTACATATACCACGTAAAGATTAAAGACAATACCGCAATAAGACACTCCAAACGGCCATGAATGGCCCGAGCAAAGACAAGCCGAGATACCAAAAGAAACAGTTAAGGGGTTCCACCCCACCTAGATACGACCCCTAACTGAATGGGAATAATTCGTAGACCAGCACTAGCCAGCAGAGGGAAGCCGAGACCGTAAGGTGAGCAATAGGGGAGATTTTTGTCTTCGTGGATACCAACATAGCTAAGGCAATTGGTCCTCACAAAATTTCTAATCTCAGCTTGTTTGAGGGCGTCTCCAAGACCCTTAATATTCCATACACCAAAAAACATAGGATAGGATGAAGAAATAATTACCTTTTCTTGCCCCCTCATTCTTCGCCGAGGAGGCACAGCTTAGGGCCGATAGGGACACTCGTACGCAAAAGCAACACGAAGGGTACCTTTTTGACGAACAGAACATCCCGAACAAGATCCGGAGGAGGGGGAGACTTATCACGTTCCTCCGGAATTGACGAAACCACCTTACAAGGAGAAACAGATTCACTTTCTCTAGAGTTGATATCATGAAGGACTTCCTCATCCGAAGTCAAGGATTTATTCGAAAACAGAGATTCCAACATTTACAACAAGGCAGAGGGTCCCGGGTTTAGCGAAGTACCAAGGAAGAGATCAAATGAAGAAGGAGGGCCTTCTTGCCTCACTTTCTTTGGTTGAGCATCCAAGCCATCAAGAATCGTGGGTACGTATAAATTGGGTTGATTCCCGCCGGAAGGGGCTTTGGAATGATCCCGAATAGGATCATTTATAGGAACATGGGTATTTTATTGTGCTTACCTTGCACTTTACGCCACTCATTTGGTCGAGACAAAGAAGCCTTTGGGACCAAGGGCCAGCTTTAAAGGGGCTTAAGGCATTAGGAGTAGCACACCTATGGCCAAAAGTAGAGCAAGTGGATAGAGGACGGCACCCATTCATACCGAAATCACGATCCCGAGCTCGCCCTTCATCATAAACTCAATCACTTCAAGAAAGGAATTGGAGGCATCAAATTCAATACATACTTGAGCAAAAGCAACCATCGCCATCCGCTCCGTGCGATTATCCACAAATAGAGGCTTTCCAATACCACTAGCTAGGAAGCTAATACCGTAGTAGACCACAACTCCACAGCACACAGCCGGATCCAAAACGGGATGGTATTATGAGCCGTCTTTTTAAGCTCCAACATAGGATGCCACTATTGAAGAATCAAGGGGATTTTCACAACTATAATCGGACCCCCATCCAAGACTTTCCTCCTGAAGTTACTATCCGGAATATGGAAAAAATAAAATCCAAGATCTCAGCTATAACTTCAATCAAATGGTGACCCCAAGCATTCTTGAGTGCATCCTTTGTTAATCGGAAAGGAAGGCGCTTGCCAATATAATAACCGACCAAGCATTCCTCCAATTTAGGATGAGTCGCTTCCAAAATCTCCTCGGCATTTGCAGAATTTTTGTATTTTCAATGGTCACTGGAGGGACAAAGGTTAAACCGTAACCTTTAGTTGCCGAACGAGTTATAGCAACCCAAGTACGAGCAAGGGCACGGGATTCACTACCAAGGGAACTCGGGGTCATAGAAGGCACAAAGATTGCAAACGCCTTAATTGGAGCATTCGAGTGCCCTTTAAGCTTATGCTTACACTAGCGTAATCGAATGGACAATAGGATCTCGACTAAACAATATTCTTTCCTTACGATTCGAGAGCACAGACGAGACATAATCACATCCCGCAACATTCAAACGAGAAAGAATTCCAATATGAGGCCGAGCCTTCCTTGCTCTACTTCGCCCTCTGCTTCGCGAGCGCCCAACCAGGGCATGAGCTCCTAGCACAGCTAAGGAATACGAATAGGGGGATACGAATGGGTGGGGGAGACTCAGGATGCTCCATTGGAGCCACAAGCTGAGTTTTACCCCTACTACCATTAGCTACCGAGGAGGAGGAAACCATTTGCACCAGGCGAAACCTAGAAAGCCGAACCCTAAAAACACATATCACGAGATCTCGAATGAGGAAGACATACCGGAGAATTCCTTCGGTGGAAGTGAAGATCGAGTCAAGAGCAAGATCGTCTCCAAAAACGAGCGCAAACGGCCGACTAGAATGACCGAACGAGCAAACTCCCACGCAGGTGAACGTATCCGCACGAACCAACGTAGAGAGCATATGAGTGAATAGTAACCGAAGGAGGTGAAAATGGCAAAAGTATAATGCTTTCACAGTTTTTTTTTTTTTTTGTAAAGGTAAGATATGTATTGATTTTGCACAATGATTTGGAGAGGGAAGCCTAGCACCAACAAAACAAACACTCAAAAGGACCGAAGTCAAGGAAGAGTGTAAGGGTGCCATGGGTCCCAAAGAAAGCCAAACAACAAAACCTAAGCAACAAAAGACAAAGCCAAAACTAGACAACCCTCCATCATTCAAAGATAGACGGACTCAAGCCCCCCCAGTTGTAGCCTTCTATTCTTAGGTATATCCATAACATGCTTCGAGTCGATGATTTGTCCTTAATGGCCTTCCGGGAGATGCATCTTCATCGCCGGGAGGAAAAGAGTCTCGATTTCGGAAGATGATATTGTTACGCTCCTTCCAAATAATATAACAAAGGGCTCCAACTACTTTCACGATTTTTTTTTTTTTTTTTTTTGGTAAAGGTAAGATATGAATAGATTTTGCAGAAATATACAAGGAGGGGGATGCCAGCACCAATAAGACGACACTCAAAGAGACCAAAGTCAAGAAAGAGTGTAAGGGTGCTTTGGATCCAACGAACAACAAAGAAAACCAACACAAGACATCCTAAAAACAGAGACTAAACTAAAACCGAAAGACCCTCCATCAATCAAAGATAGACGGACTCAAGTCCCGCCTACGTTTGCCGCTTCTGTTCTTCGGGGTATCCATGACATGCTTGAACGTCATCGCTTTGTCTTTAATTGCCTTGCAAAGATGCATCTTCATCACGGGATAAAAGAGTCTCGATTCCGAAAGATGATGTTGTTGCGTTCTTTCCATATGATGTAGCAAAGAGCTCCATATCCGAATCGAGCCAAAGAGTGATAAAGCCCCTGTCCGAGAATTGTCTGAGGCCCAATCAAGGTTTTCTCGCCACGATTTGTTACGCCACAAGACATTAAATTTCGTAGCCCGAGAAGGAGGCGAGATTCCCGCATATGGCATGCGAAGAAGAGATGGTCCACCGAATCGGGCCGCTAGAGCAAAATGGACAAGAAGTCTTTGGAATCGAAGCAAATGAGAAGAGCGAGAACCTAAGTTGGCAGCACATTGTTATCGTTGGAGAAATCTTTCCGAATATTTTGAAGCCGACAAAACGTTTCTATCAAGATAAGTCTGGATGTTCGGAGACCGTTTAAAGTCTCAAGACTCAAGACTCAAGACTCAAGACTCAAAACTCAAGACTCAAGTCTCAAGACTCAAGACTTAAGTCTATTCTCACCGATCTTTCTAATCCAAGTGACGAAGGAAATCCAAAGCCGAGGTAAATGGTTGAGGATTCGATCCTATCCTCTCGGAAAAGATTCTTTGGTTGGACAAATATTTCGGATTCTTTGATTTTCATCTAAGATCGATTGAAGATCCGATGGTCGACGAAATAATCTTGGAATGTTCTATTCTTGGAAACCAAGATCCGATTGTATGGGCGAACGGATTGATGGGCTATCATCGATTCCTTAAATAGCTCGGATGATCTTCTTGATTGATTCCGTCCAACGGGTAGATTGGAGGAATTCCTTTGGTAAGTGCCAACGGCTATGATGGCATAAAGGAGTATAAAAGGAAGACGTTCTAGTTGTTTTAAGTGTGTGATCGATAGAAAAATTCCAGTCCGAAGAACCTTGATTGTTAGTCGATATAGTCTCGAGCGAAATTGTATACACAGAGAGTGTCTATACTTGGTGATACCTTGAGCGAGTGTGGTAGATCATCTACACCAAGAAGTCAAGGAAGATCAACACCGTAACATCTCTTTGTTCATAGTGAAATCCAGCCAAATTGGTCAGTGCGTAAGAGTGGACGTAGGCTTGGATCAAGCCGAACCACTATAAACCGCGTGTTTAATTCTCTCTTTCCTTCACCGAGTCTTTCGTCGATTATTACTTAACGCAAACTATCTTTCAACCGTCTAAGTATTGCGCAAGTATACAGAAATTATAAAGAAAAATCTTTGTATACCTATTCACCCCTCTAGGTACTCATACTAGCTATATCAATTGGTATCGAGCTTTGTGTTCTTACTTTGTTTGAAGTGTTTTACTTCGAGTAAAAGATTCATGGCTAGTATGCTAGCACCAGGCCGATGGAAGGGCAAAGCAATACCAGACCACCCTACTTTGACGGAAAGGATTACAACATCCGGAAGAACAAGATGAAAGCTTTCCTACGATCCAAGGATCCCTCGGAATGGGATGTTGTGGAAAGAGGAATCACTCATGCTGCATCGCCTCTCGAAAGAGGGAAAGAAATTGTTGAAGCCAGCGGAATGCCTCAGAAGAAATAAACAAGAGACAAGCACTCGATGCAAAAGCAATTTACTCTTTATATTGTGCTTTGTCACCAACCGAATATAACGAATATCTTCTTGTGTTACAGCAAAAGAAGTCCGGGATAGATTACATATCACTTATGAAGGGACAGACCGAATGAAGGAGACCTAGAATTAACATTCTCCTTGGTCAATATGAAGCCTTCAAAATGAAACCAGGAGAATCTATAACCGACATGTTTAGCCGTTTTACGATATTGTCAATGGTCTTGAGAATCAAGGACAGAAAATTTCTGATCCTATGAAGGTGAACAAGCTCATCGTGGACTCTCCAAGGACCGGAATCATATAAAGACTTCAATAAGAGAGACGCAAAGAATCATGCCATTATCTCGAGACGAGCCGATTGGAACTCTTCGTCTTACGAAGTGAAACGAATTAATGAAGACGAAGATCCAAGAGGTAAGAAATCTATTGCACTAAAATCAAATGATGATTCCGATGATGATTCCCGAAGATGATATGGATGATGAGGAGCTCGCCTCATGATAAGAAGATTCAAAAACGAATAGAAAAGGCAGAAGGTTCAACCCAAAGAAACAAAGTTTTCGAGACAGCAGACCAAGTCTCGTTGATGATGAAGAACCAAACAAAGATGTAGTTTGCTTCGAATGTAAGAAGAAGGGACACATCGACCCAACCGTCCTCTTCGAAAAAGAAAATAGGAAAAGCCGAGAAGTTTTGAAAGGCTCTCAAAGCCGAAACCTGGAGTGATATTGTAATGTGAAGAGAGTGATAATGAATATGCCAACATATGTTTGATGGCACATTCGACTCGATCAGATTGGATCGACTGCATAAAGAATTTGAGGTAAGTGATTTTAAAATTCCCACAAAAGTCTCTAAATATATTGATAAACCGTGTCTCGCCTTAAGACTTCTCTCAAAAAGGATTTCCGAACTTAAAAAGGAAAACTCAGCTCTAAAACAAAAGGAAGTTATTTTAGTAGAAAGAGTTAAAAGTCTAGACCTAAATGTTTCTGCTCTTAAAGAAAAAGAAGATGATCTTTTGAAAGAAAATGTTTTCTAAAAACGGACTTATCAAATATTTCAAAGAAGTTTTCGATACGATCCGAAAAGCTTGAAAAAGTTCTTTCGTTTCAAAGACCTTACTTCAATAAGTCCGGTTTAGGCATGACAATGTGGAAACAATTCCCTTGATTGATTTTCCTAAAGTTAAAGAAAGAATTAAGAAAATACCGTAAGAGAGGCTTACAAAAATCATTTCAAGAAAGTTTTTGTAAAGTCTCGTTGGTCGAAATGCTCTAAGGTGTTCAAAGTGTAACAAGAAGGATCACTTTGAAAAAGAATGTCCTATGGTTTGGAAACCCGTTAAGAAAGTATGGCCTAATAATGCTTATCCTACTAACACCAAAGGACCCAAGAAAATTTGGGTACCAAAGAAAACTTGAGATTCTCTTTTAAATGCAGGTCTCCGTCAAGAGAAAGATAAAATGGTATCTTGACAGCGGATGTTCAAGACACATGACAGAGACTCAAAGTGCTTCGTAAAGCTTGTTCAAGTAAACGGCGGAAATGTCTCATTTGGAGGAAACGGCAAAGGAAGCATCGTGGGATTTGGAACTGTGAAAATTGGAAATCTCACAATAAGCAATGTTTCTCTAGTAGAAGGACTCAACTATAATCTTCTCAAAGCATTAGCCAACTCGTGTGATATCGGTTTCAAGATCTCCTTTCAAGAAGGAATTTGCTATGGAATTAGTAAAGACTCTACCGAGTCTTTCATGGGTCGAAGACATGGAAACATTTACCTCTTAGACATGAAATTGAATAAATCTCAATGTCTAATTTCAATCCAAGATGAAGCAAGCTTATGGCACGTAAAGCTTGGCCATGTCAATATGAAGCAATTAGCCAAAATCTCATCAAAGCGCATTGTTCGAGGTCTACCCAAATTACCATATCAAAAGTCCGATCCATGCACACCCCGTATTTGGGAAAACAGTAAGAAATTCATTTAAGCCAATAAATCATGTCTCTACTAATCATGTATTACGCTTATCGCATATGGATCTCTTCGGACCAACTAGAACTCGTGAGTATTGGAGGTAAGAAATATTGTCTAGTAATTGTGGATGATTTCTCTCGCTTTACTTGGGTATATTTCCTTGCAAGTAAGTCGAAACCTTTTCGTATTTTGAAAAATTTGCTAAAAAGGTTCAAAACGAAAAAGGATGTGTTATCTCAAGTATAAGAACAGATCATGGAGGTGAATTTGAAAATCAAGATTTCACAAAATTGTGTGATGAATCTGGTTTTAATCATGTATTCTCTTCTCCATACACTCCTCAGCAAAATGGAGTTGTGGAAAGAAAGAATAGATCTCTTCAAGAAATGGCTAGAACACTTTTAATTGAAAGCAAAATTTCTTCACAATTTTGGGTCAAGTCGTTTAACAAAGATGCTATATCATCAATAGAGTCTTCCTAAGACCTATTCTTGAGAAAACCCTTATGAATTATTCAAAGGTAAGAAGCCTATTGTTTCATACATTCATGTGTTTGGTTGCAAATGCTTTATATTGAAAAATGCAAAAGATCGAGTTGGTAAGTTTGAAGAAAGATCGATGAAGGCATCTTCCTTGGATATTCTACATCAAGCAAAGCCTACAAAGTCTTCAATAAGAAGAGCTTAGTCTCGTGGAGGAGTCAATGAATGTCAAATTCCAAGACTCAACGCAAGATGAATCCATGACTCAATATGAAGAGTCTCGAACCCGCTCTAGACCGTCCAATGTCTTCATCTCAAAAAGTATCTCGGACTGAAGACCAAGCATCAAGATGTTCATGAAGATTCAAATAAAGAAAGAGATCATCTTCCGTAAAGATCAACCAAGAATCGGAAACACAAGTCCAAATATCCTAAAGATCTCATTATCGGCGAAATTAATGAAGGAATTCGCACCGATCCAAAAGACGTGAAGAGTCTAGCGCCGTTGCTCTCATCTCTCGAAATTGAACCAAAAAGCATAGAAGAAGCTTTATCTCGATGAAAGCCGGATCGAAGCTATGCAAGAGGAGCTCGTGACAGCTTCAACATTAACGATGTCCGGGAATTGACATCTAAACCAAAAGGTAAAACTATTATTGGAGCCAAATGGGTGTTCGAAACAAGATGAATGAAAAGGGAAAAGTCGTACGAAATAAAGCAAGACTCGTGGCCAAGGGATATACGCAAGAAGAAGGAATAGACTATGATGAGACTTACGCCCCGTAGCAAGGTTAGAAGCTATTCGTCTATTACTTGCGTTTGCTTGTTACAAAAATTTCAGGTTATTCCAAATGGACGTCAAAAGTGCTTTCCTAAATGGGTTTATCCAAGAGGAAGTTTATGTGGAACAACCGCCGGATTTGAAGACCCAAAGAAGCCGACTCGCCTTTGACCGAAAAGGCTATGTATGGTCTAAAGCAAGCACCTCGAGCTTGGTACGATAGACTAAGCAAGTTCTTATTACAGAACGGCTTTGTTAAAGGTAAAGTAGACACTACTCTATTCATCAAAAAGGAAAACAAAAGCTTTTTACTCGCTCAAATATATGTTGATGACATTATTTTTGGATCCTCTAATGAAAGTCTTTGCAAGAAATTTTCTAAGTCTATGTGATGAGTTTGAAATGAGTATGATGGGAGAATTAACATTCTTTCTTGGCCTTCAAATAAAGCAATTGAAGGAAGGAACTTTTATCTTCCAAGAAAAATATGCTAATGATCTTGTCAAAAGATTTGGATTGGAAAATTGCAAGAAGACGACATACCAATGTCAAGTTCCTTGAAGATAGACAAAGATGAAGAAGGGAAGAAAGTTGATCAAAAGTCGTATAGAAGCATGATCGGTTCACACTTTATCTTTCGCTTCTAGACCCGATATTTTGTTAAGTGTTTGCATCTCGTGCTAGGTTTCAATCGATCCTAGAGAATCACATCTCATTGCCGTGAAACGTATTATCAAATATGTTGCTTCATCTTCAAGCATCGGTCTTTGGTATCCAAAGAGGGAGACTTTAATCTTCTAGGATACTCGATGCAGATCTAGCCGGCTTGCGTAGTCGATAGAAAGAGCACTTCGGAACTTGTCAACCGCTTGGAAAAAAGATGCTGTCTTGGTTTTCAAGGAAGCAAAGCACTCGTAGCTCTCAACGACGTATGCAGTATGTAGCTCTTGGAAGTCGCTGCTTCGCAAATTCTATGGATAAAACAACAGCTACAAGACTTTGGCTTTGAAGACTCATGCACAGAAATCGATGTGACAATACCAGCGCGATTAATCTCACCAAAAATCCAATCCTTCATTCAAGAGCAAAGCATATTGAGATTCGACATCACTTCATTAGAGATCATATTCAAAATGGAGAAATCTCGATTCAATTTGTTGATTCAAAGAGTCAACTAGCGGATATATTCACAAAGCCTTTGGAGAAAAAATCAATTCGACTTTATCCGTGCAAGACTCAACATTTTGAAGCTTGAAGAAGTTAAAGTCTAGAGACTCACCAACTCGTAGACTCACCAACTCGAGACTCGATCTCTCGACTTTAAATCATGAGACTCGATCTCTCGACTTTAAATCATGAGACTCAAACATTCATGGCTAAAGACTCGTAAGTTGCTATTCTAAAAGGTACGAATTCTCGTTTAGTTATTTTATCTAAATTTGAAAAGGTACGATCTTTTGTTTGGTAATAACGTGTGAAAATTCGAAAACTTGTCTTTTCAAAAGAATTAATTTTGGCAGTTATTGATTTTGAAAAAGAAGTGTTCGACATTTTCCTTGTACCGATTAAACTTTCTTTTCAAATCCGAGGTATATATATATATACAGCTTTTTCTTCGCCCAATTTTCAAAACCCTAAAAGGCACTCTCCTCCCGATACTGTTTTTCTACTTCTTGTTCGTCGTCGAGAAAGTGGTCATTTTTCTTGGGAAAAGCAAGTGAAAGAATCTTCCAATAGACAAAGAAAGATGTCGTCTTCGAGGAAATCATCAAGAATAGCAAGCAGGGGACCACAAAGAATAGAGAAGGGACCGACTCACTTCGATCTCACCGAGGAAGAAGACTTATCAAGTCACGACAAAGTCCGATTCGCTCTCCTCCACGTCATTCAACACCTCCTGCCCCACAAGATGCAAGTCAACATCCTGGAAGAAGAGATAATCGAGGAAGCCGACCCAAGAAGAGTCCAAAGACCCTCCTTTATTTATAAGCTTTATCGTGCATTGAAAAGCTCGGTTCTTCATTAAAATATATAGATGACTTCCTTAAGGACAAAAATTATGGGAATGAGTATCTTTTTCTGCGGAAAATGGAGGAATTGGGAGTTGCTCCTAAAGGAAGGGCAGAGGAGGCTCTTGCGAACATTCCCAAGTGACCTCGTTTGCTGTGACAAAATCGATTGAAGGGAACGATGATGACAAAATGTTCTTTGAATTTAAACCTAGAATGGGTGTAAAAGCAAAGGTGAAAGGAAATCGGATGGATTTGTTTAAATCCAAGGATCACGAAAAAGTGTATTTCGTGCTGTTGAAAAGAGGGGTGATAAACCCTAGAAGTGTTGATTTTGACCTCCTGGACACCATCAACATGAACTTAAGAGAGAAGTTGAATTTGCTTCAACTTGAGACTTTTTGCTCGACTCTACGGACGGGTATGCTCAACCGACCGCTTATTTCTATTCAAATCTTAGCTTTTTGGATGCGAATAGAATTTCATTCGATGTTCGAGACAAAGTCTACGTGGTAGATGTGAATATGTTGGCGGACATAGTTGGAGTTGAACGGGGACGCTTTCTCCCAATCAAAGTCTCACCGCTCGTACTACTGGATCTTGTCAAAGATATGGACGCAGAGAAGAAAATTACCTACTCGAGGATGAAGGCAATCAACATCGTGCTTCATAAGATTGTGATCAATCGTCTCGCATCAAGTCTACGTCAAAGACTTCGTGTCTCTTTCTCAAGCAAAGTTGATGTACGCGATCAACTCGGGACGGAAGTTTTTCTCCCGCACACTATTCTCTTCCATATGTACAGAGCAATGTCAAAAGACAAAGGACAATTGCCTTATCCTCGGTCCGGTGACCAAGATCTTCGACACATGAACATTGAACCGCCACATACATTTTGTGTTCGACCGTGTGATAAGATGGTGGTAGGGTTGAAAATGTTAATGAAGATGCGTCATGCAAGAACTCTCCAAGGCAATGGAGAAATTCAAAGTGAAATCTCCATTCGGTCCGCCTCAAAGAGAAAAGGAAAGGAGGCCATTGGTGCTCCATCGAAAAAGAAGAAAAGAACTCTCATCCTGGAGGATGAAGATGAAGATGAAGATGATGAAGATCCCACTATCCATCCACTCGACAAGAACCGCACGTTCGTGTCTCAACCGACGTAACTTCAAAGAAAGCAGAGAAGAAGAAGAGCAGAACATAGAAGAAGAAGAACAGAGAGAGAAGGAGAAAGAAGTTGAAGAAGAAGGAGAAGGAGAAAAAGAAAAGTCTGCCGATGAACGGGAGAGAAGGGAAATCAAGAGCATGATCATCACTCTTCCTCTTTCGATGTCCTAGAGACAGGGGAGTTGGCGAGCAAGAGAGGTCTACACCTCATGTCATTGTCGGTGAAGATCTAAGACAATCTCCGAAGACCCAAGAAGTTCAAGTCTCTCAATTGCCTGAAGAAGGTCACGATACGCGTAACCAAATCTGCAAGACTTAACGAAGCGCCATCGTCCGCATACACACCTTCCGAGAAAGCCAATGCTAGTACACGAGACGGAAGAGTCGCAGATTTTCGTCGTATCTTGGATATTCTTTCGGAAATGCGTGGCCGATATATGCTCGGATCGTGAAATCCAAGCCTTGAAGAATGTTGGACAAGCATCTTCATCTCTCCGGAGGATAAATTCAAAGACCTCGCCCGCAACTTCAAGCCAATGCTAAGGGAGAAGAGGTAGCTCAACCGAGGGAAGACCGAAGAAGCTCGAAGGAGTAGTCCAGTCCATTGGGGATTTCCGGATCGTGCGCATTCCAAGCGTACATGACTCCTTTCTCACCCTTTTTAATGCGACAAAAAGGGGGAGAACCAATTTGAACCAACAACTTTTTCAATATCTTTTAAAACTTTTTAGTGGTTATGTTTATTTTTTAGTATGACTTGAGAACTTGAACTTGAGTGTGAATTTGACCGAATTGGCTGTGGATTGTGATGCTTGACTGGTTGCATTTACATCAAGAGTTGTTATATGGTATTACTCATGAAAGACTAACCAATTTTCTCGTGGATGCGAGTCTCGGTTGTTTTATTAATCTTTATGAGTTAGCCATATTGTTTGAGAAATGTTTTTGGTGTCAAAGTTGTTCAAATCTACAAGAAAGTTTTGTCACCATAAAAAAGGGGGAGATTGTTGGAGAAATCTTTCCGAATATTTTGAAGCCGACAAAACGTTTCTATCGCCTAAGTCTCGGATGTTCGGAGACCGACAGCTTAAAGTCTCAAGACTCAAGACTCAAGACTCAAGACTCAAGACTCAAGACTCAAGACTCAAAACTCAAGACTCAAGTCTCAAGACTCAAGACTTAAGTCTATTCTCACCGACGTCTTTCTAATCCAAGTGACGAAGGAAATCCAAAGCCGAGGTAAATGGTTGAGGATTCGATCCTATCCTCTCGAAAAGATTCTTTGGTTGGACAAATATTTCGGATTCTTTGATTTTCATCTAAGATCGATTGAAGATCCGATGGTCGACGAAATAATCTTGGAATGTTCTATTCTTAGAAACCAAGATCCCGATTGTATGGGCAAACAGGATTGATGGGCTATCATCGATTCCTTAAATAGCTCGGATGATCTTCTTAATTGATTCCGTCCAACGGGTAGATTGGAGGAATTCCTTTGGTAAGTGCCAACGGCTATGATGGCATAAAGGAGTATAAAAGGAAGACGTTCTAGTTGTTTTAAGTGTGTGATCGATAGAAAAATTCCAGTCTCAAGAACCTTGATTGTTAGTCGATACAGTCTGAGCGAAATTGTATACACAGAGAGTGTCTATACTTGGTGATACCTTGAGCGAGTGTGGTAGATCATCTACACCGAGAAGTCAAGGAAGATCAACACCGTAACATCTCTTTGTTCATAGTGAAATCCAGCCAAATTGGTGTCGCGAGTAAGAGTGGACGTAGGCTTGGATCAAGCCGAACCACTATAAACCGCGTGTTTAATTCTCTATTTCCTTCACCGAGTCTTTCGTCGATTATTACTTAACGCAAACTATCTTTCAACTATCTAAGTATTGCGCAAGTATACAGAAATTATAAAGAAAAATCTTTGTATACCTATTCACCCCCTCTAGGTACTCATACTAGCTATATCGATTTGAGTAATAAGCCACGGGTGGGTTTGGTATCTCGATGGTATGGACGAGCTCCACACAAACGAAGACCAAGACACCACATTTCCTTTAGGTCTGAAGAGATCCCAAGCGTACGTTGAGAATTTCCCCAATGGATGCCGTATCCATTGGAAACAATCTTCTTCTTGCCGGTTGAACTCAGTAAGGGATCCCACCAATTAGCCATAATATTAATAACATACCAACCAAGAGGCGTGGCAACAAAGATCGCCATCGTGGCAACTCGAGAGATGCCGGAACGATATATCTCTTGGTTGGAAAATAGAAGGTTGAGCGGATCATTGGGGTGCCACGGATCAAACCAACGACACGGCTCTACCATTGCCTATCTTCCATCTAAAATGCTATTGGTAAACACATCGAAGGTGAAGGAGTTTTTTCCAAGCCCAAGAACAATAAGTGGGAATAGGTGTAATCTAGAAATTCTTCCGGTTTAAAAATGTGGAGTGAATCCACTTACACCAAAGAAATTTTTTGTCCGAAAAGAGCTTCCAAATATGCTTGAGCATAAGGGCGAGATTATTTTCTCTCAAAGTCCGAATTCCGAGGCCTCCCTCTTCTCTCGGGAGGCATACATCACTCCAAGCTACTTTGGCCCCACCCGGACCCATCACCAATCCTTTCCATAAGAATTGCCGAAGGATCTTCTCAATTCGATCAAGGACAAGCACGGGGGTAGAAAAAATACACTCGCCTAGAAGACTTGAATGGAGTAGAGCACGGATTTAATGAGCTGAAGTCTACCAGCAAAAGACAAGAATCTATGGGTCCAAGATTGGACCCGAGCCGTTATTGCATTGACCAACGTTACACAATCCGCCTTCCCTAATCTTGCGGATATAACAGGGACACCAAGATAACGAAAGGGAAGGGAACCAACCGGAATCCGAGCATATTTAAGATGTCATTCCAAGGCCGATGATCTCGCGTACGTAAATACTTCACTCTTATTCAAATTCGGCACCAATCCACTCCAATTGGAGAAAGATTCAATTCTAGATTTTAATAGACCAACCGAGGCTAAGGTAGCTTCCGAGAATAAGAGGACATCATCAGAAAGAACAAATGGGACAGCTTAGTTGATTTGCATCTCGTAAGAAGCCGAATTCGGGGCGGCTGGTTTGCATATCCAATAATCCCGTAAATATTTCCATCACAAGCGTGAATATGTATGGAGACATCGGGTCGCCTTGCGTGATGCCTCTCCCACTAGCAAAGAACGTGAAGCTCCCCGTTTAAGCATACCGAGAATTTGGGGGATCGGATACAAGTCATAATACGATCGATAAGAATTTGAGGAAACCGAAAAGCTTGTAAACAAACTTCAATGAATTCCCAACTTACCGTATCATAGGTCTTCTTAAAATCAACCTTAATGACACACTTAGCTCGATATGGATCATGTTGAAATCCACTAAATAATTCCCGAGCAAGCAAGATGTTGTCACTAATGTGTCTTCCCTTTACGAATGCATTTTGAGTGCGTACTAATAATAGAAGGCAAAACATAGGACAGACGATTAGCAATGAGCTTAGTGATACATTTATATATAGTATTGCAGCATGCAATTGGCTCGAAGTCATGGATGGTCGAGGCATTGGGGATCTTGGGCACAAGGGCCATAATGGTGTTATTGATTTGCTTTAACAGCTTTCCCGTTACGAAGAAATCCTTAACAAATGGATAACCGAAGCACCAACAATATCCCAAGAATGTTTGAAGAATTCCACATTAAAACCATCGGGCCTAGGGGCTTTAGGTTTGTAAGAGAAAACAGAGTATCCCGAATTTCATCATCCGAGACAGGAGAAGACAAGTAACAAACCCGGTCCTCATCCGGTAAGTGCTTGAGCACCGCTGGATCTCCTACTTCAAGGTGGCATCCCGAGGTAGGAGAAGCAGCAAGAAGATCCTGAAAATGATCAACAAAAACCTTTCGGATTTCTCGAAGGGTCCGAAATAGTGGTATCTCCACTAGTCACCGAGATAATTCTATTCTTGAGATGTCTTTTGTTCACCATCTAGTGAAAGAATTTAGTAGTAAGGTCTCCATCTTTCAACCATCGCACTCTAGATTTTTGCCGGTAAAAGGATTCCTCTTGGAGGCAAAGGTCTCAGAAGGCTTGAATCTCGCCGCTTTTCAGATCAAGATGGGTAGAGCTAAGCGAATCCGCTTGCATAGCATCTTGAGTAGCTTGAAGGGCCCGTCTAGCCTCCGCCGTCCTCATTAAGAGGTCGAAAATGACTCCTTATTAATCTGCTTTAGCTTGCATTTAAGGAGGCAAAGCTTTGCACGTAGAATGAACGTAGGCGAACCGTGAAATGGAGAGTCCCAAACTTCCGACACCATACTAGAGAAATCCGGATGAGACATCCAAAAATTGAAGAACTTGAACGGCTTAGAGGCTCGGGAGTTGGCATAACCTTGATAACCATAGGAGTGTGATCCGATATGCCTGGCACTATGAAAGAGGCTTCCGAGAAAGAAAATTCCGAGTTCTAGCAACCATTGACCAACACCCTATCTATCTTCCTTTGTTTTCGGTTGGGACCCGACGAGGTAGCCCATGTGTATCTATATCCAATGAAGCGCAAGTCATCCAGGCTAGCCTGGACCAGACAATCTCGAAATTCATCAAAAGCAAGTATCCATGCATTTGTGCTTCCAATTCTATCCAAAGGGTCTCGGATGGCGTTGAAATCTCCAGCTACAATCCAAGGCACGGAGGAGAGAATACCACTAGTTTGAATAAGATCTTCCCATAACAATCGTCTAGAGATAAAGCGGTGTTCAACATAGATAACCAACAAAACAGAACTTTTCCGGAAGCCAACTAGAGAAGCCTACCGTGAATGGCTTGAGTCGATAAAGCATTAACCAAAAATCAACATCACGGGAGTTCCACCCCACCCAAATTCTCCCTTTATGGGAGCGGCTATAGTTATTAGCCCAACTCCAGCCATGTAATAATGCGAATAACCGAAATAAAAAAGAAAGGAGATCTTGGTCTCAACAATTCAACACAAAGAGAGATTATTGGACCCGACAAAATTTCTAACTTCGCTTGCCTAACGAGGTCACCGAGGCCCCTAATATTCCAAACACCAAAATTCATATCCAAAAAATAGATAGAGAGGGAACGTTACCGACCCCTAAAAGGCCTCCTTTTGCTCGACCCCTTATTCGGAGCACTAGAGGGAGTATCCAAAGCGAAGCCTTGGGATTGAATTTCTGGGTTGGGAGGGGCCTTAGGTCTAGGTTAAGGGTCATCCGTGTGGCTTGGCACAAGCAAGAACCGAATCCTCACCTTCATCGCTACTATCGCTGACCGCACTTGCATCATCCTCCGAGTCTTCCTCGAAGACGTGTGGCCGCGAGGCATCATTAGGATTAGAGACTACGAGCCATTAAGTTTATATCATTTCCTTTCTTTAGGCTATTCGATCTTCGAAGCATTTTGAATAGGCGAAGCTTATATTATTTTAGCCTTTAAGGCCGAGATTGGAGGTGCGATTCACCCTTTTTCCTTCGCCGCGATCTGTTTTTTCTTCCCGTTTGTGACTCGTTTCCGCCTATCCTCCGGGCGAGATGATATAAGCGAATCAGATAGCGTAGCCGGCTTTACAGCAGCAGAGTTGGAGGTTGCTCGGGTTCCTCCGTTGCTGGAGTTAGCTATGTCCAAACGCACAAAGATTTGGCACACGAATTAGGTCTCCATTCATAGAGAACCGACACCGAGAAAGCTTTGTCATCCACCAATACTTCTACTTCCTCGCATCTCTCCAATTTTGCAGAGATCTCAACGCATACCCCGGCAAAGGATAGGCACTTCATTTTCTCGGTCAAGGGATCCACGTACGGGGGGCCTCCCTACCGCACTCGCAATTTTGCCGATTCCGGAGCCAACCAATACGCAAACGGGATGTTCTTCGAGACGAATCCAGATCGGAACCGATGATTAGAGGTCCTTCTTCAGCTCCATAGTATGGTGCCATTGCTTAAGCACAAGGGGGACTCTAGCCACCGTTAAGTGGCCTCCATCAAGAATTTTCTTTCGAATTCATCATCCGGAATGATGAAGAAATAGAATCCTTCATCATTTGCCAAGACTTCCGCATGGATGCGAGCCCCAGCCCTGTTTCAAGGCCATCTCGGTGATCTTGAATGGCACATTCTTACCCACATAGTATCCAACCATACAACTATTCCATTTCGGGTCTCCAGCGTATTTTGCATTATCGATAGACGAACAACCGATTTCCTCCCAATCGAAATAGGCGGGGCAAAGTCTAACTCATAGCCTTTAGCGCATGTGCTAGCCACATTCACCCATGAGCAAGTCCGAGGAGCTTTGGATCCGTCCCGATTCGGGCATTGGGACGTCTCCCATCTCGGCCACGAGAGGCATATCGCACACGGCTTCGACTACGGCATCCCTTCCTCGACCTAGAGGATCGCTACTCGTCAAGGCCATACCGAATACGAAAACCGAATACCGCACCGAACCCTACTACCGACCAACAAGAACCAGCTATACGGGCCATGGCAAGGGCAAAGCTTTAGGAGAAATCCTAGGAGGAGGGAGGCGAGGCTTACCTCCAAACAACGTGGCCAATGGTTGGCTGAATCAATCTCGCTCACTTCTAGAACAGACGGCACCGATTCCACACCGTAACCCTAGCAACGAACGAAAGGATCTCATGATTCAAGCCATGCCTAGCAAAATGCTTCGGTGAGGATTTGAGGGGGAGAGGCGAGGCTTCCCTCCATAAATCTCGCCCAATGGATGGCCGAGGCGATCGGAACAGCTCGCAAAACCGTAAAACGAGCTACAAGGTTTCGTACGCCTAGTAGAGAGCAAAAGTGAACAAGAACCCGTGAATCCGAGAAATGGCAAAATCATAAATCCAAGAATTTCATCTCCGACTTTGAAATACGAATGCCCCGACTGTCTCTCGTTAATCATTACTCCGATCCCGAATGTCAACACAATAGGATCAAAATTCATATGATGTTATCCCATGCTAATGTATACGTAGCATAGGCTTGTTTTGAGCACTCTAATTTATTCAAAGTAACAAGACCAAGGCACAACCCGATCGTTAAGGCCAAGAGCGTATCGCTAGTAAAGGAATGAGCCAATTGGTGCACACCGTGAGGTAGACCAATTGACCCAACCCAAGGTCTAATTACAAGCTTTTTAACGCAACAACTTAAATATACGCTATTGGAGTTGGAATTACCGCTATTGCTAGCACCAAACTTGCCCTCTAATGGATCCTCATTAAGGGATTTAGGTTGTACTCATTTCAATTACAAACTCAAAGAGCCCGGTATTGTTATTTATTGTCACTACCTCCCCGTGTCAAGATTGGGTAATTTGTGCACCCGTCGCCTTCCTTAGATGTGGTAGCCGTTTCTCGTGCTCCCTCTCCGGAATCGAATCCTAATTCTCCGTCACCCGTCACCTACATAGTAGGCCACTATCCTACCATCGAAAGTTGATGGGCAAAAATTTGAATGATGCGTCGCCGGCACGATGGCCATGCGATCCGTCAAGTTATCATGAATTATCGAGCAACGAGCAAAGCCCCCATCGACCTTTTATCTAATAAATGCATCACTTCCAAAAGTTGGGGTTTGTTGCACATATTAGCTCTAGAATTACTACGATTATCCAAGTAGCAAATACTATCAAACAAACTATAACTGATTTAATGAGCCATTTGCAATTTCATAGTCTAAATTAATTCATACTTACATGCATGGCTTAATCTTTGAGACAAGCATATGACTATTGGCAAGATCAACCAAGTAGCATTCATTCACGATGTCCGCCAAGCATGATCCATCGTGATGCCCGAGGGCTTCACGCAATCAAGGACAAGGCAAGATCGTCATTCCGATTGAGCAATCAATGCTTAACGATTAGGGAACAAGGGCCAATGATCCCACACCCATTATGAGAGTTCCGCATATGAGAGAACAAGTAGGCACTCGTGGTCCATTCAAACGATCGAACAAAACGCCATTCATGGAACACGAGCCCCACTATCCGGTCCAATCGAGCATTCGAGAGAATGCCGTGATGGAAGGGACGACCGAAGGCACACATTTCCATCGCAATAGGGATGCAACACGAGAACCCACGTCTTGCATCCAATGTTTAGCTCGTGGAGCAACAAGCGATCAAAAATGAGGGAAGTAGTTCGATGCACCAACACGAAGCATGCTTACACACACATTCTTATCATCTCTCACACGCCATCGCGTACACTGGAAACAAACCAAGCCGACTCATCCGTAGCTCCTCAAGCACAAGAACTCAGGAACACACCGAGTCATCGAATGAGGTCGCATCCACACCGCTAGATGCAAGAACACCAATGTCTTGTTCAAGTCGTGGATCGATATAGCGCATGGCTCATTCATTCATGCACGAGGCACGATCTCGTCTTATCGAAGGGTTTTCAAAACCTCTTGCTCCTCACACATATATTAAACCTTTCGATGCCAAATATCATACCGGTCACCATTCAGCTTCTCACCCCTATTGAGATTGGCCACAATAGTTTTAGATGCCAAAACCATAATCAATTGATATTGCACATTAACATAATAAACGTAGAATCAATATTAACACATTCTCCAAAATAACACATATTTAATATGCAGCAAAAACAAACTAAATTAATTATAATTCAACAAACGACACAAAAATAAAAGTTAACTATGTTCCCAATCAACTTCTATGCACTATTATTTTACTATCATTAACTAGTTTAATTTGTGCAAATTTTAAGTTTCAGTGGAAACTCCTTTAAATTGTATCAACTGTCAAAGCGGTTTGATTGATCAAACCGGTTGAATTGGCCAAGAGCCTTATTGGCTTACTAGCACGTGTGCCACACACGTTGTGTACTCGCGACGATATGGACACGTGTGAGCTCCAATGGGCACATGGTTGGTGGTGTTTTGCTCGTATGGATGTATTCTGCATTATGGTGTAGTTATTAGGCTTTTAAATGTATAAAAATACATATGAAACCTTAAATATACATCTTTTGGGGTATAAGTGCATTATTTATTCCCTCTAACTTGTATTTCACTATGATTTTGGAAATACAAAAGCTAGCATACATGTAATTAATCGTATATGTGTTGTATAGAGCTTGTTTCGAAGATAGCATGTATATGGTTTAACATGCTTGCAATTTCCTAGTTCCGAGCAAACTTGAACAATGATTGGAAATCCTTGATCATTTCATTACGTCTTGAATTCCACTTTCAATTATAGTTACTACATGATTATTTTGTACGTTGGTTTACATCATGCTATGCATTTTAATATAAATAGAAAAATGTGGAGATTATATGAGATCATGTAATTGTTTTTTCTAGTGGGATTTATAGATTGGTAGAATTCAAAAGAGTTCTCACATGAAACTTAAAATTTGCGCAAATTAAACTAGTTAATGATAGTAGAACAATATTACACAGAAGCTGATTAAGAACATATTGAATTTTCATTTCTATGTCTTTCATTGAATTATCATTAATTTAGTTTATTTTTATTGCAAATTAATATGTGTGTTACTTTGTAAAATGTATTAATATTGATTTTGCATTTATTAGTCAATGTGTCGTAGCAATTGATTATGGTTTCAGCATATTGACATAATAAACGCGGAATGAATATTAACACATTTTGCAAAGTAACACACATATTGAATTTGCAATAAAAATAAACTAAATTAATGATAATTCAATTAAAAACATAGAAAGGAAAATTCACTATGTTTCTAATCGGCTTTTTTATGTATTGTTGTTCTACTATCATTAACTAGTTTAGTTTATGCAAATTTTAAGTTCTCAACAAGAACTCATTCGAATTCTACCAACCTATGAACTCCCACTAGAAAAAAACAATTACATGACCTTATGTAATCTCCACCATTTTCTATTAATATTAAAAGGCATAGCATAATGTGAATCAATATACAAAACAATCATGCAGCAATTATAACTGAAAGCAAAATTCAAATATCTCCAGCCATTGTTCGAGTTTGCTCGAAACTAGGAAATTACAAGTATGTTAAACCATATACATGATATCATGGAAATAAGCTCTATGCAACATATATGTGGTCATTTACGTGTATATTAACTTCTATATTTCCAAAACCATGGTGAAATACAAGTTAAAAGGAATAAACAATACATTTATACCCAAAACAATATGTATAATTAGGGTTCCAAACGCATTTTTATACTTTTAAAAGTCTCAAACATGTAAAATAAGCATGCCACAATGTAAACCAAATGCCACCAACCACTCACCCATTGAAGCCCGCACATGCCCACACATGCTGCCTAAGTATGTGATGCCAACGAGCCAATAAAGCTCCTAGCCGGTCCGATCAATCCAATGGTCAAACTAGTCCAACCACTTTGACCGGTCCAACTGTTGACTGATCAACCGGGTTGAGTTTTCGGGATGGGTCTTCGGCCGGGTTAGGTCATCGGTCAAGTCAAGTTGCTAACCAGTAGACGACCAATGAGTGACATCATCAATGACGTTCGTGGGTCAGTTACTGACCGTTGGCTGACATCATCAATGATGTCTACACGCATTGATTCATCGAAATGTGCATGGCACTCACACGCTAGGCTATCCTACCATCCCAACGCATGTGGGCACATCTAGCGTCATCCAACGGCATGCCACCTATTGTCTTGATCATCTAAACAAGTACTTTTACCTTATGTATTCGAAATTGATTTTGGCCCAAAAAATATTCCAAAAAAATGGCCAAAACAATACGGTCTTCCGCGACCTTCAAACCCATTCTTCGCTTCAATTCTTTTCGACGATTTATGTTACAATTTCCGAGCAATGAATATCCAAACGATATGAAATTCATCCTCTTGATCTCTATATCAAACAGCAAGCGATAAAATTCGACAAAACGACAAAAAAAATAAGGTAAAGATGATAACACATGCTCTAATACCAATGTAGGAAGAAAGTCGGTGAAAGAAATGATTAACCTTTTCAATGCACAATAAATTAATTACTTAGGAACGTACGTTAAAATCATGAGCAAACAACGGATGATACAAATACAATCACAAGAAAAGTATTCACATTCCATAACATTAATGCCGATTGTCTTCTCAAAGTAGAAATGGAAGCCTTTTGTTTGTTCATCTTTGATGAAGTGAGAGAGATAGAAAGGAAGAGCGTTCTTTTTGCCAACCGTTTTATTGTCATTCATCGGTTATCTTCTAAAGTCATCATATTTATACTTCCTTTAAAAAATAACTACATATCCATTCAAAAAGTGCATTTGTAATCACATAACATCAAGATGAACCGGTATCTTAATCACACCCCATCATGAACATATCAATAAATTATAATAGGAAGAAAATATTTGATGTAGTTAGCATCGAAGTTATTTATTAGCGAAGATACTCTTTATAAAAGATCCTTTGATTCAATCTTTTCTGGAGTATGGAAACGCTAAAGAAGCCAATCAATTTAATAAAGAAGATACATGAAGGAGAGTGTGACCCTTACATGAACCGACACATTCTGGCTAGAAAAATTATAAGGTTGGGTTGTTATTGGCTAACCCTAGAGGTCAATTGAATCCAACATGTGCGTTATTGCCATCAATGTCAAGTTTATGTCATAAGATTAGTCCTTTACTGTACAAAATATTAACTTTACCTAAGGTAATCTTGGCAAGCTTCATATCCAAAGGATTTTAGATCCTATTCAATTCATATCCAAGCGATCCCAACTCAGTTTAGACAAATATTGCAGTATCTACCTCATTTTCCAGTTATATTGCCAAATAAAAATGTGACATCTTATCCAACGTCATGTCTATCCTGTCGGACTTTTATCCCCCTTTGGATCTCAAGAGGTCGGAGAACACTCAATCTCGAATATAAATACGTGTATGGTAAATTGATTTTAGACAGCGACCTCTGTTCCGTCGAAAGCTACATGAATCGTGTATTCACGTAAGGAATGCTTCATTCCTTCATCTGCGTGAAGTTCCCTGCAAATCGCGAAATTCCAAATGCTCGCGAATTGCTGAACGCATCGTGCGTCATTCCATTCTTTACTGCCCCAGGTTAGATTCGCTCGTTGAACGCGTCGATAGATTTTATTCATACTGATTTCTTGTATTTTTCCTTTGTTATATCCCTTCTCGTTGATGCGCATTCGCAGGTGGTGACAGATGGTATTAGGTTGTTGGATTTGAGGGGTCAGAATGTTTGGTTGCGGGATGATTCTGAAGAAATCTGATGGGGTTGATTTGAACGCATTCTACCCGGTCAGGCCGGAGTGCAGTGATGATTCTCGCAAGACCCGTTTTAAGGTTAAGGTAGATTTTGCCAATCTATTTGCTCTTCATGATTTGGGTTTTCCATATGGAAGACTGTGATTGTGAATTGTTTTGAGGAGGATTATGATCTGTACTTGATTCTAATTCTTGTTTTTGGCAGCCTGGGAAGACGCTGAGCGCGAGGAAGTGGCATGCTGCGTTTTCTGAGGATGGTCAATTGGATGTTGCCAAAGTGCTCCGTCGCATCCAACGGGGGTAATTCTTCCTCTCTGTCTTCTTTCTTCCTTTCCGTCATGGCCTTTGCAGCTATTGGATGACCTAAAAGCCACTTTGTCAAGAATGGACAATCTAGGATTTTTCAAAGCTAATGCAACTAAAACAAGGACATCAAGAATGGACATTTTTCAGTGAAGGACTTAGACATTTCTTACCCTGTTAACCAACCATTTGATGCTGGATCTGTTCAGAGCCAAGTTAAAAATGTTCCATCATAATGATTGGAGTGCAGCTTTTAGTATATCCCATTTCTCAGAGATTTAGTTTCAAAGGAATGAGCTCCATTATGGTTCTGATGGTAATCAATAGTCTGAAATGACAATTCTTCAGCCTTCTTTTGGGGGTTGTCATCCGATATTGTGCAAGACAGTAAAAGTTGGAGAAAAAATGGAATAAGATTCAAATCGGCACCTGTCATCATGAACTGTCTTGCATATGTATATATTTGTATATCCTAGAATTTACCTTTTGTTACTTATCTTTTGCCTTCCATCTCTTTAAGGGAATTCTCTTAATTTGATTGGCATTATTTCAAAAGAATACTTGTAATGCTAGTAAGGGGCTACTTAAGTATATATAGGTGCATGCCCTAGAGTCAGCAAGCTTCGTTCTTGTTCTGTGCCTAATCAAGTAAAGATTTATTTTCATCTGGTAACCTTGTTAGGGGGTCCATCCATCAATTAAAGGAGTTGTGTGGGAGTTCCTATTGGGATGCTTTGATCCCAACAGCACCTTTGATGAGAGAAATCAGTTGAGGCAACAAAGGAGGTAATGTTCTGCTTCTAGTCCTAACTGTGGCTTCACAAGATATGTAAACTGATACTTTGGGTAGTCTCAAAATTATTATTGTTCGACTGACAATTTCTGACCATTTCTTTTGATATATTTTTCACTATCACTGGCACAAAGTGCTGCAGTAGTTCATGAATTAGTTAAAATTCAGTGTCCACAAAAGAGCCTCTGTTTGTTCATATCAACCTTATAAGAGAAGTTGCTCTATTTGAATTGTGTCCATGGATAAGCAGGTGATCAGAGCATTCAATGCTTATCAATGTAATATCTGTATTATTAGTTAGCTTATTGGACATTAATTGGCTCCCCATGTCAGCAGCTAACCAACCTAAGGATATGTCATGGCACTTCTCATTGTCAGTTTTTGGCAGAAGAGTCTGTCATTGTGGCCTCCATATGCAGGAAGGTAATAGAAGTAAAATTTAGGAAGTCAGGATTGGAAGCAATAATAATGTGGGAGATCAAAGTAGCTTAATGTTTTTGGAAGTTGTGATGTTTAAGTTGTTGTGGGTTATGGTTTTTAGTAACAAAATATATTCTGGTATTGAACTCTCTTATTTCTGGGGAGAATATTTTCCATTAGCTTTTGATACTCTTTCATTTACAATCAATACCTGTATGGTCATTACTTTAGACTGACGTTGCATTATAATCAGGCAAGGAAACCTCTCACAAGTGGGTCCTAAGTTGGCTTGAAAAACATATGCATTTAACTACTAGACTTATATTCTTAATATTAACATGAAGGATAATAACCTAGCGCATGCTCACTTTATCTATCTAAGGCTCAGTGTAATTGCACATGGTTAGTGAAATCTCGTCCATTAATTTAACACGTGTGTGTTTTTTTTTCCTTTTTTCTTTTTTTTTTTTTTTTTTTCTTTTTTTCTTTTTTTTTTTTTTTATTTTTTTTCTTTTTTTGGCATATGGAGTAGAGTTTTTGCTTTTGTGCATTCTTTTAGATTTTTTCCCTAATCTAGGATGGTATTCACCCTTTGACTTGGTTCTTATATTCTTTCTTTACTCATAATTTAATCTCATTTACCTTGTTGAGTTATGCACCTTATGTCGATCTCAGAGAGCAGTATGGGATATGGAAAGCAGAATGTCAGAAAATGGTTCCACTGATTGGCAGCGGGAGGGTCATCACCTCACCTATCAAAAATGATAATGGCCAACAATTGAATGCTGATAAGGATTGCAATGGAGCTGTGTCATCATCATCTCTAGATCCCTCCACCGGTCATGGAGGGGTTGTTCATAATACAAACGAAAAGAAAGTGACAAACTGGAAACTCATTTTGCACCAAATTGGTATGTGCTTCCATGATGTCATCTATTAATGTCAATTAGTGGATTAGAAACTAAGGATCCTTGGGAGCTACGGTTGTTCCACTGTCATGGTGTCCATCCTTGGTATATTACTCTGTTTGCCTCCTGTTGTTTCTGTAGCTTTTGGTGCTGTAATGTTGGCTTTAATTTTCTCGTGCTATGTTCTAACTATGGCTATAGAAAGTGTTTGTTAAATGATATTCCAATATGCTATAGTCATTAATAGATTCAGAACGAACAATATAGATATTGAAATCTATTGAAATATAAAGGAAACTTCAAATTCAATATTTGGAGTGACTAAAAATGCACTTCTGACCTGCTGCTTCCAAATTAGCTTTTAAATATTTCTTCTTCCTCGTTCTTCCACATCTTAAAACTTTTCACATGCTTCATTGGATCTACTGCAACTTTTTAAAAGCAGAATCTGCTGCCCCAGAGAATTCCCGGTAGAGTACTCAATTGCTGTGGTTTTGTGGGCATCAATGCAATAGCTTCAGAATTGTTCACATAAAGTATTCTCATGTTGGTAGTTATGTGGGCTCAACCTTGCATTACCATAGAAGATAGGCTGCTTTAGTTAAAGCTTGAAGTGTTGGCATTTTTTTCACACTTTTAGAGGTCCTAATTGTCTTTTTCTAAGCTGTTCCCAGAAAGTATTGTGAGTACATAATGTTTATTATTCCAACGGCATTCTTCTTTCCATGGCACTTGACATATGCTATTAAATTTGGAGATAGGTTTGGATGTTGTTCGAACTGATCGAGCTCTTGCATTTTATGAAAGTGAAATCAATCGGGCAAAACTTTGGAATGTTCTTGCTGTTTATGCTTGGGTCGACAGTGATATTGGATATGTTCAAGGTGGGTAAACATGCTCCTTTATTTTTATGCTATGAAGTAAAATTTACTTCATCATTTTACTTTAATGATTTCTGAGCAGGAATGAATGACATATGTTCTCCAATGGTAATACTTTTGGAACACGAAGCTGATGCTTTTTGGTGCTTTGAGCGAGCAATGCGAAAACTGGTATGCATTTTTAGCTTGAAATTTCTATTGTCAGTTAACTAATGCGCTCTAAGCTGGTTGACTTTGTTGTAGATCGAATATTTGGCTTTTAGCATTCCATCTTTGTGAGTTTGACAATCTCCGTTTGGTGTCTTGATGTCCCAAGTATGTTGCGCATGTAATATCATTTGTCAAGTTATAAAGATGAAAATTGCTCGCCTGCCAGTACAACAAACACTTTTCCGAACAAAGAATTTAATATGCTGAGTCACTTTTGCTATTAAATCTACTGAACATATTTTCGGAAATGCCTTATTCTAGATTGAGAAAGAGAACACATGATGAAATGTAGATTTCGCTATTAGTTTACTAGCTCTTTTTCTGCAAACGCATGCTGTGAATGTAGAGTTGGTACAACTTTTTTAAAGAATCATAGACAATTGACAGGTTGAGTTATACATCTGTGGTTTCTAGCTTGTTTATATTCTTAAAGTACTATTGAGTCTCAAGGATAGTGGATGTGTGAATGATGTTTGTCATTTATGCCTCTTTTTCTTTCAGTATTAAATGGCATCTTTTCTTAGGAATTTGAGTACATCTAATTCCTTCTCTTTCTCCTTGGGAAGAGGGAAAACTTTAGGTGCACTACAAGTTCAATAGGAGTACAATCTCAACTTCGTACACTCTCCACAATTATCAAAACTATAGACCCTCAACTGCATCAACATCTCGGTATATTAGCTTTTCTTTTATTTCTTCATGTGGACATTTAGTATTTGTTATTTGGGCTTTACTAGAAGATGGCATCCTAAAAGAGACGTAATTGAAGTAAAATGGATGTGAGCTTTTCTATATATGTACCAATTAAGTTCCAGGAAAAGCTGGATCCTGCATCTGCAACTGAATGATAGAATGAAGTGTATTGACCTCAATGCTTGTACTAATGTAGCTGCAAGATTCCATAACTCAGTGATGCTAAACTTGTTCATCTTTGTTTTTATGCATCTCTTTCTATATAAATTTGTACACCTTGTCCTTATGCATGCTAAATAGGATGTGTCTGAATGTATTATCAAAAAGAAGAAACGGGCCTATGTCTTTGATATGAATCTTAGGATCCTAAAAGCTATTGAGGTGGGAGAGGCCCAAGGCCATAGAAACCACACATCAAGATTCCACACTGTCATTGTGGGATCTCCATGCCTTGCAATTAGGATCATATAGCAATTTACCACACTCTGCAGTCCCAACGCCCATGTCTGGTTAGCTTTGCACTAGCCTTTTGCTAATCCTGAGCAAACGCTGCAATATCATTTTCGCCACCCATGTCACTAGATTGCAACTGTTTGAGATGGTAGACGGCCTATTTGATATGAAGCTTAGGGGAACCCCACCCAAAAGTGGGAGAACCCAAGGTCTTATAAGCCACAATCAAGGTCCCGTACCATCAATATAGGATCCAAGTCCAATGCTTTGCAATTAGTATCATAACAATCTATCTATATATTAGTCAAGAAGATATATGAACTTTTTAGCATTAATTTGCTTGTAAATTGTTTCAGCTTGACTCTTCTGGAAACTAAAATTTAGAGTTTAATTGTAACAACATCAACTTTATTAGCTATAGATGGAAATGAAAAATTATTTTATAGCAACTGAAAATTGAATACTTAATATTAATAATCTCTTATCATACATGGAATTAGCAGAGTATACCAACTCAATTAGGCTCAAAACTGCTAGAGTTGAGCGTTATCAAATTTAAGCTCAAATAGATTTGGCACTTGAGCCAGTCAATATTAAATGCTTTAACTCAAAATGAGTTTTGTTGTACACAGGCAGCTAAGCAGTCAGCAAGTCAAGCTTTGAGTCGTAAACAAGGAGCGTTTGTTAACAAGTTGATTCACTTATTGGCAGCTCTAGTTCCTCTCTGTAACAGGAACAGAGATGACTATAAAGATCATGCTCAATTGAAGACATGATGTGAAACTCTTAAATGAACCTCTAAGTGCTGAAAATGTTTGAATTAAGGTCTCTTATTTAAAATATCATATACAGATACATATGTCGCTTTCAGATCTCCTTTGTGAACTTTTACATTCTTGGAGATTTTGAGTTTGAAAGCTTTTAGAGCAGCCAGGAAAGTCTCAGAAGGTACAATATTTGAAAACTAAGAGTGTTATTATCAACATACTGGCTACCTTCGTTGATGTCCCTTTCTTTGGTCTCCAGGTTACGGGGTGAGGGAAAAGGTTAAAAAAAATCCACATTGTTACTTAACATGTTCCTATATTTTTTGCAGTGGATCTGGATGGTGGGGAGTATTTATTTGCGATTCGTATGCTAATGGTTCTTTTTAGAAGGGAATTCTCATTTATTGATGCTTTATACCTTTGGGAGGTGAGGAGGCTACTTGAAATTTGAACTTTGTTGGCTTTTCAAATAAATAGATTACACTTGATTAAAACAGTTTATGAAAGTTTGGGTTTTAATGAGATTGTATTAGTATATATGCTTTTTGTCTTCGCATTGAGAATTTGATTGGAAATCGATTTTCAGCTGATATGGGCCATGGAGTACAACCCAAATATATATTCAATGTACGAGGATACAGCTGTAGCTGAGACAGCACTTAAGGTGGATGAGAAGCTACTAATCAAGCAATGTGGTAAATTTGAGAAGGAAAAGGTAAAGACTGGACATGTAGACCATGAGAGTGCTCTTGCTGTTTTTCTTGTTGCAAGCGTGCTAGAGACCAAGAATAAGACCCTTCTGAAGGAGGCCAAGGGACTAGAGGATATTGTCAAGGTCTCTCTCTCTCTCTCTCTCTCTCTCTCTCTCTCTAACTGGGTTATTATTCATCATCTGTTATGATCTTGTGTAGATTTTGGGTGAGACAACTGGAAAATTAGATGCCAAAAAGGCCTGCAAAGCAGCATTAAAGATTTACAAGAAGTACCTGAATAAGGTAGTCATCCCTCTCTCACACTCACGTGACCGAATGCATAGAGCACTGTTGAATATAAGGATTTGCTTTTATCTTGCAGACAAAGCAATCATAGTCAAAGTATCAGTTTTTCAAGTCATTTCCCTAAATATGTTGTGGCGTTGCCCAAGGTGGATCCCGAGCATTAACTCTTGCAGAACAATACAGCACATGTAATCGCCATTTCTGGTCCTGGTCACTGTGGAGGATTTGGAGTTGGAATCACATCGGAATAGAATTATCGCCCTTGCAAGATGCATCTGCTTGGTACACAATGTTCTTGCCTGCAGAAACTGAGAGTAACGCTCAAGCTAAGCTGCGAGTTGTGTTTCTGGTTCTCTAGGCCTTTTAAATCACAGGTCCATGGTAGCAGTATTAATGGAAAGAGGGATGAAGAAGTAAAATGTATTCTGTACATTGGTGTGTTGCAGCTTAATTACCAAAAACACAGAGGACGAAAAGGGAATTGACAAATGATTATGCAGATGCACCAAAATGTAATCACAATGTAAATCATAAAAGCAAATGGAAAATATTGACTGTGCCCCTAAGGTGCTTGTTAAGGGCCGTTAATTGTGCTTTGCAAACATAAACATTTCTATTTGAAGTATGAGACTTTTTTCAAATATATTATTTTTCAATTTTCAAAATACTAACGTATGTTATGTTTATTGTTATTACTTTAATGTTGATTGGGCTACGCCACTCACATTTCACAAATATTGGTAATTTTTTACGACTTTTAACTGTCTGTGATCTTCATCGAAATCCCACTTCCTTTGAAATGAAAAGTTCTCTTTTTAATTAGATTAAAGTTTTCGTATTTCACTTGAGTAATCTGTCACGTCACTTCCTAAATCCTCCAAGGGTGGAGCAAATTCGATCATGGTTCTGGAAGTAGGAAAGGTGATAACTGAGAAGATTTCCATGGAGAAAGGAAAGGTTTTGGTTCCAGGACTACATTTGCAATTGACCCCTAATTTTATAGTAAAAGTTGTTAAAAAAAATTATAAAACTTGAAAGTTCCATACCTCAAGCTCAAGCATAGTGTGTACAGACATTATGATATGTTAAGACTACAATTCAGATGCTTATAAAAAGAGTTGTTGCGCTTTTTCTTTTTCTTTTTCGCTTTTTTGCATTTATGGATTATTCCATCCTCTTGCAAAAATTCATATTTACAAGCATGTTACAGGAAAATATAAAATAAAACGAGTCATCTTACCTTTTTCAGCTATGTTTTTGCTATTTTCAATAACAAAATAAAGTGTATACCTGTTGTCCTACATGATATTTGATCAAGATGAATATTATTTAATATGTAGGGCCACAAGTACAATGTTTAGTAATTCAGGTTATAATGTGATGAAGATTCTTTTGTTTGTCCTCCTTCATAAGTGCAGGTTCGTTTCTGTGCCTTTTCTATATATTTATATACGTATTTCTCTATAAATTACTTGAAGTCCTCAATTTCGCTTCTACATCACTTCAAATTAAGCTAAAGTCATTATGAATGTTGGCAAGATTTACTCACCTTTTATTGACTATATCAAGTCTTTAATTCTGATTGTGATTTTTACTGATTCCACCGAGCCTTTAATTTGGATTTTTTATGGTAGATAATGTTTAAGTGGTATAAAGCCATTTTAGTTTAAACGTTTAATTTGCAAGATTTTTCATTCTTACATTGGACAAGATTTAAGATCTATAGATCTTTGAGATTTGTCTCTCTTCAATTTCGTGACAATGTTCTAAGCATTGAATTAAATCCGACATTGTGGTAGAAAATAAATCATGTGCGTGCATATCGCCTACATAGAGGCTAAGCTTTGTGCCCTTAGGGCACTTTTTTAGTGTTTAAAGCATATCTGATGGGAAACGTTTTGATTTTCAAAGCATTAGATATGAAAACCTCGAAAATAATATAGACAATTGCATTAATTGGCTTCTTAACAAGTACCCTTTGAATCAATTTTTAACAAGAACTTTAAAAAGACGGTCAAAAGTTCCAATAACACAAAAGTCTCTTGAAAAGGATTCACGAGCTTCGATAAAATGCAACTATTATTACTTTTATCTCAATAAAGTAGTAGAAATATACCAATTATATCACTTCTCATATGGATCAATTCCGTAACATTTTTTTTGTCCACATAACAAAGACAAATGCTAATTAAGCCTTCCGGAAGCAGATGATTCTTCATCTCCTACTCACGTTCCGTGAATAGCTAGGAATATCCAGAAAGGCAAGGCAAGTATATAAAGATTATTGTCCCATCTTCACTACAACTCTAGTTCCGTTGTGCACGCATAATTATCGTTTTTTTTTTTTTCTCTTTCCTTCTTTTAGTGCTAAAGAGTGTTTGTATAGTGAATATACTATGTTGATGGCTTTTGGAACATTAAAAGAAAGAGAGAGAGAGAATCCAGAATTATTGTACAGGGAATAATTTACCTTGTGAAAATCCTATTGAGTAACAATAACAAACTAAAAGGAAGTAAGCCTTTTTGAACTCCGACCGTTGTTGCGAAGAATCAGTTAAGAGAATCGTTTGCTAATTTTAGCATCTTCCTAAAATTGCGACCCCCTTCTAGTTTTTATCCTTCTTCTTTTTTCCCATCTTTCTCACTGCAAATTAATTCGATTTCCACGGGCATTCTTCTCAATTCCTCAACTTTGTCAGCTGCCCATCTTTCTCTTCTTTCCATCCCCATCTAATTCAATAGAGTTTGCATCCGAATCCCCCGAGGGTCATCCGTGCCTACTGATCTCGAAATCGAAAGCATCGATAGCTTGATTTTCGCCACATCTTCTCAGGCATTAATGCCGCCGCATGCCACCATTCGCGCGCCGGCCGTGACGAGACTTGGCATGAGAATTTAGGGGGACAGACAAGGATGACGACCAAGGTGAAGGGCCTCCTCAAGGGCCTCAGATACATTTCTCAGATATTCGGTACGTCCTCCGTTTCTTTGATGTAACATTGGCGTATCAACTCTCGCTGATGAACTCGTACGTGTAGATGCAGACGATGATGGGAAGGAACCGGAAATGAAGATCGGTTATCCCACCGATGTAAAGCACGTTGCTCACATCGGTTGCGATGTTGCCTCCGTGAAGAATAATTCACCGAGCTGGGTATGTCGAACCATTCTTGCTAGTTTCTCGTCCAATTTCTGGTCGACCTCGGATCGATTTTAAGCCTGTGTAGAACGAAAAAAATATGCAGATGAATGATTTCAAACCATCTTCGCCAAGCCGATCATCATCCGCCCCTTCGGCCACCGGAGATGACAAGAAGGACGGTTCTTCTGACGGGGCTGGCAAAGGTACGATCACCATGTTGTCTACTCTCCTTTTCTTCTTGATTTCAAATCACGTCGGACTCTTTGCCGGAAAAATTAGCCAATTTAGTGCAAACGATGTTCATCTTTGGGGGCTCGTACATAGAAGGGGACAGTAATTATTCAATTTCGCTCCCTGTGAATTTTTTTATTTTTTTTTTTTGGTGTTGCTAATTTGGTCCTTAAACTGTGTTTTTCTATCAAATTAGTCCTATTTAAAGTACAAACGAAAATGATGGCGTGGTAGTTACACCACGTAGTGCCGGCAGAATCTACATCGCTTATAATTTAGTTATAAATATATTAAACAAACCTAATATATTAAAAAATTACGAAAATAAATAATAAAAAAAGATTGTAATTAAGAAAGAATACTCAACCCTTGCAAGGGCCAACCACCAGTGTCTACCGGTAAAGCAACCTCGAACATGGTCGGCCAGAGACCGGGGAGCATTTGCCACCCCTCGCCCGCTCGTTCTTTCTCTCTCCTAGAGTTTGAGATTTGTTTTTTTTTTCTTTTCAATTAAAATATCTAATCTTAGTTGGTACAAAATTTTGTCTAATTTTAGGTTTATCCGATCAGGGCTTATGTGGACATCCACATTAGCGTCTCCGTTTGCATTTTTGAAAGGATTAACCAAGATACATTGAATCTTGGAATCACACTGACCCCAAATATACGAAAATGAAACTGAACATTTGCAAATTACGGGAACTAACGAAATTACATATAATGGAATTCAATATATTAGGACGCCAAGATTGGGAAGCGCAATTGAGGTGTACAGCGCTTGACATTATTGTTAAGTAAATTAATTTTGCCCAATTTAATAAATGACCAAACTCCTCTGTTCATTCTCCAACTTCAGAGTCAAGCGGAGGAATTGCCGAGACACAGAGTAACAAAAGCTTTCCGGCGCCCGAATTGTCAGAAATACCGAAGTCGTCCAGACGCCATAACCGTTCATTATCATCTGGCGATGTTGAATCACCAACCAAGGCCAAGTCGGAGAAACACCGGCCATCGAGAAAATCTTCCAAGGGCTCTCACCAAGAACGGGAGGTATCGGACGCGAGCAGGCCTACTGAACAACAGTCTGTGGATCCCGCCCCTGCTGATGCTGTCCCGCTGCAACCGCCCGATCTGCCCAAGAAATCAAGGAGGATGAAGCCTAAGGACTCCGGCACGTCGACAAGATCGTCATCAAGGCCATCAAAACCACAAGTCAAGGATTCATGCTCTTCTTCCGCCTATGAGAACGAGTCACCGTCCACAAGAAATAAACGACAGGGTTCTCAGAGATCAAATGCAGTTGAAGAGGGGATGGGATTGGAGATGGTCTAGTATCTTGATCATTTCCTAGCTTTTTCAGCTCATTTGTCGTATAGTACCAGTTGTATTCGCCATATTAGGGAACCTAATGATCAGCTTGAGACTTGAGACTAACCTAAAATGCCATTTTTCTTAAAGTTTATCATCACAACTTCTGCATCAGATAGTAATAGAATAAACAACACTCAGCCCAGCATTGGAAAAAAAAAAACGGAAACCAAAGATAAGGAGAGTTCTGTAGATTTTATTCGGTCCAAAAAGCAATATCAAGTTCGGTATCGTCTCCACGGTACATTGCATGAACAAGAATGCAACGCATTTGGCATCACGGACAACATTAAGGGACAGGAGTAGCTGCCAAACCTTGTAAAAAAAAACACGACCCCTTTTCAATTGAATTTTGATTATCCGCCGCAGCCTTGCTGATGGCCACTGTCACAAATCTCAAAAACATTGGAAACCACCTCAGAGATGGATCTTCATCCGAGTGATTGCACCGCTCATCAGTAACAGTTCCATGCTCCTTTTGAGTATAGTGGGAACTAAATCCCGGGATGCAAATCCACTCAATCCCCCATATATATATAAGCTTGGCCACAAACTAATACACAACTCTGTTTGAATACAGATTGAAGTCACTTCTAACAAAGTTCTGCTTCTGCGGAGGGTAGATTCTCCCCATCTTCCATTGACTTGGGGCACCTCATTCCTCCACTGACCTCTCTGACTCGCTACAAATAGGAACTGAATTCTCATTCGCTAGCATACCATGGGGAGGGGTTGCACTCCCATGTTCAATCTCACTCCCATGTTCAATCTGCTCAGTTGATGGTCCATCAGAGTTTCTCATTTCCATAGCAGGATCTCGATCCTCAACATCCAATTTCTCCCTGCTCTTTGTGCTATCCACAACCACCTGCTCAGTAGATTCAAAAATCAGTTCTGTTCCCCCCGATACTTCATGAGGTTTTTCATCTTCCATATCGACAGCACCTACAGAGGAAGCTGCAGTCGAAACATTTATGTCATCTGCATGAGCATTCTCTGCAGCATGAGCATTCTCTGCAGCATGACTTTCCTGGCCCACATTTCCATCAAACAATTGATGGGAGTCCATAGGATGCTCAATTTCTTCTGTTTGATTTGACGAAACTGCTGCAACATCTTCTGTTTGATTTTGACGAAACTGCTTCATCTGTTGCAGCATTGTCTACTTCTAAAGCTTGATTATTTGCCGCGATTTCCTCTTGCTTTTGCACCTCTGCTCTGTAACAATCAAAGAGATGCCTTCCTCTCTCCAGCTCGGCAGCAAGGGCACCATAGCGCATCTGTAGAGTTCGCTCAAGCTCCTTTTGTTTCTGAACTTCCTCCCACAAACTATTTATTCTGTGTGAAGCTGCTAATTGCTCTTGCTTCTGCAGAGCTCGGAAACACTCAAGTTCTGTCCCTGCAGTGTCCAGCTGCTTGAAGGTTGACTCAATTTGGTCTCGAAGAGTCTTCTCCCGCATCTGATCAAGAAAACAGTTCGCCAGGCAATTAGTAGACCTCATTAAATGAATGGCGGTATATTTTAGAATCAATGGACAGATGCATGGCAATTTCACAGCAGCTCAATCACACCATGAATCACTCAATATGACCAACAAAACATTCAAGTATTAACAAAGCAAGTTTCTCTATCATGTGTTGGGAAACAAAATAAACAGTTTCCAAATATCACAATGAATGTTCAAGTTTTACAGCATAAATGAGGAAGGAAGAAAGAAGAAACTCCGAAGACAGGAGGAACAAACCAAAGCACAACAATTCAGATGAACTCGTTTCAGGTTGCTTATTTTATGGTTTCGAGTCAGTTCAGGTTATAGTTGAAAGAAAAAACAAGATGAATCAATAGGATCAGGTTAACATATATGCTCCTTTTTGTAAACCTTAACATATTGATAAATCATGAGTTCACTATTTATACTAGTATAAACTATGAACTCCACACAATCAAAAGAAATAAGGACCAGAGTCGACCAGTAAATACTACAACAATGAGATAGATTGGTTACGAAGGTGGAAGGGAAATGTACTAAGAAAGAATATTCTTCATGATACATCTTGACAATGAAGAGAACAATGATAGTTACTTGCATTATTATGAATGAAGAGAAAGCAACACGCAATCAAAGTTTGATTCAAATTCCTGGGACAGTTTGATTCAAGGAAGAGAAAGCAATGAGCAACCAAAGTTTAAAAGACATCTTAGGCATACCTGATAGCCGAATGTGAGAGTTTTGACCTTCTTCTCCAGTCGCTGCGCCTTCTCATGATCTTCATCAATCCTTGCTTTAGCAAAATGATATTCGTTCTGCAAGGCAGCAAGCTTTTCCGCATTTGCAGCAACACTTGAGAGTCCATAGGCATTACGAGTAGGGAAGAACATGAGATCATTCAAGCAAGTTTTGTGTGCATCAACAAACTCTTCAAATGCTTCACTTTCATGCCCCATGGCTACACGAAGGTACTGAGCCTCTTCCTTAATCATGGAATCAGCCTGCTTGGAAAACATGAGTAAGTTAACAATTTACCAATAATATAACAAATCAAATCATGAATAGACTTTCGACCAAAAAAATATCATGAGAAGACAACAAAGCATATGCAGGACTAGACAAACAGCCACAATCCTAATTCAGCATCACCACTACACAATCATGAAATACTGCAAGTACCCTTAAACTAAGACAGAAAGATACTTCACATTCTGTTGAAGCGGTATGAATGTTCATCCTCATCTCGATAGTTAAAGTTAACCCAGTAAGCCTCAAAAAATCACAACTGACAATACCAATAGAATGTTCGGCAGAAAGATCATTTAAAATAACTCAAATACCTTATGATCAAAATGCAGTCCCCTTTTTAGGTCAAAGGGATAATACATTGACACAGATGAACTTATCATCAGAACAGGTTCACCCCTTTTTCCTCCTCAACAAAAAATGCACCCTCCATATTGCAAGAGGACAGCAGGAGAAAAAATAGAGACAATAGGACAAATTGGATATTCTAACTCTATTCCCTCATTATTAGATTTTCAAGACCCAGCCAAATTAATGAATATTCAATTTACTAAATCAAGCAAGACAACATTTGTTCTCCCTCTATCCTATTGTAGCCAAATACCTTTTATATTTTGGCCATTGCAACCAAAGTGAAGATAATCAATTCTAACTGCAGACACGAGACAAATCATGTCTTGCTTGTTAGCTCATGTGGACAGAAACAAGTAAAAGGGCATTTCAGGGAGTTAAACCCTCTTCGAATAATTGTCTATACACTCTTCACTTTTGGAATATTATATTAGCATGTTCACTTTCAAACGTTACTTTGCCACGAGAATTACTTAGTCTTTTGTGGTTGATGTTGTGTATAAAATAACAAAGGCTTCCCTTCTGAAACCGTTTTGCATAAGAGGCATCGTTTATCATTCCAAGAGAAATAGCACTCTATTATAAATGTGTTAGCTCATCTTTTTTTAGTACTCATTTGACTTATAGATAGTAGACAAACACCAAAGAGATAAAGGATAAATATTAAACTAAGTTAGCAAATCAAAAGGAAAATTAAAATATAAAAGAAGTTGAAACTGACAAATTGAGAGAATCGTTTGAATCTGCTGATCAAATAGTTCTAGGATAGCATTCTTGTTTGAGAATTCATTTTGCACTTCCTTAATGCTTTTGATTAAGAGTTTTAAATTGTTGAATATGTACAATGCTGAACTATAAGTTTTAGTGAAATTGGAGATATATCCATCATTTCAATGATTCTGTCCAATTAAATACCAATTGCAGTTAATTTTTTTTTTTTTAACTTGCGAGCAACTTGTCACAAGTCCTTTACATGGGACATAGAAACCCACACATGAATAGCTTTGAAACTACCCTTCTTGCCTTCCAAAAACTTTAAAAATTTCCAAACTACTAGTTACTAAGGGAGGCGAGACACATAAACATGTTAGCACATAGATGGGATTGCTGAGATACCCAAACCTTTCTTGAATCATAGTGCAAATTTATAGAGAACAAGTTGGTTCCCCCAAACTACACCAAATGGAACCAAGTTCACACGCATTTTTTGTCTCCACTTCCATAAATGGTACTTGATTGGTCAGAAGCACTCATCTTTTAAGTGTATTTTGAGGCTGCAGCCAGAGCCAGAGTCTCACATTGGAGTGTCCAAGAGAGTTAAATATATTTGGCCTTCTCCCAACAACCCAAAGAAACTTCTTAACATCTCTTATCCATGGACTGAAAAGCCAGGGTAGACCATGTTATCATTACATCCTAAGTTTCATAAGCTGCTCCAGACTTAATGGCATAAGACGACAAGTCCCATGACAAAGGATAAATCTTTAGGCTCCAAAGCTTCCTAAGTGTCACAACTAGGGTTCACGCCTAGGGTTTCTTAAGCACACACCTAAGAGGAAATGTATCACACAGTTCCAGAGCAAAAATTTGCCAAATTCAATTAATCATCGACTCTATTCAGAAGAAAGAATTACAATCATATATACAGACTCTCTACTGTACTACTCCAAGTCAAAATAGGAAACACAAAATATCCTAATAAAACTAGGAGACACATATCCACTACCAACAAGGAAAAGAAAACATTTAATCCAATTCCAACTAGCAAAAGGAAACTTATTAACATCCTAATAGACTCGATCACTTAAGAAGAGTCTTAATCAATCAAAGAAAATAATCAGCAAAGCTTCATTTCATTTGAAAGTCTTCAGGTTGTTGCCATTGTTCTCCATCACTTAATGAAAAGAACAGAGGGAGTACAATAACAGATATAGCGATATTTATAAAAGGTGAAAAGCCAGTCGGAAGTATTCAATGTCATATATTAACAGTATTGTCACTAAAGACCAAAGTAGAAGACAAGTTACAACTAATATAAAATGAAAAACTACCTTGTAATCCAAGACAAAAGAAACTGGCATGAAGGGCGGCCAAAGAAGTGCAAGAGTTAAAAGAATACAAACTCCCAGAATCTTTAAAGAAGTATCTTTTTTATCTTTTCTTGCATTAAACAGAATCAACCTCAATGTTTTGCAAACTAAACTGTTACTTTTATTTAGAAAAGAGATTCAATAGTGATTAAGAAGTTACAACTTGTAAGTCTCTAACCAAAAACACCATTACCAAAGCATAATTGTAGTGTGCATATGGTTCAGATCAAAACCTAATAAAATATATCTATTTTGATGCACTTATGAGAGGTTGATGAGGAGCTAACATGTAGTCCTCTCTTTTGGTGGCACATCTCCTAGCTCCAACTTTTTTTCTATTTTATTTTATTTACCAAAATTATAGTCATGGGCCAGTCACCCTCCTTTCCTAGTCTTAAGGTTTTTAAATCATTACTGTCAAATCTCCCATTACTCAAAACTCAAATATTGATCGTATGGAAAAACCAATCACAGAGAAATAAAAAATGAAGCAAAAAGTACCGGTCCTTAATCTTTTGTTGCACAATTGAGAAATAAGTATAGCTATTAAGTCTCTCACATTAATACCATTATAGTATCTCATACACATGTAAAAAAGAGGGAAATAAGATAACCATAGTGCCTTTTGAGTATCTTAAATTACAATCTATGCTCTTTAGAAGCTAATATATGAGGGAAAAAGGTTATAACTATGACAATATAAATGATAATTTCACAATTCCATTTTGACTGGATTATATGATTTAATATTTGTTATGTGCACCTTTATTGAAAACTTGGCATTTCTCCCATGCACATGCCAATAAGTCTAGTTAACAGTCTAAAGGAGATAAAAGACAAAGAAAGATGGCAAGGAACATCATGCTGTATATTCACAGAGGGAGGGGCTTCAAAAGTGAGAAATACCTCTTTCATATCATCCTCCTCAATATCTTCAATCACAGGAACAGTACTACCATTTGCAGAGCTCTTAGCTTTCTTTTTTCCCTTAGTCATATTATCCTGGAGAGGATACTTTGCATTATCGTGCTCCAATAATGAGAGAAGCTCCTTCCTTATCATTTCATCAGCCAATTCAATCAGGGTTGGTGGGACAAATGAACTCTTATCTCCCTCTGTCCGCAACAAGGAATCCTTTATCAATTGCAGAGAGGCAGCAGGAGGCCGAGGGAGCTCCCTTTGCAAAACTTTTGATCTCTTCCTACGCAGTGCCAGCTGCCGTGCCTCTTCCTCAGCTTTTTCTCTAGCTATCCTATCAGACATGTCTTCCTCAATCTTCGCCTCAGGTTCCTCATTATCTTCTGGAACTGGTTGCATAACTATTTGATACTCATTCTTTGGTTGAGGAAGATTGCTTAAACCTGAGCGCAAATTCTTTCTCAGATCAGCCTGTCGCCTTAGCTCCTGCTTTGCACCCTCATTCATATCCATCTCTTCATTTATATGGAGCTCATCCCTGATGGGAGTTCCTTTTGGCGTCATACCAAAAGAAAGATTCTCCCTTGATGGAGTCATGCCAAGTCTGGGAGTTGAGCCCCCTCCTGGAGTCGAGCCCCCTCCTGGAGTCGAGCCCCCTCCTGGAGTCATTGAAGGTGTCATCATAGGATTTGGCGTTTGTATTTCCTTTTTCCTAGGCGTGACCCCGAAAAATCCGAAGGATGCAAATCAGGATTTTCGCCACCTAATAATGGCGTTTGTGACTCTCTCAAACGTGCAAGATTTTCAGCTTCCATCATGATAGCATCACCTTTACCAGCAGGAGTCCTTTGTGGTGTCCGTAAAGGTGTCATTCCCTGATGTGGTGTTTGACCATGATTTGCAAGAAGAGCATGAGTTGCAGAGGTCCCTCCCATCAGTTCCTCATTACCCACCAGGTCACTAGCATAACCCATCTTGGCAATCTCTTCAAGTTCATGGTCTGATATTTGGGGAGCTGGAAGCATCAATTTTGACCTCTTCCTAACAGTTTCAGGGTCATTTAGCCTGTTGGCTTGAAGTATAGCAGAAGGTGCATCCTGCCGCTGCGCGATTTTATTCTTAGCCATGTCTTGCTTCCTTAGTTGTGCTTCCACATCCACCCTTCTCTTTCCTTCAAGTTCCTCTATCGTGGTCGGAAACTTGGGCTGCTCAACTGGTCTATCTTCATCAGCAACATCGAAAAAACCTGGAGGAGGCCTCTTCTCGAAGGGAATTTCCGCATTGTAGTCTATCCCCTTTCTTTTCCTTTTCCTGTGCCTATTATCAATACCAGCAGCCTTCAGCTCTCTCCTTTTCTGCAAAGAAGCTAGCCTCCTGGCCTCTTCCAGTTGCTTCTCCCTAGCTTTCCTCTTAGCCTTCTTGCCCCTAGTGTTGGCCAATCGAGCCCTTGCTTCCGAAAGCATTTCCTTTTCGTCCTCATCCATATCAACAGGATCCGGACGCGCAGGCTTCGACTCTGGGTTCGGATCGATCTCCCCAGGCCGCAATTTCCTCGGGTCATCTCCAGGCTCGTAGTTTTCATCCTTAGCACAGGCTGCATCGAGCAGCTTCTCATACCGCTCGAGGCACTGGGAGGGCGTACGGCCAACAATAGGCGCAATGGTCCTCCACTGAGTAGGCATGAGCTTGGCAAGATGCAGCAACTTCTCGTCCTCCTCTCGTGTCCATTCCGTCTAAAGGAATTAAAAGTGAGAAAAAAAAAATTCAGCATGCTCATCCACACAGCCCACAAAGTAGACCCATATACTTGCCAAAGCCTAGAGCAGATAATTCCGTTCCATCAAAATTAGAGCGCTCAAAACCCTTTCCTCACAGTTGTTTACAGACAATATAACACGAAAAATGTCAATCTTGAAGGTGCACTATCAAACGACTAGACCCGATAATTCCACGCGTTTACCTTCTTGATGGAGGGATCGAGCCACTCGTACCACCGGGCCTTGCACTGCTTGGCGGACTTACGGACGAGGAGGGAAGAGATGCGGGCCCACTGATTCTTGCCATACTTCATGACCGCCGCCTTGAGGATCTCATCCTCGGTGTTCTTCCAAACACCTCCCTTGATCATAATCCTCATCTTGCCTCCCTCTGCTTGTCGCTCCCTCCCTCCCTCTTCCCAGCCGACGAGATCGGCGGCGCCTAGGGTTTTCCCCGTGAGCTGTCGCTGAGCACGCGCGAACGACGGGCGACGAGCAGTATCGAAAGCGGATTTCGCAGAGAGGTAGAGAGATAGATGGATAGATTTAGGGTTCTGCTCTCGGAGCTTCGCCGCTGTGGAGAGAAACGGAGGCAGGGCAAAGGCGGTGTGTTTTTGGGATGATGGGCGGATGGGGGAAGCCGTGCGTCAGAAGGACCGGGGAAATGGCTCTTCGACGTCGTTTTGATTGGTGCTCTGCTTTTCGTTTTTCCATTCATTCCCGGTGAAATTACATTTATGCCCCCTTCCTCTTAATATCCTTTTCATTTTGCCCAATTTTGCCTACGACCGAAAGTCACCTCAACTGGTTCTGTTCCCAAATCAAACCGACTAAATATACTTTTTTATTATTATTTCTTTGAAAATTTAAAATGTGAACTGAATAATATCTTTGTCCGGTTTCAAGTAGTGTGAAAAAAAAAAAAAAAAAGCAATGAGAAAAAAAAAAAGTAATGGAAAAAAATAAGTGACTAGTTCAATTAGACTAGAATCGGAGTCAACTAGATCGTTGGTTTGGTCCAATTCCTAATCTTAGTAACAATCGGTCTAGTCCCCATTCTCGTTCTTTGGGATCCGATGCTCTTGGTTTGATTCTTGATTCCACTTTGGAACCAAACCAAACCGATAACCATTCACCCCTAGCATTTATAGGTTTATTTAATCTAAAATTTCAAAAGCTAGAAAAGTTATTACGATTGTAAAGAATTACAAAAATTATATTCAATTTTATGTGCTAATAGTTATAATTTGAAATGTTTCTAACTAGATAAAAGGTTAAGCCATAAAAAAATAAAAATAAAAAAAAATTATGTCAATTATTATACATATACCCAAAATCATTTTTTATGTCACTAAAACTCTAAGTGCCCATTATGAACAAATATCCTAAATTTGTTTTTTTTTTAGTATCATGAAAAATCACAAACTTATACCAATGGGTATATATCTAAACATGTATACATATGTAACATGTGTATAAGTTTGGATTTTTAATGACACAAAAAAAAAAGTGAGGATATTTGTATCATAGTGGATAAATTTAGGGTTTTTGTAAGATAAACAAAAATTTGAGGTATTTATCTCAAAATGATAATAATTTAGGATTTTTTTATCTCACAATTAAATAAATGTCAAAAGTGAATTCTTTAACATCTAAAAATATAAATTTTTAAAATTAGATTTTGCTCCATACAAGCTGACTTTTCTCATTTTACAACCTTGAAGGAGAATCAATCTTAAAATGGCTTGAGAGTTGTCTAATTTTGTTGACTAAACTCCCAATTTTTGAAGAAAAAGAAAAAAAGGCTCAAAAAGAGTGGTTCAAACATGTTGCAATACAGGTCAATGGTCATCGATTTTAGATGTAACGTGATCACGAGCCGGTCCGACCTATTTAATTACCTTCCTTATTGATGTTTCGATTTTTATTTTATTTTGTCTTTTGATGAATATACAAAAAGTATGTTTTGAATATTAATGACTCTTACATGATTTCCTTTTTCAATTATACTTCTTAAATCTAATTTTTCATGGAAAAAGAAATTCTACTGAATTTTCTTAGCATATTCTTTAAAAATCTCTAGATGGAGCAGTCAGTAATTTTATACCTTTAGGAACTATTTCACCGGTTTTGAATATCGCAATGAAATATCTAATACTAAGTGTTATATTTTGGTTTTTATTAAAAGGGACTTAGGTTATGTGTCGGTTTGGACAAAAAGACTTAAATGTGAACGAAACTATATATCTTATAGTTTTGAATTCAAAGAAGTCATCATCTTAATATGAGCTTAATATCAACAATAGTCAATGTTGAAAGCTAATTAGTATTATCAGTTCAACTCATTCTATTTTATTCTTTTTCTATTTTTTTTATATATAATCTAGTTACCATAGTTAAACCTTTCAATATGTTAAATTTATTTAATTAATGTGGTCATCTCATGTATATTAAAGACATTATGTTTTCTTTTTATTATTAGATTTGCTTCTACATAATAAGTTATGTCAAAAAGAAAAATTCCAAGAATCCTAACCCTTTTTAGGTCGTTGAGCAAATTTATGGTTTAATTCAAGTAAAATCTAAAGATTAACAGAGGCAATTTTTCAAAAGAATCTCATATTCATACTTTTATTGTCCATATCATCATCAAACCCTTTCTTATCTTGATAGATTTTCAAAAACACTTCATGGATGATGTTAATTTTTTATCAATGCAAAATGATGAGACCTCATTGACATTTTAAAAATGACATTTCTTATTTTATAAATGTTGTGATTTGTGTTCATATTTTGAAGTTTCACATTGAAGAATGTAACTATGATTTTTTTTGGAAATTATTTACATTTGTTCTTTTTTTCCTTTTTGTTTCATAGAACACCCCATTATATGCATATGAATATAAAAGACGATTGATAGGAAACTATTTGAAAGTGATATGCATAACAAATGTTAGAGTTTATAAACAAGTGATTGCAGTAAAAAAGTTTCTACTTGTCGATTAATCTACAAATTTGTTAGACAACATTAAAAAAGAATCAGATTTATGGAAAATATTCTTTTGAAAACACTAATTTCTACATAATGAAAATATTGTATCTTTTATATATATATAGTATATATGGGATATATACGGTAAATAAACTAGGACCAAACATGTGAAATATTAATTATGGTAAGAATAAAAATGAAACAGAAAGAAGGAAAGTGAATAAGTTTAGGCACCACTTTAAATTGCAATTAAATTATTAAAGGCAATTAAATTATGCCCGAGGAATTCTAACTGAGAAACTTCCAAAAGCGCCGTCAATGTGGATCAGGAGTCCTACGTGTCGGTCAACAAATCCCTAAAACCCGGTTTGACGATGGAGAGCAAAACCGACACGTAACTCTCTGCTTCGATTAGACTCCCCAGAAAACTTGCCAGATTCGCGTTCGCCAAATTCGAATTCCTCGCCACTTCGATCGCAAATTCGCCTCCGCCATGGACGTCTCGGCCGTCGCCGAATCCCTAGGGTTCGCGAAGCTCCTCCTCCTCCGCCGATCCCCCGGCGCGGGTCCATCCCCGTGCTCCTCCGGCTCGGCCCTCCTCGTCTCCGCCTCGATGAACCCCGTCGACGCCGTCGCGCCTCCGCCCGTGAAGTCTGATCCTTACAGGACCCTCACCCGCGCCCTCCTCCGCAGGAGCCGCCGCACGAAGCGGAGGTTGCTGCGGTCCCCGGAGAGGGAGATGACGGCGCGCTTTACGGTGACGGCGTCGGGGACGGCCCGTTCGGCGGTGGGTTTGGTTTCAACGGCGGCGGCGGGGGCGGAGGTGGTGGTCAGGGGTGGAATTTCGACGGGTTCGGGGGCCAAAGCTGGGACGACTCGTCGCGGCGGTGGCCGCGCTGGGGTTCCGGCTTTGCGTTCGATTTCATCTATGAGGTGATCTATTGGATCGCACTCTCAAATTGCATGCACTTCGCGTTCAAGAGGGTGGCGAGGATCGTGGCGGAGACGATGATTGGCAACGTGCGGCCACAGAAGGTTCCGGTGAGATTGACGACGGCCATGTGCTGAATTGATGATAATATTCACTTACCTCGGCAGTACACAATGTTCTTCGTGCTAATTGGCGGAAGACTAGTTGATTGTTCTGGTGTTTTCTTCATCATTCCTGCGTAAATTGTGTACATAGTAGACAGCAATTGAATTTATATGTAGTGCATCCAATTAGACAGCAATTTAAGGTCAATTCTTTCTGATTCGAGGTATACCGTAAATTCTTTTCCGACTGGCGTTGATGATGTGAGCAGATACTCGTGGCTGCATTTCATGGTCTGGGAAAAATCCATATTTTAGTGGGAGATGCATGATTGTTGATACGTATGTTTGGTCTTCTTATGTTGAGAAGATTGTTCCTAGCTTACTACCATGTTTCTGGAAGCTTGAGTATGATGGCTTGAATTGACTTCAGTGGAAATAGGTTAAAAGAATGGAAAGCTTCTTGTTTTAAGCTATTTGCCCAATTCGTACCAGATGTATACTGGAAGGTTCAGCTTGTTTATGTGTGTGCCCAATAATGGGTCGGAAATTATGAGGTATAAAATGACTTCGTGGCATGGAAACTGTGCCTCCCTGTTCATTGGTATTGGTTCCTTGTGAAAATTTTGCAAATTCTTCTCTCTGAGTTTTGCAGATATTCAGGTTTAACTTTTGTTGATGCTGAAGAAGTTAAGAGTCATGATTTGCAATCACGAGAGAAGTTTAATACCTGGTTTGGTAAATTAAATGGATGTTCATGAGATCTTGGAGGGTTTACATAGAATATCCGGGCTTCAAATCTGGTTAATCTTGTTGTGGTGCATGTTTTTGTCTAAGTTTGGAGGGCAACATTGATGTTTGATGATGGTATAGAACCAGTTCTTGTTTCTGATTGGCAGGGTGCGTGCACTTATTGTGCCAGGGCTATCGTTGGAAGCCAACAGTCTATGGGGTTGGTCAATTGACAGATTCTCGTTTGTGTTGTGTTTTGTTGCTAGATTAGCTTTATTTTGGGAGTACCATGCTTAGTTAGCTTGTTTGGACAGTTCCATGGTGCTCATTTGCTCATTTTTGAGAAAAACTTTTGCATCTATTCTTTTTTATAGTCAGCCTCCAGTTTTAGATGTCATATGAAAACAAGCATGAAAGGTCTTTTCTTGGTGATTGGCCATATGCTGGACCTTTTGGAGTTTCCACACGTTTGCTTTGTGATTGTGTCTAGACTTTTGGAAATTGTCTTTTTTGGCTATGGATGAGCACATGCCTCTACTGGACAAGAATCGCTCAAGCATTAGGCATGCTTGCAATGTACATGGTTTTTCCGTTAGATGCCTTGCCTGCAAAGCTTGCCAAGTAAGGATAGGGTGTCCTATTTGTGGTTTTCCTGCTATTCTAGACTCTTTATGTGTTGAATCAAAAGTACAAGAATTTGCTCTGGTTTAATGGAGAGAACAGTAGAATTTATATAACTTATATCGCGTTGTGGTGGTTCCTAATTGAGAGAAACCATGATGCACTTTGGTTGGAAGAGCGCAGAGTGAATGTTCACTAACTCGAAAGATCGCATAGCCCTAGAGGGTCTGGCACTCAAAACAAGGTAGTGATGGTATCGACCATAAGGAAGCCGTAGACGTAGTTGATGGAACAGAAGGCATGTCGGGCTCACTTTGTATTGTGGTAGCAAATAAGAATGGTGCCTCAACTTCAGCCAAATTAAACAGATTGCTGATTTTCTTTTCTTACTGCACTCTCTCTCTCTTGCTGGATCATGGAATAGATGATGATGGTGACCAAAATTACCATGCTAAGAACATTGGTTAAGGTAAAGACTTAATTGCTTTTAGGAATGGGATTTTTCTTGTTTTATGCCAGTGCTAAAATTCGGGCTCATGTTCTCTTCACATGTTGATTGGTGTAATTCATATTCCAAACCGTATTATATTTCAATCTTGCGAGTGATGTAAAATTCAATATAATAAACATAGATAACACTTCAGGTGGTATCATGTTGCCGCTAAGAAGTCATTCATTCTTCAAGGCTATGTTTGAGAAGTGGGAGAAAATGGAGGAACGACACACTCATTCATATGTTAGTTGAGGTCCCTAATTCTCCAATAGATTGACCCGTAATAAAACTTACAACTTCTCCCATTCGACCAGATTGCCATAAGTAGGACTCCTATCATAACATAATTGACAAATCTAAGATGTACTCCCACAAGTAAAGTAAAGGGGGTTCGAATAGATATCGGTTATGTTTGAAAGGTTATGAATTGATTGAGAAGTCCAATTCCAATATCTTAATTTCGAATGGCAATGCATTGTGGGCCCATATAGATATCATTTGCTAATACCTAACCAATTAATGTTTGAGTAAAATTTCCTTCCATCATCATTTTATTTCAACCATGAATTTTTTTATTTTTTTATTTTTTGTCGAAAAGGAACTTCATTCATAATTAAAAGTTAATAGGTACACCAATTGGGCTTCAGAGTATAATAAATCCCAAAAGGCTTGAGGTGGGTTAAAAACCAAATTAGAAGGGAGGATATTTTGAATTTAGGTTTTGACAACCTAGTCCACAAATTTATTTTGAGTCCACAAGCAATAGGCTAGTTGCAAGCCTTGAATATTGATAAGAAGCCAAAGGTATTCCTTGATAAGCATGTGAACATCCTAGGGTAACTGATCTGCAAACCTATTAAAATGGGTTATAAACCCATTTGTTAACCTATATTTTATCAGTTAAGTTGTTATATGAGTTAGTTATATTTGGCAAATGGATTATAAATGAGTTCAAAATGACAAAAGCCAAAATAATATAAGTGTCAAATGAGTATAAATGAGTTCATAACCTATTTAAACCTAACCCACTTTTATGACTCTTCTCACCCTTACTCACTCCATGCTTTCACCTCAGTTTGGGTATGAATTTTCCTAAATTTGATTAAATATAAGTGTTTTAGCAAAATAGGTTACATTGGTCGTATTGCATGGAAAGTAGTCAATTTGAGTCAAATCATTTTTAACTCTATCCACCCATTTGACCTGATCTACTCCTTAAAGTGTACTTACAAAGAATTAAACAATCATACTCTGAGATCACTCTTGCTAACCCAAGAGGACATTCATTTCACCGCTTGGATCAACATTAGGGTTTCGGCATGAAGAGCTAATTGAACTTGAACTTTTGCGTGGCCGTCGATGAGCCTCCCGAGTAAAATGACCTTGATTTTTTTTTTTGGTTGGAAAAATGACCTCGATGAAAATGATCCTTTTAGAGCTGAAAAGTGTTCTTTCTAGCATTGCAAAAGGTCGTTCCAGTGGTCGAATCGAATTAGGGAGAGGATTCGAAGATGCTAAAAGGGGAGGGGAAAGGAGATCACAGTGGATTCGTATGTCTTTCGGGGGACCATGCTTGGTTCGTGCACCTTCAGGTGTACTGTTCTTCTTAGCACGTGCTCCGTTAATCTAGTTTAATCTGATTCTAGAACTAACAAATTATAAGAAGTGAAACAACTTCATCCATACATATTGTAACTAACAACTCTATCCAATTTCAGCCACTTCCTCGAAACAATTAGATTAGAAAGAAAAAAAAAAGATCTCATTTTCTTATTAAACCTCAAACTCCATCCATTTTCTTTAGTAATTATAGATATCTTTTCGTATATAACAGTCTCGCTTCCCATGTGCATGACACGTACATTGCTTCCACTTACTAATCAAGAAAATAATTGCAAAATGAAAAATATTAGCCAGTGTGATCGATTATCTTCAATTTAGATGGCATGGAATTGTGTCTATCAAGAGGGACAAGGCATAAGAGCCAAGTGTAGCGGAGATTTCATCAAAATTTCGGTATATTCTAACCAAGAACAAATGTATTCTCACATCAATTTTGCTTTCAAGGGACTTCTTTTTAGATACTTTTCTCACCATATCCACCGGACAAACTTAAGAATGGCGTCTTACTATACTCTCCACAAAATTTTAGCATGATCCAATGATAAATCATAACGAGACGGTGTATAAAGGAAACGTTCAACGCGAGTGATCATCATCGTCTAACACAAATCTTCACATTTTGAATACACCATAGTACGTGAGGAAATTGGGTTAGTAAAGTGTACCCAATATTTTGTTGAATTTTCAGGTTTTCCCGACGAACGTGATTACGAACAATGGCTAGAGATTTATCTTTAATTGATCCTGCTTCTGCATTATGAGTTTTTATGTCTAACATTTGCTATTCATAAGATGTTGTTGACTTCGTGAAGCTGCACGTTGAAACCCTGCTTTGGCTGAATATGAGTGTTTGTAAGTGTACTTGAGCCCTTAGCCGAATCGCCCTCGTAAATATCTTGTCTAGGCCTTTAAGTTTCCCGTAAAATATAAGTCTTGAAAATTCCAATTCTAATCGAAGTCCAAAGTGAAAATTTAGATGAAAACTCTCGTTAAACTTTACCCAGCAACCCTTTTAAAAAGTGCATGGCACATGCACTATACAAACACGGCACATGCACGCAATTGCACGGCACACGCACAGCATATCAAAATTTCAGCTAAACCTTTCACTATACTTGGAAACATGATCCATTTTATCCAAATCATTTCAACTCCAACATCCTTGGGGTTAGGACCAAGCCCAGAACATTGGATCCCATCATCTTAGAGTTAAAAGACCATTAGGAGACTCCATTCATTTTATGAAAAATAATTTTCGAAAAATAATTTTTAGATTTTCCAGCATTTGTTACACATAAAATGAATTGGTTAAGAAAAAAGTTTTTCACTATTGGAAAAAAGACCTTAAAAAATGAGGAAATATTTTCCAATTTTCAAAAAGTGGAAAACATTTACTATACCTTCTTCCACCTCACTTTTTTTTTTTTACCAAATACTTTTTCTTTTTTTCTTTTTTTAAATTGAGTTTTTTAATTTTTTTCCTTTGCTTGTTTTCTTTCTTTTTTTCTTCTTCTTCCTTGGCCTTAGTTAGTTGCCGGCTATAGCGATGGTTGGCAATCAACCATTGGTGAGCTCCAACCTCACCCAAGCCGATGAGACTTGAGCTCACCTAAGGCCGGCGAGCTCGAGCCTCACCAAATCAGTGAGCTCCAACCTCACCCAAGGTTGCTAGAGGTCTAGGTGAGCTCTAGCCTTGCCATAGGCCAACAAGGCTTGGGTAGCGCATGCAAACGTTTGTTCCGGGGAAGTGTTTTTTTCGAAATAGTTCTTTTCTATTTTTACGTTAGAACAATTTCTAAGCAAAAGAACCCGTTTGATAACCGTACAAAATTTCTATTTCTCGAAACAGGAAAAAGAATAGAAACCGTTTGATAACGCAAAAAATTTCTATTCTAAATTTTAATTTAAAAAAATAAATAAGAAAAAGGAATATATTAGATATTACGTAGAATTGACAAGATCAAAATATTATTAGATTAATATATTTTATTTTTGCGAATTTTACTGTTTGGTATATCAAATATTACGAAAAAAAAAAAGCACAAGGCATATTGAATTTGTAGTAATTTCCTTGGGACTAAGTTTTTACTCTTTTAAAAGAAAATTGTAATTTGAGTGCATGCGTGCCTTGGGAATTTTTAGTATTGTAATCTTGATATGGATGTCGAGTTGGGGTTGGAAATTTCCCATCTTGATACTACTTTTTACCCATCTTCTTCTAAATTACAAACTATTTTATTTTCGTGTTTTACATAACCTTATAAGGTTTTGGTTAATTTTGATGAAGGGAGATGTTTTTCCTCTCCTCTTTTGCTTTTTTTTTTTTTTTTTTTCTTGAATAGGATGTAAGCTTCGGATGGCGGTTTGTATGTCTTGAAGTGTCAACTATACAATAGCTTACAATTTGCTTTTCTTTTGTTTATCCACATTTATGATATATTCAATGGCATTTGTGCTCATGGAGATAGAATTGGATGACCTTAATACTATTTAATAGAAATATATTTATAATAGTTTACAAACACATCGCAAAAGTTTTCACCAAAAAAAAAAACACATCGCAAAAGTCGGAAATAAAAAGTCATGGAATCTCTTGCATATTGTGATCCCTTGCCATCATATTTGCAATATTTTTCCTAATCATGTTTATCTCAGCCGCTTCATCACATAATGTATCATCCGCAACATCGTCTTGTGTAGGTCCAAACGGAAACTCCTGATCTCCATATAAGGCAAAGTTCTTGTCCATCTTGTCTTGGTCGCGAATATAATTATGGAGAGTACAACAAACGATTACAATATATACTTGCTTTCGAATTGAAAATGGAGGCATGTGTCTCAAAATTGGGAAGCGATTTTTTAATGCCTCAATTGACCTTTCAATAACATTTCTCAATGAAGAATGCTTATGGTTGAACAATTCTTTTGCTGATCTAGGCCGTCTCGTTCTACCCCTATAATCATTCAAATGATACCGTTCACCTTTGAATGGAGTTAAAAATCCCGGAAGTGCTGCATAAGCCGTAATCAACTACATAATATTTTCCTACAATAATATATACATAAATTTATTATGATGTACAATAGTTATACAATTATAAAGAAAATCACATGATATAACAAAGCAAATACTTGGTGGTGGTCGAGGAAATTGCAATCGAGGAGTCTCGAGTCTTGCGAGAGAACCCGACAATCATTGCGTATCCTTCCCACCCAGCATATACAAAAGTAAATCTCATATCAAACGAACAAGCACACAGCACATTTTGAGTGGTAGTCCTTTTTTGCCTCTAAATGGTATTTGTTTCGATATAGGGACGGATGCATTAACGTGGGTGCCATCAATAGCACCAATGCAGTCCTGTGATTTTATGAAAATATAGCGTTAGACAATATTATCGGCTATATATATTTTAATAATGTAAAATTAATATAAAAATCATACCTTAAAGTAACGTCCATGATTAGGATCAAGAAGAATCTCTTCGGAACAATATCAAAAGAAGGCGGCCTGATAATTTCTTTCGCTAATTCGAGAAATGCTTTCAACATTAGAGTAAAAACTTTGATTGTTTGTCCGAACGTTGAAATCTCTCACATAAATCTCTATTGGAGTTTTGTGACCAACCGTAAATAAAAAAATCCCAACTTGTTCATCTACCCTTATATCTCGAGTATCTTTCAGCCAACCTCTTGCCTTCATTAAATCACATAGGTTAAGAAAAACATGTCTCTCTAACCTGAATGCTTCATATATCCTATCCGAATGTCCGTAAACAATTTCCTTATCCATTCAGCTCCCGATAATTTACTGTCCCTAATAGGCTCTCTTGTATGCAAAGACTTGTTATAAGTTTCCAATAATAACCATCCCATTGTTAGGTCAATATCAAACTCATCCATATAATATTCAACCTGCTACTTCTTCATTAGACACACTATTTGATTCATCTTCCATAGTACCTATGTCATCACACAAATACAAGAAAATCAATATAGATATATGTAAAAATAAAAATAAAAAACAATAGAAACCAATATCATGAAAACAAACAAAATATAGAAAGTCAACACAATCCATCATATCCAAACCAACAACATAAAAAACATAATCTCAACATCAATATCTTCAACAACAAAATGACAACCAGCAATATAAAAAACATAGTCTACTAAAACTCCATACAATTCCTAGCATTCACTAAAGATATTGGAGAAGCCCATATCTCATGTCGTTGGTGTTTTGATAAAAGCCTCCCTCCATGTGGGATTAACACAGCTCGTTCCACTGCTTTGTTGTAAAGATCCGGCTCCAACATAGGAATGGCCAGTAGAAGATCAATCACAATAGATACGAAGAATGGATCTCGTAGGTGGTGATGTGACTTGTGAATTGATGGAACCACTCACAGATTGACTAGCCCTGCTATGGATCATCTCTCGTAAGGCTTTGCAGGTACTAGCAATGCCAAATGATTCACTCCTCCTTCTCTTCTTACTATTTGGAGTTCTATCCATTCTATGTTTGTCATGACCTGGAGTAGGAGTTTTGTCAGATGTAAAAACTCCCTCATCAAGATGGGGTTCACCAACGTCCTCTGGTCCAATGTCCTCTAGTCCATTGTCTGTATCATCACCACCAATGTCAACTTCATCGACATCACAAAACCTTCGACATTTCCTCCTGCATAATCTCCAGTAGCATATGTATCTCCAAATACAATACACAAGTCGGGATATTGAGGAAACCCATCTTTCTTGAATTTTGCCCACTCAATATTATCCTACAATTTTCACAATGATAACATATATCAGTAATATAATTAAACATATTGCACGTACCAAAATGATCAAAGGTTAAAACATACCTTGATGTGCAATTCCCATACACTTGGATCATCAACAACAACTTTTTTGTTCACATTATCCCAGCCAAATCCAGATTGTGAAATAAGCTTCTTGAAACTACCATACTGCTTTCTCAATTTGTTAACCTTGTTCTTCAACCGTACTTGAGTATATTGAAGTTCGCTCGTTTATTGAATTCTGTTCGTATGGAATTCCACCCGCTTTATTGAAAGTAGGTTTGATTTCCCTTTTTGACCTCTTCTACCAACAAATTGACGTACAAATTGGTTAAAGATTCAGTCCACTTTGCGATGAATGCCTCTTTTTGGGATGCCATGTATCATTCACTAATTGAGCATAATATGAGTTCAAGACAATTAAAAAGAGAGTGCAACATGCAACTTCATTGGCTAAAACGGAGCCTTTATCACAACCTATCGCTAAAACAGAGCATCGACAACTACAACTACTCATGCACACGCACACACATACACAAAGGATGAAATATATAGGCACTCACAACAAGAACACAAAAAGAACACACATTCACCAGCAACTATTTCATTTTCTAGAGGATGAAAATTATTGTCTATAGCCTATGTTACCATATTAAAGCATAACCCCGATCACGCCCCACAAGAAAAAACACACATTAACCAGCAACATCAAGCCACGCAGGGGAGACCAACCAGAGAGATAGATTGCTGGAACGACTCGATTTGCTTAAGCTCAAGAACATAAAGAATGCAAGTCCAGAATTTGAATCCTATTTCATCAACACCTTATGGACTTATCCCCATAAAAGAGGAAAAGAGTTGAATAATTTCATTAATTGTTCAGAAAAGTCTCATCGTCACGTAATTTTGCTCATCCGAGTATTGATGGACTCATATAAATCATTCCAAGGCATGCGTGCGTGCAAAAAAGGAAAGAGGTCGAGCAAAAATTCTACCTTTGCAATCTTTTCCGAAATTCAATCCCATTCAAAGAGTAAATTTTCCAAGAATCATGGGTTCATAATTGAACAAACACCCCATATGAAAACATTTGTAGAGAGCAAGCAGACACTAAACGTAAAGGTTCCACTCAAGACAGCATTTACTTATAGTTGAAAAAACATAATAATTAATGACCATGTATCCATAAATAGATTCATTCAAATCTCAAGTTGCAACCTTTCATCGAAATCTTCCCAACAAAGTCCATTATTTCCAATCTATCAAAACGACTCGCAATCGCACAAACAACTTCCCCGTCTTCGACATCGCAAGCCGAATTCGCGTTCGGCAACGAAATCGAACTCAATCGCAACCCAAATTCGAGCTCACCGAGTTCGATACACGCAATTCGAGCTAACGGAACTCCGATCCGGGCACAATGGAACTAGAAAAAGAGTGCGGCGGCGGAATCGAGATAGAGGCAACCCAACCAAAGGCAACGCGACCAAAGCGAAGCGACCTTCAACTTAAAAGGCCCCAATCACCACTAGAACAGGTAATTTGAGAAAAATCAAACCAACAAACCTGATTTGGAGGCCGGGCGACGGCGACGCACGGGTCTTCGGCTCCGAACGGCCGGGTGGGTCTTTGGCTCCGAGAAGCAAGTGCGAGGCGAGGGCTCGGACTTTGGAGGCCGGGCGACGGCGACGCACGGGTCTTCCGCTCCGAACAAGGGTGGGCGTCGCCGCACGGGTCTTTCGCTCCGAATAGCGGGTGGGTCTTTGGCTCCGAGAAGCGGAGTGCAAGGCGAGGGCTCGAGACTTTGGAGGCCGGGCGACGGCGACGCACGGGTCTTCCGCTCCGAGAAGCAAGTGTCGCGGTCGGGCGAGGCCGGGAGTAGCGTTCGGTTCTTCGGTGCGGGACCGACTCGAAGCGAGCGGGGGCGCGGGCTTGGTTGCGGCGGGCTTTGAGTTGCGCGCGGTGAAGACGGTCTCCGGCGGAACAAACAAGCAGGATCTTGGGTCGCGCGGCACGGAGGCGTCGGGCGGCAACGGGTCGCCGAAATCGTGGGTCGACGCGGCACGAACGAGAGTACGAGCAGGAGACTGTGAGAGAGTCGGCCGGAGGCTACTCGGGGCCACGATACGGCGGCGACGATCGGCGCGACGGAATCGAGAGAGGCGACGGAACCGAAGAGAGGCGATCGGAGATGATGAGATCGAAGAGAGGCAAGCGAACGAAGGGAGAAAGAGAAGTTAGGGTTCGTGAGCCGTGAGTTGAGATGAGAAGGGAGAAAAAAAGAGAAGGGCCGTGAGGAGTCAAAATTGGTTCGTAAAAATTGATTCTAATTTTTGTTCCCAGAACAAGAAGCAAGTTTTTTTTGCTTATTGTTTTGTTCCCAAACTATTCCGGGCTAAGTTTTTATTCCTAGGAACAAAAAAACAATGTGGCGTTAGCAAAAACGGGTTTTGTTCTTTTTTTGTTCCGGGGGAACAAAAGAACAAAAACCATGAGAAACAAACGTTTGCATGCGCTACCTTGATCTCGTAGGAAGTTGGCAATCTTGAGCCTCGTCAACATACAATTAGGTCGAAACTCGAAATGGCAAGTCGCTAGTTGTTGCCATGGCTGCAATTAGCCAAGGCCAAAGAAGAAGAAAAAAAAGAAAAGGCTAAGGAAGGAAAAAAATGAAAGGAAATAAATAAAAAAATTGAAAAATCCATTGAAAATTAAAAAAAAAAAAAATGAAAATTGGTACATGCAACAAAAGATTTTTCTTATTGAAGAGTGGAAAATATTTTCTAGTTTATTTTCAAATTTTAGCCAAACATTAAAAAATATGATTTTCTTCCTAGAAAATGGCTTCTTACGGTATATTTTTACAAAACGAATGAAATCTAAATCTCACAAAGTATATGTCCAATCCTACTATGTTGGAGTTAAGCTAAGTCCCACAATTTTGGAGTTGTGAGCTCTAGCCCATCTCTCGCATACCGGGCCAACCCATTGGGCTGATTTAGATCAAATTTGGAATCAAGTCCTCCGTTTCACTCGATGCAAAAATACTTTGCTTGGTGGCTTGATGCCTTCAACTAAATGTTTTTAATGTCACAATGTGGATAAATGCATAAAGGAAAGGAAATAAAAAAAAGTAGGCACTATATTTTCTCAATTTCCCACTTTCACTAAGGCATGATTTGTATCGGGTCACGCTAAACGCTCCCCAATATCATGTATGCCGAGTTCCCATTTTGGGGTTCACCTATATTTTGTATTGTTTCTCTACTTATACTCAAGTGCTGTGGCATATCATAATTTTTTCCATCCGTCCCCTTTGTTTCATGAAGTCTGATATATAATTCATTTTCTAGGAAACCATAAGGAAAAGCCGTAGAACTAATCTCCGAGAATATTTTTAAGAAACAGCTACAACGTCACATCTCACTCTAGTCTACGGCCATATAGAAATTGCTTGATCACGACAAGTATGTAAATACCTAATTAGAGAGAAAAGTGTCAAAAAAATCATAGATCTATATATGCCAATTTAGTTCTAAATATTTTATTGATACCAATTTATTCATAAAATTTTTGATTTAATACCAATTTAATTATAAACCTTTTGATCTAGTGTCAATTTAGTCCTTCGGCATTCTAATAGGATTTTGCTAACGTTGATAATTTTTGATAATATTTTCTCTAATTTTTTTGTCTAATTTATTATTTCCTCCATTCATTTTTTTTTCCTCTTTCTTTTGATTTTCCCCTTCCCAATCTTGTTTCTCCTCCAACAACCAGCTAGAGATGAGGATTAGCAGCACTCGCTGGCCAATAGCAAGCTCGCTAGGGGTTGCAAGACACAGGATTGGTGAGGTCGAGCTCAAAGGCTACAACCTTCCCTTTGGCAAGGTTCAGTCTCACTCATGGCCGGTGAGGCTCCACCTTTACCAAATTTAAAGAGGTTGGGTCTTGCCCATGGTCGGAGATTCAATTAGGTTGAGCCTCACTAGCCTTGCACAAGGCTGCTCTCTTGACCTCTAGCAAGCTTTCCAAAGGCTACATGAGGATCTAGTGAGGGCAAGAAAAGGAAAGGGAAAAACGAAGGAAAGAGGGGAAAAAAAAGGAATAAAGGAAATAAAATATCAAATAAATAAAAATATCATTAAAAGTTGTTAATGTTTATATCACATAAACCAACCGACATCCACATCAGCAAAATTCAACCAAATTTAATTAGCTATCAAAAGGTTTATGAATGAATTAACTCAATTAAAATGTTTATGATTAAATTGATATAAATGTAATATGTCTAAAACTTTTTTTGACACTTTTCCACTAATTAAAAATACCTGAGTTACCTAAGTTTGGGGATGATGCAGCTAGAGGGCCATGCATTCTCCAATGACTATGGCTTATATTTATATGATTTATAGCTAAGTCAAGAACTGCAGAATAGAAAGATGCAATGGCAATATTTGCCTCTACTACAAATGCCCATCTAGTCAATTTGTGGAAAATCGGTGCGTTGACAATGAATGGGAAGATAAGAAGCGTAAGGCTTGTTGCACTAACGATTTGCCTTCTGGGAGCGTGACGTATATGTCTTTACCATGCTTAGAATTATGATAGAGAAAAGGAAAACCTCAAGAATGCACCATGGCCAGTATAGACTGTAAGGCTGAGGTCCCTTCTAAACTTGATAGTTTCAAATATTATATCATCAAAAGCCATGATTAAGTAAATTTTATACGATTGTTTGGGAGAGTCAATTGAAAAAACATATCTACATTTAACTTTTTCTTTCGAAACTTATCAACAGATTCTTATCAAAATTTGTGACTTGTCTTGCAAAACAAGACCTTTACCCTTTTTATGTTCGTCATGAAGGCCTCTAACCCCAAGCTACAATTAGCTCAACATAGGGGATTCGCACGGTGGTTGTGCAAGTTTTGAATTAAATTTCACACCTTAAGGAAATCCAAAGCAAGCCAACAAGAAAGAGCAAATGCCTCTGCCCAGACTAGATGATGTTCCACTCAAGAGGTTTCGTTCAAGAAGCCAACTAATTATAAGCAGCACTTCAAAAATCCCGAACCCAAGAAAAATAGAAAGAGGAAAAGATTTTAAAAAGTGCTTTCATTTACAAAATATGCACTGATGTTAATGATGTTCCTGTCTTAATTGGGGTTTTATTTTCTCCAGGGAAAAAAATTCAGTCTTCCCCAGATGAAACTGGAATTCTCTTGATATTGTCAACTATGAGAATCAAATGTTGATGATAATGACTGAGATTACGAAACAGCGAGTGGGTAGAATACCTACTTTGCTTAAAATACCCAAGCACGGTAACTCTCAACCTCTCCGCACCTTCTGAACCAAAGTAGCGAGAACTGGCGATTGGTTTTGAAATCAGCAAGATTGGTGGCCGCCTTATAAGACGCGTCCACAGTCGAAACCAGGAGCGGAAAAAAGACGAAATAAGTTTGGCAAATGGAACACAAAGATTATCTATCGGCAGAAAGACATCCAGACGGCGATCTCAGAGCACATTACAGGCGAAACTAGGAGCCAAAAAAAACACAACCCATGAAAATGTCTCATCTGAGAGATGAAGAGTATCCATCGGCAAATGGAACACAAAAGTTAAAGACGAGCAGAACCCACAAAACCGTTCTAATCTCAGATTTTGCCCCAAAAAACCAAAACGCTAAGTTTGGCCTGATCATCGCCGACTATTTTCTTGCCGTGCGGTACCCGTCCATTAGCAATTTGGCCAGGTCATTCAGCAGGATCGCTCTCTCCCCGGCCATCTGCACCTCCGCCATTCGGAGCTCCCGCAACCTCTCCTTGATTTCCTCCACTCTCGAGCGGTCGACCGTCCTCATCCCAACTCTCAAAATCTCCTCGTCAAGCCCCATTCCATTTAGCTCCAACAGCGAAGACACGCCAGCCAAGTCTCTCTCCTCAGACGACTCTTCCTCTGGCAATTTCGACGGGGCAGCAGCGTGTTTGCCCTTCTTCTTTGGGGAGGTGGGCACTCCGCTGCCGCCACTGCCCCAGATGGACTCGGGAACGCTCAAAGATCTTCCGATCATGAGGCGTCTTCCCGATACGCCCGGTTCTAGTCGCCTTCTCGAACTTGCGCTTCAGCTCCCTTATCTTATCCTGCACGTCCGATTCACTCCTGTCAAGTCGCTCCGCAATCTCCATAACCATAACCTCGAACGGCCCGGCCCCGTGCCCAGCATCACCGCCCTTCCTCGCCCTCTTAGAGGAGGAGGGTTGAGAACTGGCCGGCACGGCGACGGGCAGCACGGTGCCGGTCCCAGCTTTCGCGGCGGAAGAGGGCCTTCTCGTTGCTACTTCGAGATCGGAGTCGGAGTCGGAGTCGGACCCAGACGAGGACCCGTACTCTCCAGACGAGGCCATGAGAGGGGTAGGAGAGCGTGAGCGAGAGAGACGAGGAAGAGGAAGGGTTGCATGCGAGAGGAGGAGGGAGTGACGAGGTAAGGATTTGGGGCTTTCTGGCTTTGTTTCTTTAATATGGTTTTCAGTCCCTAGAATGCGGTAGGATGGCGACACGTGTGCTCGTGGGAGTGAGGCGCCATTTTGAAAAATTTTCGCTCCTGTAGCTGCAGCAAAAGGACGACAGACCCTCCTACTTTCTTCACGCCTCTCCTCTCACTTCCTTCCGTAAATTCAGAATTTCAGGTTTCCTCTCTGGCGCTCGTTCACTCCAGCGCTCGTGCTTGTGCCATATTTGAGCCGACGTCTTTTCTTCTGCGAAATGGAAATCAATCTGGTGAGAATGAGACCTCTCTTCATGGATCAACTGCTCAACCTGGATGATGGAACGATCGAGCTCGACTCCTAAGGCTGAGACGAGGGCTATAGGCTGCGTTTGGGAGTGGCATTTGCAAGCCACTTTGAACCCTCAAAGCCCTTTGGGCTAATGTGGGTGTTTGTAAAAATTTCCAAACCCCATTTGGGGAATGCCAAGCATTCCCAAGGCTGAAAGCCCAAGGCAGGTGGGGGGTTATCTTGGGCTTTCAGCCTTCTCGCATCTTGAGCTGAGCTTAAATAAAAACTTCATTCCTAAATTGTTCTGTTGATTTTCGTTTTTCCCTTTTTACCTTGATTTGTTCATCTTCTTCTTCTTTCTTCTTCGCGAGCGGTTGCCGACGAAGGGCACGCATCGCCGGCGACCGTCGCGCCCGCCACGCCGACCCGTCGCACCACGATCTTCGCCACGCCGAGCGACCCTTCGCGAGGGTCGCGTGACCTCGCTCGAGAGGTTGCCGCAAAGGTCGCGACCGCGACCCATTTGGTCGTAGATCTTGGTCGCCGGCCGCGACTTCGCGCCGCGACCGAGATGGGTCGCGCCCGCGACCCATTTGGTCGCAGATTTGGTTGCCGGCCGCGACCACAAGGCTGCGACCGGATAGGTCACCGGCCGCGACTTTCGGGCGACCTTCGCGGAGGTCGCAACGCGGCGACCTGCGTCGCCGGCCGTGCTTCGGGCGACCTCTGCGGAGGTCGCGACCTTCGCGTTGCGACCGGATGGGTCGCCGAATGCGACTTCGTGGAGGTCGCGACGCAACCGGTAGCGACCGGATCGTGTCGCCGGCCATGCTTCGGGCGACCTCCATGAGGTCGTGACCTTCACGCGACCCATTTGGTCGCAGATTCGGTCGCGACCACGCGGCAAGAAGAGAAATGGGTGCTTCGAGAATTTCGGATCTGTCATGGTGTGTGAGGATCTCCGATGGTCGCCAGCGACCCCGCGGCATGGTGGGTTGCCGGCCCGGATCCCGGGGTCGCCGGAGGTCATCGCCGGATGCCGCCTGTCCTTGCTTTGGTTTTCATTTTTTTATTTTTTTATTTTTCTTTTGATAAAAATTTTTTTCACAAAAGTCCTTTGTCTCCCAAACACCATTTTACTCAAAGGTACTTCACAAGTGCTTTTAAATTACAATTTACCAACATTTTAGAAAACACATTTAACTCAAAGGCCTTTTGCATTTTTATAAAGACTAAAGTCTTCCCAAACGCACCCATAGTCGGTTTATGTTTGCTTCTCGAGACCACCGACCCGAAAAAGAACTTTCAGAAGCTTCTTCGACGTGGTTAAACTACTGACGACGTCCTTTAGAGGGCTCGATGACAAGAACCAAGACCTCATAAACTCGTGACTTCCATCCAATCTATGAAAGGACAAGTCAGCGACCAAACTCCCAAAATTTCATAAGAAATGCCCAACTTCTCAGCACTAAAAGTTCTGCAAGCAAATGAAGCCAGCGACGAAAGCATTATAGAAGAAGGGGGGTTTTGAAGGGCGAGGATGGGTTACCGCAGGACGAGAATGAGCAGCGAGAGGATCGGAGAAGGAGAAGGAGCGAAGGGAAATCTTCGCGATCTCCGAAACGGTGACGTCGCGAACGCCCGGCACGTCACTCGTCAAGAACTCGTAACCGGTCTGGAAGGCATCCCGCCAGAACTTGGGCAATCTACTGCTATTGCTCTGCGTGTACACATCCCACAAATCTCGCAACCGGCCTGGAAGGCGTCGACGCTGCTCTGCAGGTGGTTGTAAAAATGGGATGTCCCAAATCTCGGCCTCCCAAACAGATTAATATGCGAAGGAAAGCGGCGCCGGAGCAGAGATGGAGCGAGCAACGGAGCAAAGAGCGAGCGCTGAAGCAGAGACGGAGGAAGCGACAGGACGAGCAAGCGCCGGACGACGGCGGGGAACGGCCGCTTGACCAACGCAATGCCGGAGCAGCAACAGTGAGCGCGGGGTAGCAAACGAGAGCGAAACCAGAGATTCAAAATTTGAAAGCTCGCTCGCTTGAAATGGCTTTTCTTCTACTCCGGAGGAAAGGACAAGGGAAGCGGAAAGAGAATACAATAAATGCCCGCAGACTCTGCAGAGGAGAGAGAGAGCGCAGGGCTAGCGTACAGGCGGTAGAGGAGAGAGGAAGAAGATTATTTTACCGAAAATGAAAGGGTCGCGCTCGGACTCCATCTGGCTGCCGGGCGACACGTGTCGCCCGGTGAATGGATTCGGAGGAAGAGGAGTTAGAGCTGCAGTGAATATTTTCGCCTCCTTCAGTCCCTAGACTTACTAGGGATCATGGAAAAGCGTTTTGTTGACGTAACCCAGAGGACAAAATAAAATAAAAAAACGCAGCTTTTGCCATTTCACTTTTGGCAGTGCAGGGGTGGTGAACCTAGGCTGGACTAGACCAGACTAGACTAGACTGACGGAATGCTCCTCATTAAGAGTGATAATCAAAAACTGGTAACTCGGCCTCCGTCTCTGCAACTTCCAATCCAAATCCTCTTTTTAAAAAAATGAACAAAAAGAGGGAAAATCATCAAAATAGATCCATATTTATTAGTTAAAAACCTTTTTCTGAAGATAAGGGACAGGACGTTCAGAAAAAAGTTATACTTTTTTTATCAGCAATCGCAGCTAGCCTTCCAATGTTTTTTTATTTTTTATTTTTTAAGAGGGCCCTTACGATGAAAGAATTGACTATTGTAAAGCAGAGCTTTCTTTGGTTTTACATTTTCATTGTGCGTATTATACAAGATTTGAATTCCGTCTTTATATTTAGCATATACATTAGTAAGAAGAAAAATTGGTCCAGGAAAGATGTTCATCTGAACAGCTTGCAATTCTTGAAATATTATTTATTATTTTGTAACGGACCATACTATCTTCCTATCATTTTTTTTTTTTTGGGTCGATTAATTGCAAATGAAACAAAATATAAATAAGATGTTTATTAAAAACCATCAATTTAGAAGGAAATTTTATCTAAATGGGGTTGTGGAAAAATGTACTACATCATAAATTACTTTCCTCGCATTGACGTATATGTGTGGAGAGCGAGTGAAAAAAATCAGCTGTGCAAGAGAGACCACCCTTGATTTGAAAAAGGAAAATAAAAAAGAGAGACCACCCTCTCTACGGGAAATGGAACCACCGCGGACGGCTACTACTGTGACGATGCTTTTTTTTTTTTTTTCTCCCGCTGCAATTTCTCTTTGCTTTTTTAACATAATTTTACTTTTTACATATTTCCTTTTCCTTGTCCCTCGTTTTTCCTTTCTTTCTCGTACCGTGACACCAAGAGATTTTGTCATGGTTTCTTGCACCTGCACATGTTCTCTGCTTGCCGATAGTGACAGGCATGCTTGGATAATAAGGCCTATTTGATAACTTTCCAAAAAGTAATTATTTATATTTTTCTATTCCCTAAATAAAAAAGAAATAAAAATCTGTTTAATAAAATTTTTAATTCTAAGAATAAATTTAGAACAAAATCAAGAAGTAGAAAAAAAAGTTATTTTTTATTCCGGAAACAATTCTTAAAATCAATTTCTATTTTTTTTCTTTTCTCCACTTGTCTTTCTTTTATTTTCTTCTCTTCCCCTTTCTTCTTTTTTTTTGGTCGGTCATTGGAGCGTTACCACTAGCAACATCAACTTGGAGGTGGCCCGGCAAGGCTCGACCTCGCCAAACTAGGGCAAGGCCAACCTTGCGTGACCTAGCCAAGGTCGAGGCTCGCCTTGGCCAGGTGAGCTCACCAATCTCACCCAACCCGGTCGCCGATGATTGGTTAGAAGGAGGAAGAATAAGAGAAAAATATAATAAAAGTATTAAAAAATTAAGAGCAACAAGAAAAAAATTAAGAATCTTATCAAACGCATCTCTATCATAAGAATAGAAATTTTGACAATTACCATGCGGATTATTTTGCTCGAAATTTATTATCGAGAATAGAATTAGAAAAAATAATTTTTAGTCAAAAATTGTTTTATGAACAAAATCGTTATCAAACGCGTCGTAACTCATCAATTCCTTCACATTCTCATGACATGTTTAATTTATCTCCACTGGTATTTGACTTTAATTTTTCGAAAGCATTGTTTGCCAAAGTCACGATGCTTAATTGTAGCATAGGATCATGTAAAGGCGTTTTGATGAAACGCCAAGGCTGAAAAAGAAAAAGAAAAGAAGAAGAAGAAGAAGGCTTTGGAATTCAACTTTTGCGGGGTGCCGAGGGTGATGCCTAGACTAGACCAGACTACGGGGTACTACCATGACCACAGATCTGAGCACAGGGGTTTCCATCGCTCCAACTTCCCGTAAAAGTCCTCTTAAAATTAGAAGGAAAAAGAGGAGGGAATTTCAATCAAAATGGATCCCATTTTCTGGAAACAAAAAATCGAATATAGGACAAAAGGACGCGGCGTTGCCCATCCACATAATTCTTTTTATTTTGAAATGAAGAAATCGTAAAATATCTCGTACTGCATAAACTTAGAAGGGAAAATAGAGAGAAACTTACCTATATAATCGCTTCTAAAACTGCTCCAATTGGGAAGTCCAAGGCAATCGCCAGAAGAAATTAATGATGACCCTCCTATTCAAATTTTCACCACGAAACAAAATAATTAATATAGATCAGCCGGTTTTAATTTTTGAGATTAGAATTTTTTAATTAATTTTACTTTATTCTTACTTTTAATACTCACTTTTAAATTTTACTCTATTTTCTTATAGAGCATGAGAATCAAAATTTATATCTAAAAATAAATGATCCCTATCTTAACTTTTGAGAATGTAGAGATTTGAAACCTCTATTTCCTTCTTATTTGGGCTTCTTATTTGGGTTAGAATAGATTAATGGTAAATGTTGTATAGGTTGTGCCAATAATAAAGTCATTCTTTTTATTTTGTAGTGAGCTCATAGGATGATAATCATGATATCATGCAGTAAAATGTTTATTAAAGTATCTTAGTATTTTCCTTGGGATATGTTCCGAATGTATTTCTAGAGAAGGGGAATGGGTGCGCTTTTTTTTTTTTTTTTTTTTTTTTTTTTTTTGTGATTCATTAAGTGTGCCTTTATTTTTTTGTTTGCCTGTTTATATATATAAACTAGGTGCACTAATAACATGTCGTGAAAGAAGTTCAAAGATGGTCGGCAGAGCAACGGCAATTCTCGAGGTGATTCATATATTTAAACATAAAGAATAACGCCGACAATTTGCCATTATAATGAAACCGAGAGTCTTGTTCTCAAATGTTTCAAATGAGAGAGGTTGTTTAAAGCATGTAACTACATAGTTCTCACAGTTTAAAAAAATTTTTATTGTGAACTCCTTTATTATTTTCTTTTTATTCATTTTATTCAGCAACCGCTGTTAGTCATCTGAATTTTTTTTGTAAACTTATTTGCATAATTCCCTACAACGAAAGTATAGAATATTGTAAAATGGACTTTTTTTTTTGGTTCACATGTTCATTGCCCATGTTATTCAAGATTTTGAATTTCACCTGTATTTTTAGCATTACATTACAATAAGAAAAATGTGATCGTTGTTTTATTAAACCATGCCTCATCGTTTGTCTTGAAAATCCACCTACTCTAGCTGTACACCCGAAACCTAAATGAAGATGGAAATGAATTTCAAATTTTGAAAATGTTGCTTATTATTCCGCAATGGACTATATTATTTTTCAATCACCTTTTGATTGGTGAGTTGAAAATTGTGGATATCACTTGCTTGCAAAATGAATGAAATATAAATACAAGATTGAATCATTTTTTTTTTTTTTTGGTTATAATCCACCAATTCAAAGGATGATCAAAGGAAATTTTTTTAATTAGGGTTGTGGAAAGTGTAATCTTTTGTGATTACTTTTTCTTGCATGAACATATGAGTTGGTTGGGAGAAAATATGTAGTGGTTGCTAACCACCATGTCATTTGCATGCGTGGCACTCGTGATCAATTAAAATGGTGACACATGTCGAGTGAGTTGGAAATTAAAAAAAGAATGGTTAATACTTTGAAAAACCCTAAACTGATGTACATCAATGACAAATTTACCCCGACTAATTATAAAAAACCAAAAATTGATATATTTATAATAAATTTATCCCAAACTAATTTATTCGATCGCAAAAAAAAAAAAAATCTAAACTAGTAAATTTGTGACAAATATACTATTCTCTAAATTAGATTAATACAAAAAAATCACAAAAATTATAAATTGTGACAAACGAAGCGTAAAATCCCAAATGTGTATATCAATCAACTCGTCATATGTCATTTAACTTAATAATTTGATAATAAAATTTAATAACAACTAACATAGGGTATATTTGTCACAAGTGTACCGGTTTGGGGTAAATTTATTAAAACTATACCGAGTTTGAAGTTTTTGGTGGTAACAAAAATAATTTTGAGTAAATTTATCGTAGATGTATTAGTTTGGGATTTTTTCGGGATATTAACCCAAAAAAAAAAAAAATGATAACTTTGTAGGCAATTTGTTAGTGTGCCATACTCTCCTCATTAATTACGCGGCACTCTCTCTCCTCATTTATTTCAAATTTCATTCAAGAAACCTCCCTCCTCTATTTCTCCTCTCCTCTCTGCAAAATCCGACGACCACCTACCACCACTAGACGCTCTCTTTCAGCTGTTGGGAAACGAAGGAGGCTTGGTGGCGTTGGGTCGGAGGGCTCTATGGCACGAGCTTCCCTCTGAAGAAGGGGTCGGAGAGAAACAGACACGAATGTTGGCGAACTTAATGAAAAGGATGTCGTGATTACCCATTACGACAAAAACTCCCTTTTCCTCTCTATCTTGCTTTTCTTTTCCTTCAATATTTCCTTATTCTTGTCCCTTGTTTTTCTTTCTTAATTTATTGGTTAAAACCCATCACCTTAATATCGATTGACCGGTGTCATTAGAAGCAGATTGATCATCTATTGATCATGAACTCAACCCGATCTCTTATACATCTTTGAATACATCATTGTTTTATTACATACTGAGATGATAAAAATACCCTTACTTTCAGCCAATATAATCGGACTCTTATTTGAGAACGACATGACAATATTATAGAAATTATGGTATTTATATCTTATTTGAAATAAGATCACTAAGGGTCCTTTTTGATAAAATGATGACACTTTAAGTTAAGATTTGGAATTTTCTCAAAAAAAATATAATAGGTGTCCCCATCCATCCTATATATCGGCTCAAATTGCTCTTAACGAGAACTCCATGGCAATTATTGGCAGAAAAAAACTAATAAGTTCCCTTAAATCAGCCTTTCACCACAAAACAAATCAACCAAATTTCAATCTTGGATAATATGTAAGAAGAACATGTAAACCAAACAAAAAAGAAAGAAAGAAAGAAAGACTAGAGAGAGGGCCGCTTGATAAATAAGTCATTTATAAAAGAATCAACTTTATAAATGACATAAAAAAACAAATATATGTTAGTTGATTAGATAGTTTTGTTTGGGTCCGAAGTTAATTAGATAGTTAAAGAAGTAGATTCCTGCTTGGCTCACCTCATAATTCAAAGTCAAGCTTCTCGCTGATCTTTCTTCTCTTCTTCATGTTTTTTTTTTTTTTTTTTTTTCAGAAAAGCTTATCCTTTAACAATATTTGATGATAATCTTTAGAAACTATTAATTAGGGAACTTAACAAATATGGAATAAAAAAAGAATTCATTTTTCCGGGTGGTAGATTCGAATATGCAACCACCTCCCGTTGTTAATTGTACATTTTATTTTTCCAAGAGCATCTGAATTTACACTGGACTATAAATGCTTCTAAGTTCTCACGTTATGGAATATGCATTTATAGTTGGTGGCTGAATGAATGCTTTTTTCCCCATTTCTTTGGCATTAAAAGACAGGCACACTCGAAAATAAAACATTAATATTAAATAAAAGAATTTGGAAAACATTTATCGGTCACAATGAGCCCACTTCACAATATTTAGTACTTTTTTATCTTAGGAGCGCAGTGCATAATATAGAAATAACTTTGGAAAACCAGTTTTGATTGCTAAATAAAAATAATAAGAAAAGGAGAGATCAAAATAGTCCACTTTTATGGTCATTAAAACTGTGATAATAATCCATAAATACGCTTTAAATGACTTTTTGATTGATATAATCCCCAACATCTTTTAAATTAGAGCATGATATAAAGTTTACTTCAAACCTTTATTTAAGAAAATGAGAGCACTTCAAACTCTTATTTGAAATTTTCCTTCTATATATGCATACAGACAAGTAACTTTTGGCTCCACCATAATAAAACACCAAAAAAGAAGAAGTTAATGGCAATATATTAAACATGTAATTTTTAAAATGGATAAGTTCACTAGAAATCTTAAATTAAAATATAATTGAGTCATAAAATTTTCAAAAAATACAGTCAAGTTTTAAAACTTGTCACATTGGCACAATCAAGTTATTTTGTTAACATTGTCAAATTAACTAATGAAAAATGCAATGGGGTGCTCATTGTTGTCGCCGCCACCCATCGTTGGAGGGCCTAGCAATGATTGCTAACCCTAGGTGTGGTGATTGGCCCTCAACCGGCCCTCGGTGAGGGGGCGGCCCTTACTAGACTCGGGTGAGAGTGCCTAGATTTGGGCAACACTAACCCTCACTTGGGGTTGAAAATCATCACTTACCCCGTGCAAGGTCTTGCTAGCCCCAAGGGAGGGCTAGGCAAGGCCTCGTTAGCCCTCATTTGGGATTGGCAAGGCTTGCCCGATTTGGGAGAGACCAACCTTTACCTAGGGTTGGCAACTCTCGTTGGGCTTAAGTGAGTGTCGATGAGGCCTCACCTAAGGTCGGCAATGGTAACAAGACACGGAGAAGGCTCACAACGCCTAGATCCGAGTGCCCTCGCTTAGGCCTAGCAAGGATTGCTAACCCGAGCTTGGGGCTGGTGAAGGGTAGTGGCAGCACACCCCACCCCACACGAGGAGACCATCATGCCCCCTCCCATTCTTTATTTTTAGTTTTTTTAGAAAGAATAAAATTCTAGTATTTCTTTTTTAGTTTTAAACTAATTTGTTAAAATAATAATAATAATAATGTCACATAGGAGAGATAAATTAATTTTAAAATGCTATATCGGTATTTTCCATTAATTAAGCTGGCGGTATTCATGAAAGGATTTGATCACACCATGTGATAAATTTTAGTATTAGATTGTAATTTTTGAAAATTTTAATACTTGATCGAATATTCATGATAAGTTTTAGAATTTTAAATGAGTCTATTTTTTTTTTTTTTTTAATGAGGAAGTATTTAATTTGAGAATAAAAGCACGCCCGTCAACTCAACCAACGCCACTTTCCCTTTGCTTCTACGAAGATCTTTGAAGCCCTTGTGCCTTTTTTGGAGCTGTCAGTTGAATGCTCTGTTTATCACACTTTCCCTTTTTTCATTAATTCTGTAAGAGTTAAATCCTTTTGAATAATCAAAATATCTAAACTCATTTCTCCCCTTTGAATAGAGGATATAGCAATTTCTCTTGGATTTATTAGTCTAAGTAGGAGACAATATATTTTGATATTATTGATATTTTTTGATTTAAAGAATCATCCCATCTCAATTGAAAACGTAAATACTTTTTTAGGAAAAAATCAAGCTCTACTTCCGTGTTGCTCTTATATTCTTTTTTTCTTTCTACGTTTTTTTCATATCGGAGCTTGCATAATCTTCTCCAATATCTTTTTCTTGGTTTGAGAAAAGTGATCCAAGATTCGCTTGATTTTGTGCATCTCGATTCAAGATTATCTCGAATTGCGGATTCTTTTTCTTCTTGATTTCGATTCTCTAATTCAATCGATTTTTTTTTTTCATTCGAAAATAGAAAAAGATCCCTTTTGTTCTTTCTAGTGATGTTTTTATTTTCACTAACATTTTCATAAAAATTTAAAAGAAGTAGTTGGATTGGTACGATCCACGGTTTCATAATATATGTATTATAAAGGATCACAAATTCTGGAAAGAACCAAAGGTTTAGATTTGATATGGGATGACTTAGTATTTCTTTATTCATTGCCATCCAATCAAAAAGATCTTTTTATTTTTGTTGGATGCCATAATTCCTCCATTTTGGGAAATTTTAAGAAAAAAAATACCTTTTTGATCCATTTTATCAATTATTTGATAATTATTAAACCCAATCTTAGTATTTTTATTACCATTGGTATCGATATCAATCCAGGACTCAATATTGGGAAGAAGCCCGAAATTCGTGTTGCTGAATTTTTTTAGTTAAAATATAAATATTTAATTAGTATAATAATTATGGTCCTTAAAAGTCAAAAAAATAGTGATTTTTCATTTGATTTGTTTAGGATAAGATAATCTTGAGTTAAAAAGAAGCTCCTAGTCATGATTTCTATCAAATAAGAACATATACTTGCGGTTATATTATTATTTACTAACTTTAGGGTCTTTTTTTTTTTTTTTTTTTTTTTTTGGGTTTTTTCCTCAGCAAAAAATATGCTCTTCGCTTTAAAAAATTTTGCAAAAAAGGAACCAAACCACACGAGGATTTGACATGCAACTCCTGAGGAGTGTGTCTTGTTATTTTAATGCTGTTTTGTAAGTTCCAAACGTATTGCAGCGGTCAAAGCATTTGCCAAAGCAGCTTCCACGTCATCGCCTTCGAACTTCAAATCACCAAATCGGATAATTGTGTGTATTTTAGATTTTTATATTCAGTCCCGAGGATGAGCTAATTCACCCTCTAAAGCCAAGATTTTCTGCGCATTTAGAAATTGAACTCCCATTTTTAACATTCATATGAAAGCATCCCACAAAGAGCATCAAAACCCATGCACTGAACAGCCAAGAAACCAACATGCGAATGGCTTGCTACGTAAAAAGATCCGAGACAAAAGAAAGCCTAATTATAAAAACCTAAGGATCACAATCTGCTTCCTGTAACTGCTGCTTTGCTCGACGATAGCCATCCATAAATAGCTTCGCCTGGTGATTCATGAGCGTCGCTCTATCACTGGCAACCTGTAGTTCGGACAGGCGCATTTGCCGCCACCTCTCTTTTAGTTCCTCCATCTCCGATGAGTCGATCATCCCTATACCAGTTTTCACAACTTCCTCTCCTAGCCCCATGCTGGTCAGCCGCAATAGAGAAGGTTCGCTGGCCCAAATGCTATCCTCAAACTCCTCCTCCTCCAACTTAGTCGGAGGAGCAGCAAGCTTGCTGGCGTTTTTAGAAGTCTTAATCTTCTTTAAAGACAAGTGCACTTTCTCGCCGCCATTCTCACCACCCCAGAGGACACGGGAAAGCTCAAAGAACTTCTGATCATGGGGCTTCTTCCCTATACGCCCTGCCTTACACCCGTTACTGAACTTGCGTTTCATTGACCTAATCTTGTTGAAGATTTGCGATTCACTGGGAGAGAAGTCAAACCTCACTGATTTCTTGTCGAGAAAACGTTTGAATAGGCTGAAGTTGGTCAAGGGGTCTAGCTTCTTCTTCTTGTGGAATTTGATCATTACCTTGAGGAACTTGATCTCATCATTCTCACTCCAGATGCGTCGAAACCACGCCGACCCCTCCCCGGTATGCTGCGTCGTGGCCCCAGCCCTGGCTCCATCGTTAGCATCGCTGCCCTTCCTCCGCCTCTTTGTGGGCCGCTTCTTTAACTCTTGAGACCTGGCAGGCTCCTCCACCGGCGTGACCTCCTCGCCGGCGGCGACGGCCTTGGCAGTGCGGGGCTCGTCTTCAGACTTCGATTCAGAAGACTCCGAGTCTGGAGTGGGCTTCTTTGTACGCGAGGGCTTTAGGAATTCCTGCCTTGCCGCTTCATCATGGGATTCAGACGGTCCAGACGATTCTTCTTCTCCTCCTTCGGCATTGCCGCCCCTCTTCGGAGGCTGCCTTTCCAACTGTTGATGCCTGGCCGGCTTCTTTGATGCGCCCTCCTTGGCCGCGGCAACGGGCTCCACAGCGCGGGTCCCATTTCGGGGTCGGATTCATAACTCGAACCCGAGTCCGAGTCCAAAGAGGACTTCTTCTTCTTCTGTTGCGAGGGCCTTGCTGGTTCCTGCTCATGAGCTGCTTCGTCGTCCGATCGGGACTGGGACCCGGATGGTGCTCCGGAGGATCCGCTTTCTTCTCCGCTTTCCTCGTCCGCTTCCCGTTGCTCTTCAGCTCTCGGGGGCTCGGGGCCGGTGCGCGACTCCTCGCCAGAGGAAACGTCCGTCTGTGGCGAATCGTGGGAAGGAGTTGGGCGTTTGCGTTTCGGCGCCATGGGAGTTGAGAGAGGGAGGGAGAGAGAGGGAGAGACAGAGAGGGAGATGAGGGGTTTTGGCTTTGCCCTTGAGTCTTGTAGCAGCTGGGGTTTGGCTTCGTTCTAGAGAGAGAGAGAGAGAGAGAGCGTATTTTTTGGGAAAAGAGGAAGCTAATTAATTTTGGTGGCTTGTCCTTTTACTATGAACTTAATAATATAATAATAGCAGAGTCTCCAGTATTCGGTCTTTTCAACTTCCTGTTTATATCTAAGCATACTTTTCTTTTTTATTGGTTGGTTTTAGAAGAATTTTTTATTTGAATTTCGTGTTGCCGAATTTTTTAAATTAAGGTATTTGTACTAATTTTTTTTTGTTAATATGTTGATTATAGTGACACTGTGATTTTTCATTTACCACTTCGTTTGTTTGAGATAATATGGGTTTTGAGGTAGAAAAACCAATTGGTCATGAATTCTACAAAGTACAAACCCGACTTTATTTTATATAAAGGCTAAGCTTTGAGGAGGATTTATTTAGACTTATAAATTTTAATCATACAGTGAAAATGTATTGAAAAGATTGCTTCATTTTCCATGTTTGAATACTTGATAAGCATTCGACCAAAATAAAAAGTACTCGATAGGCTGCATAAGATCACTATTTAACAAAAAAATGTGGGACCATTTGGCAAAAAAATATATATGAGATTTTCTTTTAGAAAATTTATGTAGGTCATCTATACTTTTAAACTCATTATCATACTTATGCTTGGCACTGAGTTACGGTTAATTTCTCAAATAAAATTTAATGTTTGGATGAACTTACTTAAATAAAAGTTATTACTTATTAAACTAACGAAGGTGGATCTAAAAGTTATTAACCCCCCATAAATACATTCAAGAGCGTGAGCAGAATGATCCCTAAACTAGGTTGGGGTCAGTCCCTATAACCACATGTGACGTAATCCTGAATAAGAAAAATGTCCTGTGAACAACTTATATAAATCCGAATATTCATTTCTCTCACAGGCGAAATTGCATGAAATAAAGATTGAAGATGAAAATCACTTAAAATATAATTTTGATCGATTTAAGAAATAAAAGAAGAACTTAATTGATGCTACTAGTTATAAAAAGATAAACATTTCGCTTATACAATTTATTTTTTTCGGAATTCTCAATGAACTAAGAATGAGTTGGGGAATTATTTCAATAATTCTTTTTGAACTAATTGATTTGCCCCCTCTGCAGGGTATGTTCTAACAAAATTAATCAAAAGACGTATTTCAGGTGCTAACTAAAAATTTCAAGGAAATATGTTCAATAAATAGTTTGGTAGACCCTGAAATATTGGGTATGGTGTTTCTGTACTTGAAAAATAAGAATGTAATATAAAAAACGCTCAAAAATTTGAATGAAAAAGGGGGGGGGTGGGGGAATTTCGACTATTAATAACATGAGAATCAATTATCCAGCTTCTTCGTGGTCATAAAGACAATTATTAAATTATCTTTTCAACGACCCATTGCAATGAAAATTATGATGATTGGGGAAGCCGAAGCATCACCTTGACAAGTGAAAGATCCCTTTACTTGGTGCACTAACCGCTATCCCTCATCCGAGAGGACGCCGACTTTAATTAATCGTCATAAATGAATGCTTATGGAAGAATCGAGAAATAGGTGAACGTTGGAGTCGAATGCAAAACTACTGGTGCGACCAATAATTAAATTATCGTTTAGAAGATCGACGCATAGCAACTGTAGCCCACGAGTGGTTACTTTGCGTGGCATGGCCCCGCATGGATGTGTAATTACTGGCGAATGAATGTGATTAGTGGTCGTGCCCAAAGATCGGGTCTAATGTGTCGCCTAAGTCCGTCGAATGCATAAAATCTAAATATAAACTTTCGAGGCCAGACCAAGTTAAAATTACCTAGACTCGCGTTTTCTCACGTAAGGCCATTGCTCAAATTTGTGTAATTATCTTTTGATTCTCTCAGGATTTGGTGTCTCGTTTGACCTGCCTTTTTTTTTGTCTCTACCTGCCAGCCTGTTGATCACCTATAATCCACAGCAATCTTTGAATTTCTCTGCAAGCAAAAACTTGGATTTAGCTTAAGTACAGCGAAGGAGGGTCAAAAGTTGATCTTAATAAAGGGAAGCTGCATCCAATTTCCTAGTTTTTCACATTAGAGATTTTATTATTTTGTCCTCACACTTTTCTGGCCCACCCTCGCGGCCACGGCCTTACCTCCCTCTCTCACTATGGCCTTAATGTAATGGCCATTCTCTTGTTGTTATCGCTTGATTTCTGTAGCAGGTGTTGATGAATCTGCTTAGACTCTCTCATCTTTGAATATGAATTTGGTATCTCTGCATTTTTATCTGATAGTCTCCACATGTCATCTAGTGATGGATTTCGTGTGCTGTGAGATAAATTCACCGCTTCTTATTCGTTACTCGACATTATTGAAAGCTAGGAAACCGATGGATCTTGGAAGGAACGATCGAAGCAATTGCTAAATGCCTTATTCCATTTTCCTGCTCCAAGCTCTGTTCTTCCCCCCCTTGGGACTACGAGAATTAAAGCATGGAGGTTAATAAATTTTTCGTGCCTATTACTGTTGCAACTAATAATCTAATTGAAGGCTTCCTAAATAACATGTCGAACTTCTGTCCTTTTTCGAAGAGTTTGTGGTTCCACTTCATATTTAATTTATCTCCTTAAATTGATTGCCATCTTTGTAGGTAAGGGTTTTGGCTGGTTCCTACGCGGGGTTCCATGGCCCAGTTAGGAACCGAATTGAATTGAACCAAATCGATTCCCAATTGTGCCCATAAAACCAAGGGCAATTCATGGTTCCCATTTTATGGAATCGGCCCTTAATGAGCAATTCTCAATTCCCGGGTGGAAATTGTCCATCTGAGAACCGATCACCTCTAGTGGGTAACACTTGGCCGTTGTGTCATAAGAAAAGATAGTGATAAGTGAACATTAACGTCCCAACAAGAGCTTGTGCTCGAAGGGAAATTTTTTGATCCTCTATAAATCAGCCCCTCTTGCTCTCATTCTTCAACATCTCTTTGTTCTCACTCAAATATCACTTCCAATCACTCTAGCTCTCTAAAATTATTTGTCAATTTCATTTCATAATAATTATGTAATTGCATTCTAAGTATTGCAATTGAGAACAACAACAACAAACGGCAACAACAACCACCACCATATTTGATTATCCCAAATCAACGTGGCCTGCACCGTGCAATTGATGTGGAACTTGTTTGGTGAGTTCTACAACAATGACGAACACGTCCTGGCTCAGCCCGTGCAACAATCTGAATTTGACAACAATTGGTAGGGATTGTTGGGGTGAAAGCAAAAGCTAGTCCCCACCGAGACGCTTCCTTGGACGATACCCCTACCATCGAAGAAAACCTTCAAGCAACTGCGGTGCAGGCTTCTTGAAGAAGAATGTCCGATTTCCTGCGGATATTTTTATATAAGAGTGTCTCGCTAATTGCAGATCTTATCTTACTGCTTACTGCAATCTTTTATCGTTCCTTGTACATCCCAGAATACATCTTCCCATAACAATGCATGAGGGTGCGGAATGAATACCCCACTTGAAAGGCCCCCACAGAGTGCAGAGCGCGGTTGGCGGTTTTCCAAATCGATTCCAACCATGTGCCGTGAGTTCAGATCCCTCAATTGGCGTTGCTCTTCGGTTCCGCTTGGAGCAAGGACAAAGGGAGATCTCTTAGCATCCCATTTGGGATTCACCGCCGCAAACGATGCAAGATGGCACTAGTCCCCTCCACAGTGATAAATAAAGAGAGAAATCCCCGCTTGAAAGTCAAAAATTAGCTGTTGTAAACTTGTGATCTAGGCGCTTTTACTAAAATTCCCAGATAAAATTGGCAGGCTATGCAATTCTTGCCAAACTATAAAATTGGTAGGCTATGCAATTCTTGCCAAACTCCTCGAATGACCGCTTGGGGTTCAGCTGAAGAAGAGCTGGCCATCTAGTTGCATTAACATTCAAGGCACGATATTATTATTCCAGTCGATTCTAATGGACCGGTATAACTACAATGTAACAGAGATTCTCGCTAAACCCGTGCTTACAGCAGAGGCCACCCAATTTGCTGCATAATTGGCTCACATGTTGATCTCCCAAATACGGATTTTCAGTTCATTGAACGATATCTCTTCCTCTGTGGAAGAGAAAGCATCAACACAGTATGATTAGATAGAAAAAGAACCACCATTGCTATGACGAAATGTGATTCAGATTTCAAAGTACATTTCCAGCTGAAAAATCCAGTGCTCAGGAAGCTATTCAAGTTGTGGCATCAAAATTGCAGACAGGAAGATAATACTTCAGTAAAACAGTCATGCAGTTGTTTTAGGAAGGCATCGTAAGATCACAACTAATGAAGAAGTGCAGTCAATCCACAATGCAGCAATCTAAATCCTCTGAAGTTCCCAACCGAATTTAATTTCCTTTCTCGAGGCATTCACAGTGACAATAGCATAACCTTCTCAAGAAGATAATGAAGGGAAAAGAGTGGGAATTTCAATCTCATTTACCTCACAACTGATAATGGATCAGCTTACACATAACCAAATCATTCAAAAGTACGTGTGTATTACAGTGAAACAAAAAGAGCTACGCCTATTGAGCTTAAGGTGAATTGCCGCACATTGCATGGGACAAAGTGGAGAAAAACTAAAAAATCTCATACCTTTATGAAGTGACAATCAAGAATTAGTTGCAGGTAGCATCTGATGAAAACTGAAGAAAATACAATACGTGATACACTCAAAAGTTTTACAACCAATGTAAATCTCAATCTCGGACAAAGGATAAGATTTTTACTATTCCCCAAACAAAATTGGAGAAGGGGAAGAAGTAAGGCTCATCACTTGAGGAGAAAAAATGAATAAGGTTCAGAAGGTTGCTTAGTCTGCCATTTTGTTCAAGCGATGAATAGTGCTTCGAGCAACTCTGTTACTAGGATCGATCTTCAGCACCATCCTCAGGTCTTCTGCGCCAAGTCTGTACTTCTCCATACTCTCATACAAAAGAGCTCGCTGTACAAGAACGGCTACATTTGCATCGTCATGTTCTAGCACCTGCTCAGCAAAAAACTGTCATGCCTTCTATTGATTTCATCCTTTTCACGAGGAATATCACAAAATCTTGCCATTATGATTAATAGAATGTCTTAAGAGATATTTCATCAATCCTGGTTCAAGACTTCATATGCAATCTTTGATAGCTGCCTATCTAGACAATAAAAAGATACTGCCTAAATTCATTAAGCATAGGTAGACACATGACATGGAACTGTCATTGTTAATCTCCAAGATATGGAATCTTAAGCATAGTCAAACCTCACATGCCTAAAAAATAAGCAGCTCTCGGTGAGAAGATTGATTCTTAAGCTCCCAGGCAGGGCAGAATGTTTTCAGAGTTCAATATTTCTTTCTTTGAAATAGTATAAAAACATCTGTAAGTTTGTGTATTCTGAAATGTAGCTCATCACTGCCCAAATGACACGAATTATTCTCATATTAATGAAGTAATCTTACCTAAGGTACAAAATTATCTGACGGATACAACTAATAAACCCCAAGGAATCGCCATGCACCGCCTTCATCAAAATAAAGAAGATTTCAATCTGTGAGCAATTATTGGCACTTTACCTTTGTACAGTCTGCCACAGCCTTCTTATACTCCCCAACTTCTTTGTAACATGAGGCTCGGCACGACAAGACTTCCGTGGTGGCAGAATTATCTCCAGCCTTTTCAAGGAGAATCACAGCCCACGACAACCACTTAATGGCATCGGCATATTGCCCTTGCTTCTGATTATCCATGCCCTTGTTCTTAGCGGTTAAAGCTGATACACCTGAAGGAGGCGGTGGAAGCCCCTCAAGTTCCGTGGTGGTGCCGCCACCCTCATTTCCTCCTCCAAAATCTGAATCCAAACCCCAGTCATCCACTCCCACAGCTTGCTGTTCTCCAGTGGCAACACCAGCAGAAGCCGAGCCAGAGGATGAAGAGAACAACACATCGAAACTGTCTGCGCCTGAGCTCTGGACAGGAGTCTGATTCTGCTGACTGAAATTCTTGGCAGGCATCCCGAAATCATCCATTTTTGAACCAAAGCTCATATTTGATGCCGCAAAATTGGTTTTGTTTTGCGGAAAACCCGCTCGACGAGAATGTGGTCGTACCAGATGAAGGAGCATTCTGAAAATCTCCAAACTCATGACTACCGGTGCCAGTCTTAGCACTGGCCTTGCTCGCTGAGTTGAGACTGCCCGACTGCTGTTTTGATCCGAAACCAACCAAATTACTGAATGGATCCTTATTGGTATTGATTCCACCTCCACCAACACCACCACCAGCCATATTTTGCATCGAAGGACCTCCGAGAGTCGCACTCTTACTGCTGGCGTTAACGCCATTCCAATTAATGCCCCCAACGCCACCAGTACTATAACCCCCAGATCCCCGACTTCCACTATTGTGCATCGAATTACCAGATTTCGGCAGCGAATCTGCTAAATTCCCCATCGAATATGCGGGCTTGCTAGCTGATGCAGCCGATGCAGCCGGCGTCGCGTTCTTCAACGGGACATTGCCACTGCTACCCTTACCCTGCCCTCCTAAAGCCGAGCTAACCAAATCCCCGAACAAGTTCGGGTCCTTCTTCGCGATCCCGATCCCGATCCCCAACCGCGACCCCGAAGAACCCGTCGACGTCGACGACGACGACCAGCTCTTGCCGAAGATGTCCCCGACCATCGACGTGGGCCCGCCGAGGGACCCCGCCCCCGCCGACTGCGCCGGGCCGGGGCGCGGCGCCGGCGGCAGGCTGGTGGGTCCACGAGGGCTTGTTGGGCTGCCACGCGGGCCTCGACGGCTGCGCGGGCGACGGCGCGGCGGCGGGGGCGTACGAGAAGGAGGTCGTCTTGTTCTTCTGATCGTTCAAGGACCTAGGCTTGTTCGAACCGATTCCGATGTCGAAATCGAAGCTGCCCAAAGAGCCGGAGCTGCGCTGCGGGTTGTTGGGTTTGCCGTAGTTGGAATTCATCTTCGAGGGGGGCTCGAGAGATCGAATCGGCCGATCGAACAAGATCCGCAAAGAATTCGAATTCCCGGAGTTTCTCAATCACACTGTCGGGATCTGATCGAGAGAATTCGCGTGATCGGAAGCAAGGAAATGAGATCTGCGGAAGGAAATTAAGGGTGAACCCGCGGGCGTACCTGATGATGGAGCAAGGAGAGGGAGAGGGAGAGATCGCAGCTTTCTAGTTCTCTTCTTCGTCTCTGATGGTGGATGGATGCGGGTCTGGTTTTTGGAGCTGAAATGGGAATTTTGGACAGCGCTCATAGTGCTCCACCAATTTGGTTTCCTAGAGTCTTCTTTCATTCCTTTTTCTTTCCATTTCTTTTTTTATTTTATTTCTCTTTGGTGTTGCAAATCTTGAGATGATAGAATTAGGGGCTGTTCGGTAACTATTCAAACAATACTCGATTATGATTTTTTTTTTTGTTCTCGAGGGAGCGGTTTAGGAAAATTGCGTTTGATAAAATTTTTGTTAAAAAAAAAAGATTTGGAGTAGAATCAAAAATAAAAATAAAAAATTAATTTTTGTTCGGGAACAAATTTAAAAATCAAGTCTCTTCTATTTTCTCTTCTTCTTCTTCTTCTATTTTATTCTTCTTCATTTACTGCCATCCTGCGGTTGTTGTTCGCCGCCATCCATCTTTGTATCATCACCGAGTCTGTCGATTACCAACAATCGCAGAAGGGTCGGCGATTTTCGGTGAGGTCACTAGCCCTCGTTTGGTTTGGTCGTCGATCTAAGCGACCGACCACTTAAAGAAGAAGAATAGGAGAAAAATGAAAAAAAATGACAAAAGAATTAGAAATTTTGGACAGTTATCAAATAGTTTAAAATACTTAGAAATTATTCTCGGCATTTCGATCGAATTGTTTTAAACAAAATTATCATCAAACGCGTCCTTAAAAAAGAAAAGGAAATAGTAAAAAACATATATATTTTTTATTCTTTTTAGAAATGGTCCACTTTCAAATTTGGTGTCCGGTGCCGGAAAGGCTATAATGATCCTTCAATATATAAAGACGTAAGGTATTAGCGTCAAGGGGATTTATGGTAAAAATTACGTGGGGGATGTAACAGCGTCTCCACAAAATAGCTCGCTACAAGCAGTGACACGAATCGCACGTTCCTTATTTTAAGGTGCCCATACTTAAAAAATTATTAGAAAAAAACTATTCCCTCCACGACTTTCACGTTCCAAATTACACGGTGGATACTACAACATGCAATTTTCCTACGGTAGTTTTATGCTCCGTTCGTTTCCGGAAAATAACTTAGGGAAAATATTTTCCGGTCAACGGAAAATCCTCTTGAATGAGCGGAAAATGTTTTCCTCTTTTGAAAAGAGGAAAACATTTTCCGCAGCTCTCACACGAGCTCTGGTGCTCCCGCTGCTCTTTCCTCCCTTCATGTTCTCGTTCTCTCTCTCTTTCTTGCTCTCCCCGCAGAGGAGGCTTCGACGACGTCCTTCCCGGGATCAACCTCTGCCCTCCCGGCCGCTCCGCCCACATGCTCCGGCCAGGAAGCCACCACCGCCGCCGCGCTCCGCTTCCCCGGCGGCTTGAAGCCGCTCGGGAGGATCCGCTCAAGAGGGAGCACCGCGGAGGCCGGGAGGCTCGCGGGAGCCCGCCGTCCGGGTCGCTCGTCGTGTGGCCACGGCCCGTGAGCTCGTCGGATCTAGCGGCGGAGCTCGCGGCTCGCCGGATCTAGCGGCGAGCTCGGGCTCCCGGTTCGGCGAGCTCGAGCCCGTTGCTAGATCCGGTGCGCTCGAGTGAGATCGGCCGAGCCTCGAGCTCACGGATCGGCGGCGCGGCTCGCGGCTCGCCGGATCTAGCGGCGAGCTCGGGCTCTCGATCCGGCGAGCTCGAGCTCGTCGCCGGATCCGGCGAGCTCGGGTGAGATCGGCCGAGCTCGATCTCACCCGAGCTCGCTAGATCCCGCCGGGTCTTGGTCGGCCGGCGGGAGGAAGGAGGTGGCGGCGACGGAAGGAGGAGGAAGGAGGCCACGGCGGACGACGCCGCTCGGGAGGAATCGAGAGGAAGAAGGAGACGGAAGAAGGAAGGAAAAAAAAAGAAATAATAAATAATAAAAATTTCTATTTTAAAAAATATAAATAATTAAAAAAATCATTTAAAAAATATAAATAAATAAAATAAATTTTTGGGTCAATTAAAAATATTAAAATTCCATTTTTGATAATTTTTTCCAGGAAAATGTTTGAGCTAACAAACGGTGGAAAATATTTTCCACTCAAATTTTAGATGTTGGTAACACCTTTAGGAAAATAGAGTCATTTTCCTGGAAAATGACTTTAGGAAAATGTTTTTCCGGAAACATGATATTTTCCGTAAACGAACGAGTCTTAGGTAAACATCTAATTTAAAAAATGCATTTTTATGAAACTTCTTAAAAACAATTTCGCACGTGTAGTCCGTGCGTGGAGCTACTTCAGTTAAAGGAAAAGGGAGAAATTCACTTAAAATCCTAAAATTTGTGACAAAAATATAGTTGAGTCATAAATTTTTTTAAAAAAATGTAATTGAGTTATAAAACTTATCATGAAAGTGCAATTAAGTTCTAAATTTTTTTAAAAGTATAATTATATTTTAAAACTTGTTAAATTGATGCAATCAAGTGATTTGAAAGTTTTATGACATAATTGCGCTTTCGCAATAAGTCTTCAAACTTAATTATATCTTTTGAAAGTTTTAGTATGTAATTGTATTTTTGTGATAAATTTTAGAATTTTTAATGCATTTATTTTAAAGGAGAATTATCAATCATTGGACAGAACATCTCGTAATATGTACATCAGAAGGTAATCTTGATGATGTAGAAAGCATCGTTCCAACCTCATCCTTGTGAATAAATCAAATAGCTAAATTGGTGATGTCAAATGGAGCAGTAGGCTACTGTGGGCCTTGCCAGCCCACGTCCCAATCCTTTTATATTAAAAAATAATAATATACCCTCACTCAAAAGTTAAAAATCACAATATCATAAATGATCATTCTCAGATAAAAAAAAAAATAAAAATAAATAAATGATCATTCAACTTTGATTCAATATATAATGTTGCCTAAAATTTTAAATTATACTATGCACCCTGAAGTTTGGTTTAATGTTTAATATGTGTGATCTTTCAACTTTCAAGTATTTTCATATAATGTAAGAATTACATTGTATATTAAACCAAAATTTAGGGATTATGTTGCACAAATTAAAAGTTCAAGTTCATAAATGATATTGTCCATTGAACCAAAAGTTCATTATCGATGGTATAATTATAAGTTAGAACATAAAAGCTCTTGTGGCTAATTAACTGTTACTCTCTCCCTCTCTTCCCCTCTCTCTCACCCCCTCTCTAGTGGTGGGTGCTTTCGATATAGTGCCTTCATGAATCCAATCCGGAAGATGACTTTAACACTTTGAAGTTATTTTGGTCTAGAAAAATGAGTTAGTCCAATGCAGAAGGAAAAACTAGCTGCTACGGTAAAAACTAAATTTCAAGGAGTTTATCTCGAAACCCTAAAAAATTGGGGACTATTATACATCTGTGACAAAGTTTAGAGGATTCTTGAAAAATCATCTACAATATTTCGTAGCATTTTCCTGTTAGACATAATTTCTAGCCATTTAAGTAACTCTCTGGAGCCAAGGAGCATTTTCTATTTATTTATCACACATTTTTACCAATTTATATTTGGTTATTTTTCTTCTCTACTTAATGCTTTCTGGTTTTTATCTACAAATAAGTGTAGAAATAACAACGTGTGTAAAATGAGGACAGAGCAACAAATTTCCCACATTTATCATTCGATTGTAAATTGCTGGACAAGAATACGTGTTCCAAAAAATCCAAAAACATTATACAAGCAAAATAATATCTTACAGGCATTATTAAAAAAATTGCAAAAAAAAAAATCATTAATATATATACTTATGATTGTGGGAAGAATTAATATTTTCTGTTATCAAGTAATTTTTTTCCTCAGCATCTCTTGTCTGCCAATATTATAGTCTCTCATGCAGCAACTTTTCTTTGCAGCTAATAGTGTTTGCAGCAAATATTGTTCAAAAACTTGCTGCTAAAAACCATCAGCAGCAATTTTCAAAAAGCCATTCTCGGCCACGACATTATCATCGTCGATGAAAATATTATAGGCCCTCTTGATAGGACTGCAAATCTTCCATCAGCTGCAATTCTTGTTGCTGCCTATAGCCAACCTTGCTGTCGTCTACTGCATACCGACCAAGGGCTTTGACCATGACATTGAGCCGGCCTTTGGGATGCCAATTCTTCTTCATATCAAACATGAGTTTAGGATTACATTAACCACACGTGACTATAGTTCATCGTTCATCTGAACAAAAGACCCGTTGCTCTGCACACAGTAGAGAGAACTAAATTACTCAGAAGCACAGCAATCATTCTTTTTTCGCCACATCTTTCTCAAGGCCTTGCGTGAAACACAGTAGTTCAATGCTCTAAACAACCAATCCTCCCAAAGATCAAAAGTTTCCTTTACCCCACAAGAAAATGCCACCGTCTCCCTGCTCAATCTATACAAATTAAACGAATGGGAGTGAAATTTGAGATATCCAAAGATAACCCTAATGGCAAGCTGGGGGCTTTTGGATGCCTCCATAGGACAGTCCAGTTGCAAAAGTACATGTGGCAGTGCAAGTGGGAGGCAAATCTTTCTTTGGTCTTCCCACGTAGTCCAAGTTTATGTTGTAGAATTGGAGGTTTTGACAGGGCACCATTCTGCTGCATGCCACCTGAACCGCAACTGGTGATGTCGATGTCCCCCTTATGTTGATGAAGTGAACATCACTGATCTTAACTGGCGATGGATTGGCCTACACAATTCAAAAGAAGAAGAAAACAATGATATGACAATAATGTCAGATTTTCTGATATCTGAGGAAGCAACTAGGGTAGGAACAAACTTAAAACGAGAGAGGTTAAAGGAATAGAATTTCGACCAACTCGTCGATTTAGGCACTGGCCATGCGATAGCAAAAACTCAGGTATTAATCAATGTAGGTTATCATTACCAGCTCAACTTTAGAGAAATCCGAATCGACAGTACCTGATTCTTGCCATGAGCATTGTACTCTTGGTCTATGATGATAGGATTCTTCACATCGCGCATGATAATGTCCTGAAAAATTATGCTTGAAGCTCGGCTTGCTATTGCCTTTGGACCTCGCATTGTCTTGATTCTGAGTCCATTATCTGTGTTTGAAAGCGTGCAATTCTTCACGACGACCCCTCTAACATCTGCCTCATTCTCGTACTTGCCAAGGCTGCCAATGCTGTTGGAAAAATGCAAACATAAACTCTTTCGTTAGCCCTTCAGAAAGACACAAAAATCATCTAATTTGAGCAATCATCTAATTCGGGAACTGCTGTGCGGTCTACAGATTTCTCCTGATCAATGTGTTATTACTTTTATTTTGACATGTGGCAGTTTTCTCATGCCAATTCAAGAACTCGAACTGAACATACCTACTATAGTCCGGTCACGTACCTTATACCGTGGCCCGGGCCACATTTTACATTCTTTATGCTAATGGCAGTAGAACCTTGAATCATGCCGATGCAATCGTCACCGGTGCCAATCTCGCTCCTTGCTATCTTCACCAGGTTGGACCTGCTGATATGGATCCCATCGGTGTTTGGGCTGTCTGCAGGCGCCGTGATGCGAAGGTTGTATAACCTGATGTTGTTGCACTGGACGACTGAGATATGAAACCCTTTGGGGTTGACCGAAGAGAGCTTGCGAACCAATGCGTTGTTGACTTTCTGGAACATCAAATTCTACAAGAAGAGAGAGGGAAAAAGGGGCAAGGCCATTAGGAATTTCGGGCAATGTATAATCCCTCCTGCCGCCTTCTTCGTTGGCTTTGCTTCGGATAGAATCTGGGGAAACTTACAATTGGGAGGCCTGGACCTTCGCCACCAAGATCGTGCGACCAGAAAGCAGCACCTTGGCCATCGAGGGTGCCTCCTCCGATCACGATGAGCCCGTTTAGTTCGTAGAACTGGATCCAATATTCGACGTCCATGGGAGCGTCCTCCAATTCGTCCGGCGATGCGGACAGCAGCGTCCCCCTGATCTGGACAACTATGGGCTCCTTGTTGACACATGGGCCTGTGAAGGTGAGTGGGCCCACTAGGAATCTCCCCTGCGGGATCACCATCTTCGCCTTCCCTGGCCACTGGCACACCGCTTTCCACGTCCTCTGGAATTGCTGCCCACCCCCCAAAAACAACCCAAGTCAACGCGGTAAATCATAGTCACAAATAGCAAAACAAAATCGTCTCGTTCCGAACATCTCTTCACTATTTTTAAAGTGCTCGTAATTGCAGTTTATCCAAACATAGTATATGCTCCCGTTGCCTCTACCCTTTGGAGGCAAAGACGAACAACTTCCGAAACTGAATTCCGTGTCACCTAAAAAAAGGGCGAAAGGCGAAGAGGAATGGAATGATTCCTGCATCCAATAATGCAAGTAGGAATATCACATCATTGCTATGCAGAGTTTGAATAAAAAAGGACCGATGTGGCATAACTTTGATTAGGTTCAGATGCTTTTTGATGGCTTTTGTAAATGGATAAAGTGAATTGGTATTCTTCATTATCCGAAACATCGAAATGGAATTGAAGAATCTCTCGACCCATGCAAACCCTAATCCATCTTTCCTAGCTGCTCCACCAACGTCAAATCTTTCTTTTTCTCAGGATCTTTATCCTATCGGAGAGTTGTTCAATATTATAGGAAATAACCAAGAGTCTAGAAAAGGTTGATGAGAAAAAAGAGAGAAAAGGAAATCAAATAATCTTTCCTTGGGGAATAAGGAAGAGCTTCACCATTGCGCTTTCATGTCGTCCATCTGGCTTGGCTCCAAATTGCACGACATCAAAGATTTTCTCTTTCGAATCAACAACGCCGCGGATAGCTCCACGAGCTCGACTCACCAATGGGTTGACTCCGCCACGGGCTTCGCAAGAACTAAGTACCACGGCTAGACAAATAATTAGAGCCGCTCCTCTTGGAATGGCCATCATCGCCACTATCTCAAGAAATTAAACAAGAAATTAAACAAGAAAAGAAAGATCTAGCGGAAGCGGCTTCTTCGTTTTTCCTTTTGATGGAGTTGTGCTTGAATTTGAGGAAGAACGCCCCCTTTTTGTATCTGGGGGCAATAAAGAGAAGGAAGAAGCGATCTTTGTCTTCTTGTTACTAAATAGTTGATATTTTGTTGCCCAACTGAATCAATCGCTGTTAAATCTACCTGCAAATCCACGCAGTTTGAGCTAATTTAGGCGATGGATTCGTTGTGCTTGTTGTGAGTGATGATGGTTTGGTGGCTCTAAAATTGGCCGCAGTTAATCGTTGAAACTCCTGTCTGACAGGAGGTTTCTATTACCAGAATTAGACCAAACCATGTTGCATGGACAACCCCATTTATTTGCCGCCAGCTACTGCAAGTAAAAAGGAGAATGCATTAAAGAATTAAATAAATTATTGTTTTTTTACCTATATATCTTTCTTGGCAGCGACGACAGTGGCCAAAGAAGTATATGCAGGGTGTTGAGCACTTTATGGTAATGATAATAGAGGAGCGATCTACATATCCTAGGGAATTAGACTTCGTTTGGTGATGTTTATGTTTCTTCAAATTTCTATTTTTTGTTTTTCGGAATAAAAAAAGAACATAAATCAATCTGGTAATGTCAATTAAGTTTTCTGTTCTTGAACAAAAAAAAAAACTAGGAAATATATTTGAAATAGAAACAATAAGTAAAAAAAAAGAGTAATTTTTTTTTTATTTTCGAGAACAATTTCTAGAAATAAGTTATTTTCTCTTTCCTTTTTTTTTTTTTTTTTTTTCCTCTTTGTCGGCCGCCACCCCATTGTTGCCTATTGTTGGCCAATCGCTATTGGCTATTGCCTATTAACCCCCATTGTCAACTAACTATTGCCGTTGGCTGACTGTTGCTTGCCACCGTCACTTGTCACCAGCCAATCACTATTGCCGACCGACCATTGCTGCCGCTAAAGGTCGACGCCAAGTAGATCGATGCGGCATGCGGCATTGTTGGATTGTCATTAGTGGCGGGCAGCGGCAATAATGGCGATAAAAAGAATAAGAAAAAAATTAAAAGAAATTCTATATTACAAAAAAAAATTGTGAATCATCATATCAAATGCATTTCTATTGTTTTTCCATTCCGAAAATAGAAATTATGTATAGTTACAAAACATGTTCTTTTATTAAGAAATTATTTTGGAAATAGAATTAGAAAAAAATTATTTCTGAAAAGAAATTGTTCCGGAATAAAAATGTTACCAAATAGATTTTAGATTCTCAAGAGTTGTGATCGTGGTTGGATCCAAACGAGAGTAAATCATGCCCATCAATTGTATATTTATTAATTTCTTTAATGTATCCCCATAATTTATTTAAGAATTATGGCAAAATGAACATGATTAAATTGAGTTACAATAGGTGATCGATTTTTTGGTGGACCAAAGAGGGAAGCATGACAAGAGTGGCCAAAAAATGAACTCATTTTTGGTTGCCATATAAGAAGAGAATTTTTATTTTTATTTTTGCTAAATCTAGTTTCGCACAACAATAGCATCATGTGTAAGTGCCCAAAGGAGAGCGATGAGAACAAAATATTTTTACTTTTTTTTGGATAAGTAGGCTAATGATAGACTCTGCGGAATGCCTTAAGATTTCACATAAAAGGTATATTTCATTAGTTTTAACGCAGGGTTCATACCAAAATATTTTTACTTGGTGATGTAATCTTGGAATGGAGACGTTGTTTCTTAAGGTTACATGTAAGAATTTGATCTTTAAAGCCCTCTGCACTTAGATTTACACATGCGTCTTCTCTGCTAGTCGAGTTCTTATCTAGGTGGCAGGCTTTCTTGTCATAAAAAAAGAGCGAGTTTAAAATAATTTGTTAAGAGTTTGTCACACTACAAAATATTTTAATTTTCTAAAACAAAACTCAGAATATTTAGCATTAATTTAGCTTTAGATTCCATGTCTCACTTTCTTAGCAAATAATTGTTCACAAAGTTTTAAATCTATTATATGATGATCAATTTAATCTTCAACTTTTTAATTTGACAAATTTTAAGCATTTTGATAATTTGCCAACGTAGTCTTTCTAATCAATTTTGGCCGGGTATAGTGGCTGCTTTAGGTGACATGGCTGGCATAATACGGTTAATAATAAAGTGGACCATTTTTTTTAATTTTTAAATTTTTCTATATATTTTTCATTTTTTTTTTTATTTCCTTAATACCCTCTGTCAATTGCTGGCCACAAGCAAGGGTTGCCCCACCCTTGCCAAGATCTAGGTAAGGGAAACTGTCACCTGTGGTCAACGACCCTGGCTCGAAAAATAGGAGAAAAAGAAATAGGTAATCGTCACCCGTGGGAAACCGTCACCTATGGTCAACGACCCTAGCTCGGAAAATAGGAGAAAAAAAGTAAAATAAATTAGAAGGAAAAAAAAGAAAAAATTCATAAGTTTTTAAAAATTGCATAAATTGTCCATATTGACAATGTTTGGTAAAAAAATAGTTAAAATGACCATATTAGCAAATCATCAAAATGGTTGAAACTTAATTAGTCAAATATAAATGTTTATGACTAAATTGACTGTAATACAATAGATTTAAGATTTTTTGGGTACTTTTCTTTTTTCTTAGTAATTAAAACATTCCTTAGAGTCACTACTGCTAACATTTTTTTTTTTTTTAAATTCCACGACTATCATAATTCGATTTGTGTTCAACAATGAGCATCTAATACTTTTTCATTTCATATTTTCATATTTTCTTTCTTCATTTAAATTTTAGAGGGAACTGTAAACAAGTACTCTAAGTTCTACCAATTAATTTTTTGTCTCTTCAACGACTATGTATTTCTTTTTTTTTTTGTTTTGTCTCACAGATGCATCCTTCTTGTTGACACGAGGCATGTCACCATTGCAACGCACAAATGTATGATTTTCGTAAGTATTGATATTGAGAAAATACTTGACTAAATTCTACATTGTACCGTCACATAATGTTGATGCAAATATCGTCTTATTTTGATCTCATTTTTGTTTCAGGTTCTCTTATTTGTATGTTTGTTTTGTGGAAAACGAATGGTTTGAAAGATAATTGTTAAAAAATATCACTTGTATCTCTAATAAAAATGATAACCGAAATAATTTTTCATCATTTACAAAAATATTTAAACATAAATTATTGTTGATAATAAAAATATTTTATTGACTAATTATTTTAAGCGATATAAGTGATTATTTTCAGGAAAATATTTTTAAAAATATTTATTTCCGGTGAAAAAATGAACCCTAAATTTGATTGCATTCCACTTTCAAATTTTTTCCCAAAAAATAAAAAAAAATATTTACTTTTCTATTCAAGAGTCCATGAACATTTCTATTCTTTCTAGGGTTCCTAAAAAAATTAAGAAACTTCTGTGATTTTAAAATTTGACTTTGATTTCAAATTATGCTAATATGTTTTGGGAGTTATTACTCAAATGTTTATCAATTAATGTCACTTATAAATTAATTACTGTATTCTATTATTATTATTTTGGTCGAACTGTATTATGTTTTTACGTTTTTTTGGAACGAATTAGTTTCTTTACACTTACAAGTAAGAGGATTTGGCTGCGGCTAAAATTGGATTTCTTAGGGTTTTGTTGGGGGAAAAAAGGTGGGGCAAACTCAGTCGTTAAACGATGTCGTTTGGTTCGTGTTCAAAGGGCTTATTTCGATGGCTAGCTATGTTGAGTTATTTATTGCAATAGTAACGGCACATGAAATTTTACAAAAATTCAATTCATCGGAGAAATTCAAATAGCCGAATTTTAGAAGTTATTGGTACAAAGTGGTCATTCAAAAAGTTTTCAAAATAATAAAGTGTTCCCTTTACGATCCTTTTGGCCTATTGTCATTTGCCCTCTTATTGGCCATACGGGCTAAGTATTAGCTTTAGAGCAATATAGTTTGGCCTAGTGTATTCAGTCTTAATCAATTTTGTATGGACTCTATCATTCTCAGTCAATTTGTATCTCATTCTTCCGAACAAAAAGAAAAATAATTTGTATCTCATTCTAATTAGTTACTCTCGTTTTACCCTATCCTTCCAATAAAGTCGATTCGAGTTAAATAAGGATTCTTAATTTTATTGACGCTGTCTCTCTTAAACGATGTGAGTTTTGATGGGTCAAATCGTTGAACACAAGTTAACTAAAAAATAAATAGATATAAATGAGTCAAACCCAATTACAACCTAACTTGGACTTGATTGAACTCACTCATTTGCCAATAACGAAACGTGCATTTTAGGTTTTGTTTGTTTTGTAGAAAATGTGACATTTTTGGAAGATGTTTTCTAGAAAGCAATTTTCTAGGAAAATGATAACATTTTTTGATGTTTAGTTGAAACTTGAAAATGAATAAGAAAATATTTTAAACCCATTTGGTATAGAACATTTGATTTGATTTTCCTCCGTGCACTCTTTTACTAATTTTTTTTATTTTTTAAAAAAATCAAAATTTTAATTATTTTTTATTTTTCTTTCTATTTGCTCTTTTTTTTTTTTTTTTTTTCCTCCTCCTACTCCTTCTTCTGTTGGTTGCCGTCCATGGTAATGATTGGTGACTAGCCAAAGGTAGGCTCGAGCTTGTTGGAATCTAGCTATTGACCATCTTGAGCTCAATGATCTGGTAGATAGCTTGCTTGTGGCTAGTCTTTGGCTGTCATCATGTTCGATGACCTGATCAAGAAAGAAGGAAAAAAAGAAATAAAAAAAAGAAAAATAATGAAATATTAGAATTTTTTAAGAAGAAAAAAGAAAAAAAAAAAAAAAAAAGGGGGGGGGGCTAGCAAGGATTGCGTGAGAGTGTGAGATGAAAGAGTGATTGAAAATGTTTTCTCTTACTTAAAAAGTGGAAAAAAATTTCTATATTCTAAAAAAACTTTTTTAGTTGAAAGAAAATATTTTCCCGACTAATTTATTCTCATGGAAGGAATGATGTAAAATTCAAAAAATATTTTATTTAAAATTATTTTGCGCGAAATGAACGGAGCTTAGGCTCTCTATTGATGTATATCCTTACAAATTTTCTTGGCTTCATTGCTCAAAATCCCCTAGCTTTTGTATTCATTCACAATAGCATACAAACAGTAGAAATTCCAGATTCTGGCTCTCAACTTTGGCACCATTCCACAATAACGCCTAACTCTTGAAAATTTATGGATTTCCCTCCTCAACTTTGTTGGTGAACAACTGGAGCGGCACCAACGAAACTGGACTAAAACGGACAAGGCACTGAAGGGGTGTGTCGAAGGTCGCTGAGTCCGTCCACAGACCTGCAAAACAATGAAAGCTCGCTGGTGCAAACCCAAAAGCAGGGAGTGGCATGGGGTGAGACCCAGCAGCGATGGCGTGGGTATGGTGAAGCATCGTGGCTGTTCGTTGGGGAGCAGTTGTGGGTGTGATCTGATGCCAACATAACGGCTGCAGTTTAGGCATGGGGCGTCTCCAAATAATTCCTCGGACAACTTAAAGATGGAGACACAAATCCATCACTTTGAAACTGTTCTCAATTGAACAAACCAGCCATGAAGGTAGACAATCCTCCAGTTGCAAGGATCGACCCTAAAGTCCATAATTTTAATGTTGATGATCGTTACACCACTGGCTTGGAAAGTGTTGCTGTGGCTCGACCAAGTAAATGCAAAAGCGGGCAGTCTTCATTCTAATCAGGATTCTCCACTGTCGTGAAGGATCTATTCCCGATCAATTCCAAGACATCCAAAATCGAAAGCTCTTCCAATACTTCCTTAAAAAAAAAAAAAAATCCCTAGGAGTGATAACAATTCTAAGGCCTTCGACAGGAGCTTGCCGTTGATTGAAATTACCAGTCTTCCGCACTCGAGGACTGATCGGAACTGTCGAGCCCACGTCGAAATTTTTACTCCCAAAAACGAAATTTCAATACTTTTGACCTTGCAGAAGCAATTCACGTTGATCATTCCCGTCGCAATCCGAACCTAAGCAAGCAAATTCCTTTCCCAAATCTCTATCAAAATAGTTGTCTATATATCTATATCGTGTTCCCACAATTGTAATGATTTCTAAATCCGCTCATACGAAGGAAGAGCCTTTTTCATCGTCCAGAGGATGGTGGTCATCTGAGGAAGACAGCATTGTAGGGTCATCCATTTGTCCGTCTTGCCTTGTTGAATATAAAACGCGCTTCATCCATTATGTGTTACCAGAGACTGAACTTCATTAGCCGTGCGTGATGACTTCATTAAGCAATTCTAATAATTTTCCTTTCAAATGGAAGAAGATGATTGTTTGATCTTAAAACAAACGTACTTATCTTTTGCAACCAAAAGCTTAAAATTATGTTGAAAAGACATAAAAAAGTTATGCAAGGCAAAATGCAGTCATCCATTTGTCTGTCTGCTAAAACGCTTATGTGTTACCAGAGATTGAACTTCATTAGTCGTGCGTGCATTTTCCAGAAGCACTTAAGTTATGCAGGCAAAAGATAGTGACTGCAACAAAAACCGAGATTTGAGGGAGTAATCTTTAACTTTTCAAAATTATGGGGCCGTTGTAATAGTCGTGTCAAAGTTCAGCCTTCAGCAAAGAAGTCTGTAACTTTATAAAGTTGGGGAGCCAGTGCGCATTGCCAAAGTAATTAACCCTATCTTCTTTAAACGCGATGGTTATGAGCATATATAACCCATAGCATGCGTTGATTGAACAACTCTTCCACAATCTTGCAAAAAACCCATGAGAGAGTCTCGATAAAAGCATAACACACAGCTAATTACAACCCCACTACTTGACATACTCCACTCAACCACATGACTTGACAGACTCTATTCGTTACCAAACTACATACTTGAGACAGCTTCATGTGTTCTTCTTCACACCGAGCACCATATTCCTACAACAAAATAGCTAAAAAGCTAGAAAAATATATCAAACCCGACGATACTCAACGATCTTCGTCCCCCTATACAAGACGGCTGCTGTAGTGCTGTCCATGGCATCGGCATCGGCATCATCCTCTGCAGGCGGGTAAGGATGGCGACGATGGTGGTAAGTGCTGTTATAATGGTGATGAGGAGGGACTTCACTCCTGCGGACAGACGGATAGCCTGGCTGTTGATACTGGTGCGTCGGATGGGAAACGACATGTTCAGGAAGCCTCTGGGTGATCAGAGGCACTTCGGTCCTATTGTAAACGCAAGGTTGAGTTGCACTGTAAACACAAGGTTGAGTTGCAGGGTTGGGCCTCCTTCTGTGGCCCCAGGTCTTCTCGAGGAGATCAAAGGCTTCGCGTCCTATATCAGCGAGATTCGGACGGGCCATTGGCGTTCAAGATGAGCTTGTGAAAAAGCTTTCTACAGAGATGTTCTTGTTAGAATCTAAGGTTGAGGCTTGGTAAAGAATGTTAGGGCACCATATATATTTATAGGCATCAAGGGAAGAGGAGTGATTCTCACGGGAACCGCTATTCTCTTGTACACGCGTATGGATAGATTTTAGATGGACCATCGATTTGGTATTCTATCTATCGCCTGTTTTTTTTTTTTTTTTTTTTTTTTGGCCGAAATGTCGCACGTTAAGAGATTGTGGACACGCAGCCTTAGATACTTTATTTGGATATTTTTGCGACATTTGCAGGGTTCCATCAAGTTAAATCCACCTAAGCAGGCTTCATAATATGAAAAATGAAAATTATTTTATTAGTACCTCTCGTTTCTTTTGGTGAATATCTTGACTGATATTTGGGATTCTCAACAAATTATTAGAGAGTCCAGTCAAATGATTCTCTTAGCAAACTTATCTTGTAAGTTGCAAGGGAAGGTAGGAAAGAGTTAAAGGAATATATTCCACCGGTCCAAAAGAATATTTCTAAAAACCAATCAGTAGAAGATTCGTATGAACCTTCACTCTTTATATTAGTTAAATCAACAGGCACTTTGAAATTTTTAAAATCCTAAAAACTTTAAATTAAATGAACAAAATATGCAAATGTTAATATGTAGATATGCATATGATTTTTCATATTTTGACGGGAAACGTAAAAAGTATTTTTTTTTTTTTTTTTTCGCTTTTATTCAAGTTGAGACAAAGAAAACCCAAAGCTAGATAAGAGAATCTGAAATGACTAGTTAGGAAAATATATAATTCTTCAAAAACAGGAAACACAGATTGAAATAAGAAAAATAAATTATACAAGATATTTATGTTTGCAAGGAGCCCCACATTAGCCATGAAGCATATCTCGTCATCATATGACGTTTGACATGATGAGATGCTAAAGGAATTTGAATGAGAATAATATCATCAGAGGCGGATAATTCCTAGCTTCTTATCCTTAGCTTGCACAAGAAGAGGACAACAGGGAAATTGTAAAGATGCGTGAGAGCTAGACATAAGAACCAATAATGTGCCTTCTTATCACTGTCTAGAAAGCAATGGTAATAGATGAAGACTGGATATCTTATCGGGTCAATAGGACACTGGACAGAAAAGATATTGCAATATTCAATAACTAGTTAGGAAAATTTTAAATAATGTTTCAAATTTTGATGGGAAATTTAAAATGTATTTTTCACTTTTATTCAAGTCAAGACAAAGAAAACCCTCAAGGTAGATAAGACATCTGAAATGACTAGTTTGGACAATATATAATCTTTCCAAAACAATGAAACAGATTGTAAAAAAAAAATTAATTATACGAGAAATTATATATGTTTGTGTGGCATCCGAGAGTCCCGGCGACCCGAAATATTTACTCTTGAAGAAAAGGGAATTCATCTTTGAATGACCATATGGACAATTGCACCAATGGCCACATTATTTTATTTCTTGGACCAAACCTCCTATGTACATTGTCGCGACCCCGTGTAGCCTTGCCGATTTCTTTCTCCACGCAAGAATTTCAATCATGTACTTGTACATAAAGCAAATTGATTATGGAAATATTAATTGATTTCTATAGAAACCAAAATGTCATATGATTGTGCAGAAATTATGGGCTTATTATTATTTTACTATGGGCCATTTAAATTGGACATTTTGGCCTCAATTTTCGGGCCCAAGCAAGCCCAAGAAGCCCACAAGGCTGTTGACCAAAAAGGGGAGGGGGGGGGAGGAACCGAATGGGGAGGCCACGCCACCCTCCACTTGTCTTCTCCTTGGAGCCACTTGTCACTTGCATGCAAAATTAACAAATCAATTAACCAAAGGAAGCAAAAGCATTAGGATGGAGGAAGTGAGAGAGAGAGTTCAACAAGTGAACAAGTGAGAGAGAGAGAGAGTTCAAGTAGGCGAGCAAGTGAGAGAGAGAAAGAGAGTTTGCCGTGTCCGAGTGCCATTGTCGTTGCCACCGATCTTCGTTGTTGTGAGCTGAGCGAGTTTTTGCTTGCAGAGTAGAAGAGTTAGAGGCAAGTGGAAGTTCATCAACCTATGTCTTTGCATGCTGAAATTTCTGGTGAAATGCTGGTAGATGTGAGAAAATGCAGAATAGGAAGCTGCATGTTGAGTTTTTGGGATGTTTGAGATGAAGATTGAATGCTGAAATGTGGTGAATTGAAAATGATGTTGCTATTTTATGTTGGATTGAACTAAACGAGTAATAGATTGAAGCTATTGGTCTTTGCATGTGGCATTCGGGTCTTGAATGTTTCAAAAATTGAGTGTGAGATGGTTGTATGGATCGAGCAAGGTAAGGAAAGGGTTGCTAAGGGAAAAGATGTAGTAAATGTTGAGATAAGTGAGTTTAGGGATGAATGTGTTGGAAAAATATGGCTTCGAATTGGGTAGAATAATGAAGTCGGATTGAGTAATCAAGTCGGACTTTAGGCGTGATATCATTTTCTTTAAGGATTTATTTGCCCCACAAAGTTGCTAATGGTCACCGGTAAATTTCCTCCAGGATACAACGAAATCTCAAATAAGAATACTAGATAGCAATTCTAGTATTTCTCCAGGTCTCTCATGGGAAACAATTAGAAATAATGGCTGCGTTTCTCTCTAAAGAAAATGAAAAAATGGAAGAAGATATATATCTGATCTCAAAACAAATGTACTTATATATGTCTTTCGAATAAATGCAACTCTTCAAAAGATTGCAAAGAACAAAGACAACCTTTCGGGAAAGGTTGTAAAATGAACATGTTTCAAAAGTTACGTTGAAAAGATATAAGAAATTCGGAATTAAATACATAAAAAAATAATTGTAACTTTTTGTGAACAGACTTTGTTTCAACAGGACTTTATAATTAATTTTTTTATAGAAATAAATCTGAATTTTCAATAAATAATAATAATGATCATTGGTTAGTGCCAAATTCGTCCACGTGCGCACTCACATCTTTTCGATGTGGGACAAGACACTTCTTCATTTGTTTTATAAACAAATTACCAACAGAATGTATGCCTTAAACCAAGCTGTGGAAGGTTTTTTTGTTGATAAGATCTTGATGAAAGTGTCCTTAGATTCTGTGGAAGAGATTTAAAGGGTTGTAAGATAGATTGGTAGAGGAACAAATGACTTGATTGAATTAGAAATGAAGAAAATTGTATATGCTGGTTCTGTTTTGGAGAAAGTTAGATAGAAAGTCCTTCTAATTGTATCGCCTTGATTTATAATGATGAAAACAAGGAAAGAAAATATTTTATTTAAAGATTACATTCATTAGATGGAGTTTAAGATCTAGCTATAGCCATGAGAATGTGAAATCATGAAGATAGAAGCGAATCTATTGAAACCAGTGTTCTGTTTTGTAGAGGACAGCTCGACCTTTGATGATTCCGTGAATTTTATGTAATTTTATAGATAGAATTTGACTTTAAACCCTTAACAAAAGTTGTAGGAAACATACTTAGGAATAACATATAAAAATTTAAGGACAAACGGACAAGACTTAGTTGGTGAAACAAATTTTCTTCTGTAGGTACTAAATCTGAAAGTTACTGAAGAATCTTTGAAGGAAACAGAAAACTATTACTCTTTATACACAACGAATTTGACTTAGTTTACTTCATGAAATTTCTTCCTTTGGGTCTCATCTATAGCATATCAAAATTTCAGAATTTTCTGAGTTCATTTGAGAATTATTCTGAAATTTTTACCAGAACTGTGCATTTTAATGATTAAGCTGTTTTGTTTCGAAATTGTACAAATTGTTCCCAAAGATGAGTTTATCCTGAATTGTTATGTGACATGATGATACTATCATTGGTTTATCATGCAATATTGATATTTGATGAAGGATTCTTGGGACATCTTGTTATTGCAACTGAAAGGTGTTTTTTTTTTTTTTTTTTTTTTTGGAAATTAAGATGTTAATTATTGTCGTTGGACCCTCGGGTCAACAATGCCCGGGAATTAGGATGCCCAAAGGATCGAATGAGTCGATACTTTGTGGATGCCCGGTGGCCCTAAGTGGCTGAATGCCGGAAGTCTTTCCTCGGGAGCTTCGGGATGCCGGTTGTATGCTAGTTAATACGTAAATTCGGAGGACCGAGGTAATTATTCTCATGGTGAGCCTTAGAAGGTTTTTCCTCATGATGTTAGGTGGGGTACGAGATGCTTGGAGGTGTGATATGCTTCAGATGCCCGATGGCCCTAAGTGGCTAAATGCCGAGGCTTTCGTGATGCCGGAGGGATGCGAATGCCAAAGGGACGCAAACATTGGTCCTCTGGGGGATGAAACCTTTTGAATGATAAAATGGACGATTCTACTATATGCGTGTGTGGTCTGGTTATGTGACTAAGTGTATGGCATGGAATGGGACATGTTATTATAATTTGGCCCTATGATCGAGACTTGTTCATCCTGGACATGTTGTATTTGATCCATTGAGATTGCATTTGCCATTACATTGAAGGATTTCATGATTTTGATACATGCTTATTATTTAACTACTTGTTTTTGTCTATCTTGCATGAATCTAGATATTAATGGTAATGCTTGATATAGTTTGATGAATCTTTTACTGCTGAGTGGTTGTACTCACCCCATTTGGGGACTAACATTTCAGATTAAAAGATACCTCTATTGCCTATCACTCGTGGTACTTTTTACGGCATCCCAATCAACGTTGAGTGCACGTGTTAGAGCACACTCATGTAGGGATTTGAGGATTGGTTTTCATCCGAGTACGGGTTCTAGTCATGTATGACGTCGATTTACCCGATGGCCCCATGGTTTGGGAGTTTACGTCGGTGCACGTTTGTCGTGATGGGATCATGCTAGGGATGTTGCCGCTACCAGCCGATGGACCGGGCTGGGTGTGATTGTGTGTGATGGGTAGCAGATGAAACTTTTTGGACTACCGGTACTATTTGATAGACTTTTGTATAGGGTTGAATGGAAAGAAAAGCCAAGGGAAGGTCGGGTTATCTTTTGTGCATGTAGCTGGGTATAGAAAACCATGGAAAATTTTGGTGTACCGACTTATGATGTCTATCAAGCTTATGTAAATAAAAGTGCTCGGCTTTATCTTATAAAACTGTCTAATGGGTGTGCATCATTTCAAAAATTTTGGGATAGGGAGATGAGATTTTCGCTTCCGCTACATTTATATGTTGCGCAGGGACCGATCTAAAAGTTTATAAACCCCTAGGATTTATAGACCCTCAGGTCTTGTAAAAGAGAGATAAGCGAGCTATGACGACCTAAACGGATTGGGAGCCGTTCGAGGGGTGCCATAGTTTGAGTTAGACAAGTCATGTATGCTTGTGAGGAGCCCCACATTGGCCACTAAAGCATACATATCTATATGATAAAGATGCAAGAGGACTTGGAATAAGAATAATATCATCAGAGAACGGGATAATTCCTGGCTTCTTATCCTTAGCTTGCACAAGAAGTGGATACTCCAACTGGGAAATTGTAAAAGATGTGTGAGAGCTTGAAATCAGAGGGAAGGGAAAAATGTGCTTTCTTATCGATAAAAGCATAACACATAGCTAATTACAACCCCACTACTTGACATAATCTACTCAACCACATGACTTGACAGACTCTATTCGTTACCAAACTACATACTTGAGACAGCTTCATGTGTTCTTCACACCGAGCACCATATTACTACAACAAAATAGCTAAAAAGCTAGAAAAGTCTATCAAACCCGACGATACTCGACGATCTTCATCCCCCTAAACAAGGCGGCTGCTTTATTGCTGTCCAAGGCATCAGCATCGGCATCATCCTCTGCAGGTGGGTATGGATGGTGACGATGGTGGTAAGTACTGTTATAACGGTGATGAGGAGGGACATCACTCCTGCGGGGTTGAGTTGCAAGGTTGGGCCTCCTTCTGTGGCCCCAGGTCTTCTCGAGGAGATCAAAGGCTTCGCGTCCTATATCAGCGAGATTTGCCGGACGGGCCATTGGCGTTCAAGATGAGCTTGTGAAAAAGCTCCCTGTAGAGATGTTCTTGGTAGAATCTAAGGTTTAGGCTTGGTAAAGAATGTTAGGGCACCATATATATTTATAGGCATCAAGGGAAGAGGAGTGATTCTCATGGGAACCGCTATTCTCTCGTACACGCGTATGGATAGATTTTAGATGGACCATCGATTTGGTATTCTATCTATCGCCTGTTTTTTTGTTTTTTTGGCCGAAATGTCGCACGTTAAGAGATTGTGGACACGCAGCCTTAGATACTTTATTTGGATATTTTTGCGATAATTGCAGGGTTCCATCAAGTTAAATCCACCTAAGCAGGCTTCATAATATGAAAAATGAAAATGATCTTATCTAGTACCTCTCGTTTCTTTTGGTGAATATCTTGACTGATATTTGGGATTCTCAACAAATTATTAGAGAGTCCAGTCAAATGATTCTCTTAGCAAACTTGCAAGGAAAGGTAGGAAAGGTAGGAAAGAGTAAAAAGGAATATATTCCACCGGTCCAAAAGAATACTTCTAAAAACCAATCATTAGAAGATGCGTATGAACCTTCACTCTTTATATTAGTTAAATCAACAGGCACTTTGAAAATTTTAAAATCCTAAAAACTTTAAATTAAACGAGCAAAATATGCAAATGTTGATATGTAGATATACATATGATTTTTCATATTTTTGATGGGAAACGTAAAAATTATTATTTTTTTTTTTCACTTTTATTCAAGTTGAGACAAAGAAAACCCAAAGCTAGATAAGAGAATCTGAAATGACTAGTTAGGGCAATATATAATCCTTCAAAAAAAAGAAACACGGATTGGAATAAGAAAAAGAAATTATACAAGATATTTATGTTTGCAAGGAGCCCCACATTGGCCATGAAGCATATCTCGTCATCACATGACGTTTGACATGATGAGATGCAAAAGGAATTGGAATAAGAATAATATCATCAGAGGCGGATAATTCCTGGCTTCTTATCCTTAGCTTGCACAAGAAGAGGACAACAGGTGAAATTGTAAAGATGCGTAAGAGTTAAACATAAGAACGAATAATGTGCCTTCTTATCACTGTCTAGAAAGCAATGGTAATAGATGAAGACTGGATATATTATCGGGTCAATAGGACGTTGGATAGGAAAGATATTGCAATATTCATTAACTAGTTAGGAAAATTTTAAATCATGTTTCAAATTTTGATGGGAAATCTAAAAAGTATTTTTTTTTTCACTTTTATTCAAGTCAAGACAAAGAAAACCCCCAAGGTAGATAAGACATCTGAAATGACTAGTTATGATGATATATAATCTTTCCAAAACAATGAAACAGATTGTAAAAAGAAAAATAATTATACGAGAAATTATATATGTTAATACATGTTGAGTTAGACAAGTCATGTATGCTTGTGAGGAGCCCCACATTGGCCACTAAAGCATACCTATCTACATGATGAAGATGCGAGAGGACTTGGAATAAGAATAATATCATCAGAGAACGGGATAATTCCTGGCTTCTTATCCTTAGCTTGCACAAGAAGTGGATACTCCAACGGGGAAATTGTAAAAGATGTGTGAGAGCTTGAAAGCATAGGGAAGGGGAAAATGTGCTTTCTTATCAATCTCTGAAAGGCTAAAATATTGCAATACTGGTGCGGGCCCGAGCTTACGAAGGTCCCGATTATGGGGCCTAGTAATACCTACAATTCCTTGCTACTGGGCCTGTTCACTTGTGCAAGTCCTCTTCGGCCACGTGCAACCTGCTTCGTGGCATTGTGCAAGACCGTTCAACCTTGTGCAAGGTCCACCTTAGAAAAGGTTTTCTTTTGCTTGAGATATTTGCCTATAAATAGGAAGCCAAATGGTCATTTTCCTCGAAGGTAAGTTCATTTTACTTATTTTTGGGATAGTACTCTCCCCTTTCCAGCCAAATTTGACCAGCTAGCATTGGAGGATAATTTTTTAATAACATTTTATTTTAAAATTTTTTATTAATTTTTTCCTTTTTTCTTTTTCTTTTTTTCCTTCTCCCCCTCCTTCCGACAGCTAATCATAGGAGAGGGCCGATTGTTAGGCTAAGTAAGTGCGAGCTCACCTCACCATCACTAGGCAAGGGCAAGCTCACACTGGGGAGGGCAAGCCTCGCTAGTGGATTAGAGCTTGACCTTGCCATCATTGTGTGAGGTTGAGCTTATCCATCCACTGGCATCATTGGGAGAGGGTGAGCTCACCCTTGCTCAATTCAACGACCAATCCTCTCTTATGGCCAATCACTGGAAGGAGAGAGGAGGAGCCAAAAAAGAGAGAGAGAAAAAAAAAAATGAAAATAATAATAAAAAATTTAAAGAATAAATATCAGAAAGTTGTATGCTAGTGCCGGCTAGCCAAATTTAGTTGGATAGACTGAATTATCACATTGGAATTTCTTTGAGCAATTTACAATGCTTGACTTGTTTATGAAGGTTTGTCTAGTCCTCTTTTGACGCTATCTATTTATTGGCTAAAGTGTTGTTCTTGAGATCGATTACTGGAGATGATTAGTGAGCGGGCCACCCTTGCATTAGGCCTGAAATATTGGTCAAACCCGTCCATTGAGAGGAAAAATACAGCAGCCATACAGACTGATTATCATATACATCAAAAATAGAATGCATAAGAATCCAAATGAATAAAATTTAAAAAAAAATGCCCAAAGAGATAAAAGGCCAATAAGAATCTATAGGTCCCTTAAGTTCTTCATGACAATTTAGCGGCCGTTTAGTTATGTTTTTTGTGTTTTTGAAAGAACAATCATTTTTGACATGAAAAAGCTGTTTGGAGACTATGGATAAAAAGTTATTTTAAAAGAAACTTTTTGCTTTTCGTAAAAATATATGATTTTGAAAGTAGAAACTTTTTGCTTTTCGTAAAAATATAAATTGATTTTGATTAGCTTTAACATTATATCAACGAAATAAAGCTTTGAAGCCAAAAGACTATCTTATCTAAGAACCTACATCTTTTACTTGCTCATCATAAAAATAATAAAAATTATTGGTGCCTTTCAAAATTTTTGCGGGGCATGCAATTTCAAAATTAATGGCAGTTGCATCATAGTGATGCCTCTCATATCATATCATAAGAGGCTATTAGTGCTTTGAATTTGTGTTTATCTTTGAATTATTAGAATTTTCTCATGTTGAGTAAGTAATAAGTAGTACCGCTCGTCTTGAATTAGCAAATGGAGTATATTACTTGAAGGCTATCAACAAATAAAGATTGCAATCCTTTCATCAGTTCTTAGGGTTAATGTCAAGTATTTAACTTATGAATGAAATGTTTACAGAGCACCGACATTAATGAAAAGTATAATGTCCAAGTATAAAGGACATGCATTGTTTAGTGAAAATGATGCTAAATAACATGTTATTGTTCTGAGTAACCAAATATTATTTTTCACTATGAATAATTTGAATAAGTTGGAAACAAGTTAAATGGTTTATTATTACAAATCAGAACAAAAATGTAAAAAAAAAAAAAAAAATCAAAATGGCACCTTCATTAAAAAAAAAAAAAACTAAATTGTACTTCCCGTAGGAGCTATAGGTTAGAGCAAGATTTGTATCTGTAATCCGTGCAACACAGATGAATGAAAACTAGTTTAAGAACAATAGCAATTAGTAAAATATTGGACACAAAAATGTTATAAACATAGTTTTTCGATCCTTAGAATGGACAAAATTAGTAATTTTTATATTGATTTTATTAATGAGTAATCTCAAAATACATGTTGATTTTATATTTAATACAATTATTTTTTTTATATCTTTGATATACTAATTAAACATACCTCGAGTAAGATAATCTAATGGAAATTATAATTTTAATTAATTGAGTGTTTAACAAGCACGTAGGGGGGGGAACCCTATAGAAGATATAAACTACTATTGGGCGTTTGAGCGTGACCTTTGGGCTTCCCAGAGCGTGGAGTTCCATCAATGCATTTCTCCTGATCTTTCGGCTTCCCTCTCAAGCGTCCCTTTTCGAGAAATCAATTGACAGAGCGAGTCATTATGATCGCCGAGTGGACACCAAGATAGAACCGTCGTCGCAAAACGCTACATATTCTAAAGGCCTTTTGGTTATCTCCACCCTTCCCCTTCGACAGAATGAAGATGGCCATGGACGCCATGGATCAGAGCAAGCGTCCCCCTTCTTTCTTCAAGAAGTTGCGAGGCGATTTCACAAGCCGTAACAAGCTCGTTATCCCACTTCAGCACAACTAAAACTTTCTATGCATCATCTGAAGAGGTGTCTTATGATGGGGGAGGATTTGATTTTTGGCAGAGTGTCGTGTTTGGCACTCACCAACTCTCTGTCTTCTTTATTGTAATATTTTCTTTAAGAAAATCTTTGCATTGTCGTGGGTCGTCTTCTCTTTACTTTTGTTGAAGTTGAGGAAAGGCGGGAAACATCATGTGCTGTTCTGTTCTGTAACTCTCTTATTCCGATTGATTCTCTGTTTCTATTGCGTTATTGCAGTGGACAGTTTTAATTGCTTGTTTACTTGAGAACATTGATGGCCAAGACTTGGTCGGATTGAAGTTTATAATGCTGAGGTTCTTTTTTCTTTACTTTGATGAGATGTTAGACTGACGATTGTAGGATGGGCAACCATAAACAAAATGCAAATACGAAATTCGTTTGTGGTAAGATCCTGGGCTTTCGAAAGTTGTCACTTAAATAGGAGAAAATGTCAATTTCTCTTTCACTTTGAAATCTGGATTCAGGCTGAAAGAAAACATGGGCTTTCTTTGGATAATGTTGCGCTATAGTGACATAACTACATTCTCGCTATGCCGCCTAGTCTAAAATGTGTGCATGATTTTTTGAACTCTAGCTCAATATATGACATCAAGTGATTATTTTTTATAGACATCCATCTCCACATTTTGTCTCTAACAAAATCAGGATTCAATTTTTTGTCTCATCATTAGGACCTTGCCTAGTAGTGTATGTTGTTATATCCAGATTTTCCCAGCTTTTTCCCCTAACACACGCCAACTAATTTATTTCACATTGTCTGAAAATCTGATTATGATCTAAAAAGCAATATGTATTGGTTATGAATCTGTTAATCATTACTTTGGAACAGTATTTTCATTTTGTGTTATTTTGGCGAGGAAGGTGGATATCAAGTAAGAGATACATCACAGATTTTTTTACTTATGTGCAGAACATCCCGCCAGCATTTCTGAAGAATTTCCAGGGAAATGTACCGAAGAAACTTGTTGTAAAATGCAGCGGGAGGTCATGGTTCATTAGGACAGAAGAAAGTGAGGGCTACCACTTTTCACAAGGTCTTGCAAAGTTTGTGAAGGACCTGCACTTGGAATTAGGGGAACTGGTGATTTTGTCAATGGTTGGTCATGAGACATTTGAAGTGGTCGTATATGACACTGATTGCTGTGAGAAAAGCACTTCTACAAAGAGTTATGGAAGACAACCTCGTGAGCTCTAAGTCCTTATTTTCTTGTTCATTCCTGCTTTATTTTATTGTAAAGGAAAAGGCATGCAGGTGCATATTGGATGAGGTTAAAAAAGACGAGGAAGAGTCAAGTTATGGGGGTTGAATATTACATGCCTGCTAGGCATCCTTATTTTGTGCGCTCTATGAGGAAATACGAAATGCGTTGGCTTGTAAGTATGGACTTGCTTTATCTTGTTCACCCAATGCTTATGTACTCAGTTGCATTGTCACAAGGGACTTAGTGGGACTAGAACTGATATGCAGTTCGCATTTGCTTCTTTTGCCGGCATTGTTTCAAGTAAAAACTGTGGTGTGACTCTCATCTTGCCCTAGAGGAAAAGGGTTCTTGTTATTGATTGCTAGGAGACATATAAGAACTCTGTTCCTGATCTTATTCATCATTGAAAGGATATCCGGACATTTTCTTGTCAATTTCAAATTTTATGCTTTAGTCAAATCTAAAATTGTTATTCCTCTCCAAGAGTATTTTTCCTCAATTTAAATATATACTGGCAGTTGGCACACCTACGCTGAACCAATTGTAAATGTTGGGATTTCAGAATCTTCCAGCAGCTTTTGTTAGAGAGGCGATGCTAAAATCAAAGAGAAGCGTGGTCATCGAAGATCCACTGAGGAGGATTTGGCCAGTCCAGTTGCGCCAATATGTTTGGCACACCAGTATCAGTGGGTGGTCAAGTGTGGTCAGAGCGAACGGCTTTGCAATTGGCGACACCCTGATGTTTGAATACCTTGGAGGCAGGGGCGATGCCATAGCGTTGAGGATAATGAGCAGAGCAGGAACAAATGGAGCTGGACCGGCTTATGAGAAACTGGCTTGAAAAAGGGAGTAGATGCTTTTCTGAAGGAAGGGCAGGAACAACTTTTGTTCTTTTCGCTGAAAAAGTGTAGTGTTTTGGAGAGTTTTTAATGGGGATAGAGTCATAGGAGCTGGCTTAGCACTGTCTATAGATCATGTGGCTAGGATCGTTTGGACCATTGATCATGTGGACTAAGATCGTTTGAACTGACAACCTGGTTCCTCTTCTTTTGGAGATACTGTGCTCGGTGCGTGAAATGATCTAGGTTGGTGTGATCACTTTGACTGGCGTAGAGATGAAAGTCGAATCTTGTCTCATCCTTGATGGGTTCTATGGGAGAAACGTGTCTTTGGTATTGATTTTCTTATGAAATTTTACCAAATGAAGAATTAACATAATCAATGTAGTGAACGACAGGGGCTCACAACAGTTCTTTCATCGGTGGCTTGTTATTGCTTCTCGTAATTAGAAAAATTGATGTTGTTTAACTTTATAATTATATCAACGAAATGAAACTTTGGAAGCAAAAGACTACTTGATTTAAGAAACTGTGTCGTTTAGTTGTTCGACTTAAAATTAATAAAGGCTATTGGTGCCTCTGAAAGTTTTGTGAGGCATGCGATTGCAAAATTAATGGCAGCCGAATAACATTACCATTCATTGTGATGCTTCTCATATCATGTTACAAGAGCTGCTAGTGTTTTTTTTTTTGGTTGTCTTTGAATAATTAGTATTTTCTTACGTCAAACTGACAAATAGTACTGTTATCGTCTTAAATTAACAAATGGAGCATATTTCTTGAAGGCTATCGACAAATAAAGATTGCAGTGCTTTCGTTAGTTCTTACTTCTTAGCAGTTGGTATTGATGTCAAGTATTTAACTTATGAATGACATGTATCACAGATCACTCACATAACCAAGAAGTAAGATGGCCATGTATAAAGGAAATGCATTTTCGGCGAAAGTCATGTTAAACATTTTATTTTTGGAGTAATCCAATATCATTTTTCATTGTGAATAATTTTATGGAAACCAATTAAATGGTTTTACTATTTTAAATGAGAACAAAAATGTAAATGAATTCAAATGGCACCTTGACGATAACCAAAAATACCTGAATCGTATTTCTGTAAGTGCTACCGGGCAACACGCATGAACTAAAGCTAGTTTAAGAACAACAGCAAGTAGTAAAATGTTAACACTAAATGTTTTTAAAATAGTTTTTTTGGACTTTGGAATGGAAAATATTAATAATTTTTACAAAGATTTTTTAAAAAGTGATATAAAAATACTTATTGATTATATTTAATACAAAAAAATTTCGATCTTTGATATATTCGCTAGACATAATACGAGTAAGATGATATATTGAAAAATATAATTTGCTTTTAATCCGAGTGTTTGACAAGTGCGTAGGAAGAACTCTGTAGGAGAAGGAGACTTTTCGGCTTCCCTCTCGAGCGTGGAGTACCATTAATGCATTTCTCCTGATCTTTCGGCTTCCCTCTCCAGCGCTCCTTTTCATAAAATCCATTGACAGCGCGTCATTATGACTGCGGAATGGACACACACAGAGAACCGTCTTTGCAAACACAAAATATTCGAAGGAGCTTTTCGTTTTCTCCACACCTTTCACCTTCGACGGAATGAAGATGGCCATGGAGCGGTGCAAGCGTCCCCCTTCTTTCATCAAGAAGTTGCTAGGCGATTTCACCCACAAGCTCGTAACCCTCTCTCTCTCTCTGTCGTAATATTCTCCTAAAGAACATCTTTACATTGTCGTGGGACGTCTTCTTTTTCACTTTTGTGGAAGTTGAGGAAAGGCGGGAAACGTCATGTGTTGTTCTGTTCTGTAACTCTGATTCAGATTGATTCTCTGTTGTCTACTGCATTATTGAAGCTCTTGAACAGTTCTAATTGCGCTTCTTTGACGCTACTTGAGAACATTGAAGGCCAAGATTTGCTTGGATCGAAGTTCATAATGCTGAGGGTCTTTAACTCTTTCTTCACTTTGATAAGATATTAGACTGAGCGATTGTTGGATAACCTAACAAAACCAGGAGTCAACTTTTTGTCTCGCCATTAGGACCTTGCCTAGTAGTGTATGTTGTAATATGCAGATTTTCCCACATCTCCCCCCTACACCCGACAACGAATTTTCCTTCATATTGTCTGAAAATCTAATTATGATTTAAACAGCAATATATACTTGTTATGAATCTGTTGAATTATTTTCTTGGAACAGTACTTTCATTTCTTGTTATTTTGGTGAGAAAGGTGGATGTATACATCACAGATTTTTTTAAATTATGCACAGGAAATCCCACCAGCATTTCTGAAGAATTTCCAGGGAAATGTACCTAAGAAAGTTCTTGTAAAATGCGGCGGGCAGTCATGGTTCATTAGTATAGAAGAAAGTGATGAGGACTACCACTTTTCACAAGGTCTTGCAAAGTTTGTGAAGGACCTACACCTGGTATTAGGGGAACAGGTAATTTTCTCGATGGTTGGTCATGAGACATTTGAAGTGGTCGTATATGACACAGATCGCTGTGAGAAAACGATTTCTACAAGGAGTTATGGAAGACAACCTTGTGAGCTCTAAGTCCTTGTTTTCTTGTTCATTCCTGCTTGATTTTTCTGTAAGAAGTAATCACGGAATTCTTCAAGGCATGCAGGTGCATATGCTGAAGGAAAAAAAGGTCGATTTGATGAGGTCAAAAAAGAGGAGGAAGAGTCCATTATGGGGGTCAAATGTTACATGCCTGCTAGGCATCCTTATTTTGTGCGCTCTATGAGGAAATACGAAATGCGCTGGCTTGTAAGTTTGGACTTGCTTTATTTTGTTCGCTGAATTCATATGTACTCAGTTACATTGTCACATGGGATTTAGTGGGACTAGGACCTATGCACGGTTCCCATTTACTTCTTTTGCTGCATTTATTCGAGTCAAATGAGGCATGACTCGAATCTTCTGCTGGAGGAAAAGGGTTCTTGTAATTACTAGGAGAATTGAAGAACCATGTTCCTGATCTCATTCATCACTGAAAGGATATCCGGACATTTTCTTGTCAAAATCTTTCAAATTTTATGCTTTAGTCAAATCTAAAATTATTATATCTCTCCAAGAGCATTTTTCCTCAATTTAAATATACTTGTTGGAACCCCTACTTCATACTGATTGTAAATGTTGGAATTTCAGTATCTTCCAGTAGCTTTTGTTAGAGAGGCGGGGCTAAAATCGAAGAGAAACGTGGTCATAGAAGATCCACTGAGGAGGATGTGGCCAGTCCGGTTGCAGCAATATGTTAACCACACCAGTATCAGTGGGTGGTCAAGTGTGGTCAGAGCGAATGACTTCGCAATTGGTGACACCCTGATGTTCGAATACCTTGGAGGCAGGGGCGATGCCATAGCGTTGAGGATCATGAGCAGAGCAGGAAGGAATGGAGCCAGTGCGGCTTATGAGAAACTGGCTTGAAAAACGGAGTTGATGCTTTTCTCAAGCAAGGGCAGGAACAACTTTTGTTCTTTTTGCTGAGAAAGTGGAATGTTTTGGAGAGTTTTTGATGGGGATAGAGTTATAGGAGCTGGCTTAGCACTCTCTATAAATCATGTGGACTCTTATTTTAGAGATGCCTCTTCTTTTAGAGATGTTTGCTTTTGGTGCATGCAAAAGATCTAGATTGATGTGATCACTTTTGACTGGCGTAGAGATGTAAGTCAGGTCTGGTCCCATGCTAGCTGGGTTCCCTGTTGGAGAAACAGATTACTTTGGCATTGCTTTTATTATGAAATTTAAGCAAATGAAGTCTTTCAAAATGAATGCAGTGAGCGCAGACTCTGTGGGTGTTTGGTCTTTTGGCTTTGTCTCAGGCGATCCTTAAACTCGAAAGAGCTTATATAGCAACTTTTTAGCTTGATACTTTGCGCCTATTCTATAGAATATTCCCCTCAAGAAGTTCGTGGAAAAATATGGGACTGGTTCGGCCAACTCTATCAGCATTAAGTCCCGATGGTTGTATTTTTAGATATGTAAGGGCCTGTTTGGTAACATTTTTATTTATTATTTTATTTATTCTTTTGTTCTCTAAAATAGAAAAAGAATAAAAAATTTCTTGTGCATGTGAATTAATTTTTGTATTCCTCATAATAAATTAGTGGATGGAGAATAAATTTGAAATAGACATAAAAAGTGAAAAGACCTATTTTTTTTTCTTGGGAACAAAAAGGAAAACCAAGGTGTCATTCTAGAGAAATAAGCTTAGTATAACCTAAAGCTCATATTTATACAATCGATATAAGGTTTGGGTGAGACCCACATTTGGACTAGCTCTCCTGTCCCAATCCAAGCCTTAATTTTTTTAGTATAAAAAAATAAAAAATTTGGTAATTTAGAAAAAAATTTAGAAAAAAAAAATTTAGGACTGATTGGCTATACACAATAAGTTTAGGATTTTGTAGATAATTTTCCTCATTAAACTATGTTCATTACAAAAAAAGAAAAAAAGAAAAAGAAGAAGCTATAATGGTCAATTAAGTGAATGCATGTGTACTTTTAGAAGATGTTTGGGAATTCTCGTGTTTTCTCAAGGAATAGATGAGAGAGAGCTGTTTTCTCTGACCCGGTTCTCCTTGTTTTTAAAGGTAGTCCTGGTCAGGAAGTAGAATCGCAAAGGCGAAACGACGGCATTTGGCTACGAAATGGGCTGCTCGATCTAGCATAGTCACCTTCTAGTTTTCAGACACTGGGGAGAGTCGGCGTTTGGCGTGACCGCAATGTATGAACTCTCGGGTTGAGATCGACTAATATTAAGTCATGGATGAAGAAGGTGAGAAACATGATCTCTGCGATGAGACTGAGGAGGATTTGTTGTGCAAAATGATCTCGGAGAAACCGAAAGAACAATCGTGTCTGTCGATCAGTCAATGTCAATTCCTAGATGTGGATGGTGAGAAACGCGGCCTCTGTGTTGAGATTGTGTAGGACTTGTTCGTGTAATAATATGGGATAAACCGAAAGAAGAACCATCATGTCTATCAATGGATCGATATCAAGTTACGGACGAAGATGGGGAGAAACCAAAAGGTGACCTCCGTGATAAAGATTGAGGAGGACTAGCTTGTGTAATAATACCGGAGAAACCAAAAGCATCGTGTCTATCGACATGGCGCAGTTGACCTTCAAAGAAGATGAGAACAAAGTTCATCGGGCATTGATGGAAAGCCAAAAATTGAAGAACGCCGAGGTACATATAAAAGATAACTGTAAGTATTTAAGACGATGAAAGCCTATTATTTTCCAAATACGTGCGTGGTATCATGATCTTTCAAGACTTATTTGGACAGAAAGTGTTCGGCTTCAAGGAAGTGAAAACACACAGTAGGATGATGACCAAGTCCATCGAATTACAATGCTTCGAGCTTTGTGTAGAACAAAGGTTAGGTGGTGGAATTCTAATGACCCTCCTAATGATTGTGGTTTCCTAAAATGCAGCCAAGCAGAAACCCGCGTGGAAACCAAGTTGTGGGGCACGACATTCTCGTAGGCTTCGAGAGCAGTGGAACTTGGGCTTGGTAGCTGCGCAAACTATTCATCCTTAACTTGAATGTCCGTCCGATGTATCTAAAAGTACTAATTTGCTAAGATTTTGGGTTAGGCATTCATTTCTCAAAGTGTTCACGACATTGCTGAAGGTCAAGGCCTTGTTTTTGACAACCTTCATGAGGTGGTTCTTCAAAGCCGGCACAGACAAGGCTTGGTTCTGAAAAATAATATTATTCCTTGTCTTCCAAGTCAAATGGCATAAAGCATCAAAAGAGAAACGAGTAATGCAATGGTAGAAATCATCGCCATAAAGACAATTAATAGCTCACAAAAGATTGTCCGACCAAGACCTATTATACCATCGAAGGTTGCATTTAGTAGCCCAAAACATAGCAAGGCCGGTCAGAATGTGACACCCAAAAAACAAGTGGTCAATGGAATCCGGTTTGATATTGTAGAAAGCACACAATACATCCACAATCCTACCATAGGATAGTAAGAGCACTTGAGTGGGTAGCCGGTTCTTGACAATGAGCCAAAAATTGAATTGCTACCATGGTGCGAGCGAGCTGCTCCAAATGAATAAGCTCCGCCCACAGCAGATGACAAGAAATGAAGGTATGCTCCACATATATTACTAAGAGGCAAAAAACCGAGTTCGAGCTTAGAAACTTGAGTCTTCCATGGATCATCTGAGCATTAGACAAAGAAACATCAAAATTTGCACAGGAGGGATTCCACCCTACCCAAATTCTCCCTCTAGGAGAGTAGCATAGTTAGAAACCCAACTCCAATCCCTTAGAAGTCCTGCAGATATGGACAGGAAAAGAGTATCAGGGACCTTGGTTTCCAACAATCCAACACAGCAAAGGTTATTAGTGAGGACAAGGTGTCTCACTTCCGCCTGTTTAATGGGGTTACCCGGTCCTCTAATATTCTATACACCTATGTACATAAATAAATATGAAAACAAAGGTAGAGGAGTTACCGCCACTTGGCCCCCGCCACCGATTGGGCTTCAACTTGGACTGAGCAAAAGACTTATGAGCAGAGGGGGCTGGATCTGGACTAGGATCCAACAAGGGTTCAGCATGTTTGGAAGCCAGCTTTTGGGCTGCACAATTAACCTCCATTGGGAAGGCATCCTGAGTAGCAAAGGTTCCATCCAGGACTTGATTCTCCTCACTCGAGCCGCTCTCCTCACTAGCATCTTCATCAGAATCTTTACCATCCAGGGCTTGATCCTCCTCGCTCGAGCGGCTCTCCTTACTAGCATCTTCATCAGAATCTTGATCCTCCTTGCTCGAGCCGTTCTCCTTACTAGCATCTTCATCAGAATCTTTACCATCCAGGACTTGATCCTCCTTGCTCGAGCCGCTCTCCTTACTAGCATCTTCATCAGAATCTTTACCCAAACTAGATGAAGGGTCTAGAGTATTAGAAACATGGTCCTCGCGACGAGCTACACTAGCGGGGCTTGCTTGGGATGGACATTTGTGACCAAAAGTGCCACAACTCAGGCATGAGACTGGCCTCCATTCATACTCAACAGAAATAGTCCGGGTTTCACCATATAAAACAATGTCCACAGAGTCACAGCGAACTCTCTTAGCAGAGATCTCTACACATACCCTAGCAAACGATAACATCTTCATTTGTTCCGTTCTAAGGTCAACGTACAATGGTTTACCAACCGCACTAGCTACCTTACTTATCCCTGGAGCAGACCATAGCACAAAAGGCAAATTCTTCAACCTAATCCAAACCGGGATAGAAGAATGATTGGCCTTCTTCAACTCCAGCAAAGGATGCCATTGTTGTAAAATTAGAGGGATCCTGGCCACAGTTAATAGCCCCTCATCGAGAATCTTCCTACGGAAATCAAGGTCCGGTATGTGGAAGAAATAAAATCCTTGATCATTAACCATAACATCAACAAGGTGGTGACCCCAGATGTGTTTTAAAGCTGTTTCAGTTAACTTGAAGGGCAGTTTCTTGACCACATAATACCCAACTATGCACTCGTGCCATTTCGGGTCAGTGGCTAGTAAAACATCATGAGGGAGATTTACCACAGCCTCATCATCAATAAAAGTTGGGGGGATATAGGTAAGATCATACCCCTTTGCAGCCGCCTTGGCGAGATTGGCCCAAGAACGAGTAGCAGGGGGTTTCGACCCACTAGGTTGCTGGGCACGGGGCTGAAGAGGAAAGGCCAGGCCCTGCTCCGGCTTCGACCCCTTCGCCCAGCAGCAGCTCGATGGGCCTCGACAGAGGCCGCCTGAGCTTCGGAGTTGCCTACGCTCGCAGCATTTCGGCTTCGTCCTCGTCCACCATCCAAACTTTGATGGGCTTTGCCAGCACCCATCTGACCTCCACCCTCAGCGTTCGAAGGAGCCTGACTAGTGGCAGGTTTTTGGACCTTTGAAGTGCCTGACTGGCGTTCAAATGTTGCGGGCGTAGCCATGGAACAAAGCAGCTACAATGTAGCCGAACCAGAAATGACGAAACCCAGAAAACCCTAAAACGAACCGAGCATAATTACCCGAACAGGCCAATCCAGAAGAAAAGCTTCGGTGGAGCTGAAGAGGAAGGAAAGACGGAGCTATCCTCCAAAATTCGGCCCCAACGAACGGTTGGATCTCCCGAAATCGCTCGAAGACTGACCGGAGAGCACAGTAAGTAACTCGGGAGCAGAGGAAAAGTGAACAGTACCCGAGAGAAAGAGTAAATGGCCAAAGTCTGTAAAAACGAAATTTTCATCCTATTTTCAAGGGTTTTTACTAAGACCTCGTAACTTTAAGAATGTTACCCCATACGACTTTTGAGTCACTCCTTTCAACATCTATTTTTCATTCATTGTTTTCGCTTTAAATTTGCGAAATCGAAAAGGAAAGTTTTCAAATCTCATGAAAACGTTACATATGATTCGTTATATTGTGTTTTGCCTTAACTAAATATTAAGGTATCGGGGTTGCAAGATTAGAAAAACTAAAATTTTCAAAATGAAAAGAACTTGTGCAAGTTTTGCAGTGGGTAAATATATTCAGGTGTTCATTATTTTAAGAGAAATGCCTAATGCTCCGAATAAACTGAATGTCTTCAAGGAAAAAAATCACTACTAGAAAGACTGGTCGTTTAGCAGTCCTCCAAAAAGCAAAGCGTAAAGTTCTACTGCACCCGAAAGAGGTCCTATCATCGTCATAAAATCTTCTCTAGCCTCCAATCTTGAAAATGCAGGAATTATGGTAGTTCTTTGAATGAGCTTTCTTTAACGATGGGTGCGAGTAGTTGTTTTCTTCTTTTTTGCAGGGCCTAATAGACATTTATGACGATGGAGAGCACAAAATGATGTTCAGAGATCTCTCTTGCGTGTTATGATGGTATCATCCTACAATCAAATGGGTTTGTGTAAGAAGGACCAAGCATAATGATCGCTCAAACATCCTACAGTCAACCTTCACAATTTGGATTGGAGAAAGATTTAAGAGAAGTTTAGATCACAGAAAGTAATAAATTAATGAACAAAGGAGCTTACAATCAACCTTTAAAGCATATCAAAACATATATAAGATATTACCTAATTGCACTAAAAGCTTATTCCTTAAAACAGAACGAGCAAAGACGAGACCAGCCACACTTTCCGTTACTTGAAGAAAAAGGCAGATACGTGAACAGAGGAGCTCCATTTACTAAATTGCGAAATGCTACAATTAATAATGAACTGCTGTAAAGCCAAAGGCAGAGTTCACAAATGACAATCATTGCTGTAACCCACAAAACTTGAGAAATTCGACTACAAAAATAGAAGTCTAACCTTAAGAGCAAGAAGAAGAAGAAGAATAAGAAATGCATTAAGGGCCAAAACTAGAGGTCCTCTAATGTTATCAGCAAATGGCATTAGGTAATTTAAATAAGCAGTATATCAACAGTAACCATTTCCAAGCATTTGACTTTTTTTCAACCACCCTTAAGTGCCAAAACCGGCATCATTTCAACTTCTCTTCAAATAAATGTTACTATAATGCTCCAAGATCTATACAGAGAGGAACAAGAAAGCTCAACGGTTCCTATCTTGAATCCTCGAAAGAAAGAGAAACAAGACAGCAGTGATTGATAAGGGCAATCATTTATATACCTCAAAAGAATGAAAAGAACAACAATAGAAGTAAACCCAAAACATGATTTAGTCACAGCTAAAAGAAAAAACATGGTTACATCGTGCTTCATTTGTATCCCTCTTTCAAGTTCCATCAAAGCAATCCTAATGTCAAACTCATTTCAAGCCTATCCAACAATATTCCCTTTAAAACCACCAGTCTCCAGCATCCAGGTGACTCAATAGTTAGTCAATAAAACACCTTTCACTATTTTGAATCAATGAAATTAGTTGCATACCATGTCTCATGAATTGATGACCTTGTCCAGATCTTAGGACACCACTTCAAGTCCACAGTATGCTGACAATTTCTGTACTATATTAGACATCTTTTTCAGTTGGGCCTGTAATTCTTGTACATCTCCATTTGTCATTTTCAATTGCTCCTGTGCTGCTTCCAGTTCTTCCTTTAACTTGTGAATCTCTTCATCTTTCCCATTTTCTGATCTTAAGTTCTCCATTAGAAGACAACTAGAGTTGGAGGCCCTAAAATCTTTTGGGCATGGGCCTATGCCATAGCATCGGATGCGTCCAGGTTTCTCTTTTCCTAACACCAGAGAAACAGCATCTTCATTTAAGGGGGTATCACTCTTGCAAAGTTCCGGATAGACCTCCATGAGGACAGTCATACTTCCCTGCAGTTTAGCAACATAAAGAACTTCTTAAACAGCCGAATTTTGTATCTATTGGGAGCAATTGTCAGCTGAACTCAGAAATACATACAATAGCCTCTGCAACACCCTTATCCACTGGCTTCTTGCCCTTCTTCCTTTCATGACTAAGTATGAACAAATCAACACGATTTAGCTCCCTTCCTAACTCTGCTTCCTATTAACAGAGGCAAATTGAATGAACCATTTCAAAAAGACATTCAACATTTCCCACTTTCCAGTGAAACTGGAAAAGAAATCCAGAGATATCAAATGAAAAATTAATCATGTTCTTCCTTTCTATGATTGTTCCTTGCTGATTGTTATATGACTTTTCATCCAAAACCATATGAAAACACACAATAGGAAATTAGCCTTTTGGTTTTAATTTTAACTATTAATTCCAGCTTGTCCTCTATTCTTGATCCGTTTGGCTTCTGCTCAGATAACTGCTTAAACTCTGTGCATTGTAGCAGCAACATTGCCAATCACTGCATAACATTTATTGACATTAAATGAACAATATTGAATGGCTTTGCAACCATGGTGGGGACGTGTGCATGCATGTGAAATGGCATAGCTAATACTTGGGTAGACTAGGGCTGCAGTACTTTTCTGTTTTCTAATCTCTCTCATTAAGCCAAACTGCATTCAAGTTTGCAAATTTTTAAAAATTTGTATCTCAAGTTTACTTTACAGCTCTAGCTGCTGCATAGATTATTCTGAATGGTGGTGGTCTTTGTGAGCTAGTTAAACCCGAAGTAAGTTATGGATGATTGTACTGTCACTAGCAATCCAAATCCCCAAGCTGGAGGAAGAACAAGGTATCAATGCAGGTGCTAACAACATTGACAATCTTAGAACACATCCCATGTTATGACAACTGCTGCAAAAAACAAGCATATTGTCAAAAAAGTGGCAAGTATCTCTGGCCATCTTTACCTTATGTGCAAAGATATATCACAATCTCCTCTAAAGAGAAACTATTGATTACACAATGTAAATATCACCTTTAGGAAAACACGAAGGGGAAACACAAAAGTACCTTTTCTGCTGTTATCCTTGCAAAACTTTTTTCCCTAAGGTGTGCTGTATCTTCTGTTTTGCTCTATTAGCCTTATTAATGTTACTCAGCTTCTGCAATAAACAAAAAAAACAAAGTTTAGTAAAATATTGGCATTAACTAATTGGGTAATAGAAGTTTATTTAATGTCAACAGGTCATATTAAAACAACCTGGAACAATATTCGTACCTTCCCTCCCTTTGAACTCCAAAAAGCAACAAGGTTTTTCCATTGATCTCTTCTCACTCTTTCTGGAAGATTCTTCAAATGATATGATAATGGCTGAGAGCTATCATAGTGAGCAGCTTTTAGATCACTTTTCCAATTTCTCCATTTAGAGTTTATGGAATGAAGAATCCATTTTTCCATAGCTGGTATACGAGGATAATCAAATTTGGACTACAACAAAGAAAAACTCACAATGATGTTACGTTAATTTATAACATGAATGGAATATCAAATGAACACTAGCTAACTACCTCAACAATCTGAATCATAGCGTTTCTCATATCCTCGGTAATTTGCTTCCAAGTTGTGAACAATGGTGCCAACTCGCCATTTCTAGCAATTGTCCCGAGAAACTCCCCAAGCAAACCTCCTTCATCTCCGATAGGCTGCATGTTCTTCCCTAACTGGACAACTATGCGTTTCCTGGGGGGAAGATTCCATATGCCTGGCAGACACGTAAACCCGCGCTTCCTTTTCCTAGAGGTATCTACTAGACAAGAAATTCTACATATCAAAAGAAGGATCAAACTTTATCAAACCAGACCAATAATTGGACCGTATCAGTACATCATGATGCAGAACCACAGAGCAATACATGTAGGTAGGTACTACCTGACGCATTCACATTTGTAGTCTCTTCTCGATACTGCTTGGTTTTAGTCCCTGAATTGGAGCGTAGCTCGTGACCATTGCATGGTTTCTCGACCTTCGCTCCTGACTCACAGCTTAATTGCACTATGCGTGAACCAATACGTTTGATCACGCGTCTTGTGTTTCCCATGGATATAAATCGCTGGACTGAAAGTATTGACAATTCAAGTAAGAGATCAGCAACTCAATTCCAACGTCCATAATCATATATGATATCTTCATGCGCTGCAGGTAAATAAATTCAAGATTTTTCTGATAAGAACAGACTATATGGCCACGATAAGAAAATGCAAAGCCATGAACAAACAGAGAACCGAAACTCCTGCGAGCAAAATCCAACACGTTCGAACCCAGACTCAGTTCGAATTTGCCAAACGTCAATAATGTAACTGAGGCATGATATGAACGATGATGAGATATGGAGTTGATTCACGAGTGGATTACTCCAGTTCGCAGCTATCCAAGAACCAAATCCTAAGGAAAAAAATAGAGAAACCACAATAAACTCGAGTCAGCGAGTCACTCGGTAGGCACAGGCATTAACGAAAGGGAGACGAAGGGGAAGGGAGAGGGAGAGGGAGAGGAGCTTGAGTTTACAGTGAACGACGTCAGTGATGAAGAGAGGAACAGTTTCAGAGGGAAGCTGAACAGTTTCGAGTGAAAACTTTTCGGAGTCGTTTCGAGAAAAGGAGTGGTAATTTTCGGTTCTGGGAGACGTGAAAATAAGCTGTCATAAAACGTGGCTTCGTGTACTGCAGTAAATATCTTTTTTGGTTGCAGTTCAAAACTATTTGAGCAGGTAATTTGTTTATTTAAAACAGGTAATTGGATTCGTAATCAAATAATTTTAAATTTGTCATGCGACGAGATAAAAATTGGTTCTGACCCACTTTGTCGTCTTTTCAAACAAGGTTAAATAAGTTTTAGTGTTACGAATTTTCATAACTCTTATTATTAAGGATTTTCTTGGAAGTTGTTGGTTACATATCACATTTTCTTAGGGTTTTAATATATCACATAACAAATTTTTCTTAGAGTTTTAATATCATGAATAATTAATATAGAGTAAATTTGTTATAATTTGATAGTAAAATATAACATAAACTAATATAGAATAAATTTATCATAGATGCATCAATTTGAGGTTTAATGTGGTAACAAAAATAATTTGAGATAAATTTATTATGAATATAACAATTTGAAATGATGACTTTGATAAATTTATTAAAATATAATTTGAAATTTTTATGACTTTAAATTTAATTTTATGAGGTTAATACCAATTTAAATTTTTGGTGACATTAACTAATTTTTTTACTAGAAAGCAATAAATATTGCAAAACATACCTAGAAGCAACGAAAAAGATCTACATTGTTAAATCAAATTCACATCAAAGAACCCTAGATATGATTTCTAATTAACACGCAATTTCAATTATTGTTTTCACTTTATTTAATGAAAATCATGCGATGCATGCTAATAATCTAATATGACATGGCAAAGCATGACCTAAACTATATGACATGAAGAAATGCAATAATTAAATGCAATCTAAATGACATAATTCTAATGAAATACAATGCGATGCAATGACATACAAAATTATTTAAACTAAAATGACACGCAACATACAATTTAGTATGCGGGTTATATGTCGGGCGACATTTATTAAATGACTTAGTCTAATAATGAGGAAGTTCTAATTAAATGAACCTAATAAAAACTAAATGACATGCATTTGATATTTCTATGCGAAAATGATTTAGCTAGATTAAAATTCTATCTAATTTAACTAAGGATCAAGTCACATTAAATCATAATTTAAACTAAGATGTTATCTTAATCTAACATGCAATTTATCTAATATGCAATGACGTGCAAAAAATGTCATAATATAACATGATATATGTATAATGATTTTTTTTGTGTTTTTTTATTAATTTCGAAATTAAAATTTCCATGTAATTAAAGATGCAACTTAAACTAAATAGAAACTAAAAATCCTAAATGAATGCATTTTTTAGTTTTTTTTGGTTTTTTATATTTTCCGAATGAAATCCCTATCCTAGATATCGGATAACAAAAAATATTCCAAAACAAATGAATCCTAACTCAAATATTTTTTAGATTTTTTTAGTGGCTTTTCAACTAGACATTAAATCTAAACAATCAAGATAATCAATCAAATAAAAGATCAAAATAATCGAAAAAAATAACCTATTGCCTCACATGTCAAATTCACGATTATCCTAACCCTAATTATCACGACAAAGAGTTCAAAATAACTAAAAATCTGATCGAATTCTTATAGATCAAATTAATAGTTAAATTGATTTAACACTTAAAATACTATCGACAAATCTCAAAAATTAATATAATTAAAAAAATGATCCGACATCTTACGGATCAAATTAGTAATTACAATAATTTTAGAGATAACTCCGCGAGTAATGCTTACAATATTCATACCCTAAAAGTTAACTCACAATATTCAAACTTAAACAATAATAATAAAGCTAACTAAAAGTAAAGAAAAATAATAAAAATAAAAAAAAAATAAACAACCTAAGGAAAATGATTCATACCCTAAAAGTTAACTCACAATATTCAAACTTAAACAATAATAATAAAGCTAACTAAAAGTAAAGTAAAATAATAAAAATAAAAGAAAAATAAACAACCTAAGGAAAATGGAGGGGCAGCCAATTCGTCAACACCGAGCAGGGGGTTTGGATCGCCGGCGTTCGGGGCTCCGCGGTGTGGGCGCGGCAGGCTTGGGCGTCGCGGGTTGCAGACGAGTCAGGGGCGAGACCAGCAGATCGAGCTCTGAACGGGGACGTAGGCGGAGATGTTGGATACTCCACTGGGCAGACCGCGAACGGAGCAAAGGCGTTGCTCGGGTTGTCGTGGTGGCGCGGGTCGTTGGGGCTCACGGACGGAGACCGGCGGCTACGTCGGCGCAGGAAGGAGGCTCGGCTGTGGCACGGCTCGGGCCTACTCGCGGAGGGTGGAGCGTCGGAGCTTCGGGTCGGAAATCTCGGCGGCGCGGCGAGCGTCGGTGGGCGAGGCGTGGCGCGTCAGGTCGTCGCGGCAAGCTTCGTGGGGAGACCGACGAAGCGGCTGTGGCGGACGCACGGTGGTGGAAGCCTCGCGGATGGAAGTTGCAGAGGAGGGGTTGCATTGGGGAAGATGATGAACAGTAGGGTCAAATCACTTTGCCTTTTTACTTTTTCCTCTCTCCCTCTCACGTCACTCTCCCTCTTGCTTAGCTTTTCTGCAGAAGCTTTTTTGCTTTTTTCTTTTTCTCTTATTTCCTTTCAACCTCCACGGATGGCTTCTCTCCCCTTTCACTTTTTCTGAATTTTTTTAAAAAGAAGCTCTCATCTCCACATACCTGATTGCTTTTTATAGGTGAAAATAGATAATCTTCGTAGAATATTTTATCTCGTTTTTTCAATATACACGAAGATAATCTATAACCTCCCGATCACCTAAAATCCTTATATCAAAAATATTCTCCCCGATTTCATTATCTATTGATAAAAAATAAGATTACAATGCGATTTTTTATTTTAATTTTCAAAAAACCATAATATCGCATCAAATCTTAATTTTTTCACAAGATAATCAATTAAAAATAACGGGCTTGGGTTAATTTTATCCTTTCATGGGCCTAGCCGGCCTATTAATTTAAAATTCAAAAACACCATTCGACCCATCCGCCACCGATCAAAGAATTAACTAAAATGCAAACTAAATGTAGCTATGTAATTAATATTTTTTTTAAAATTACATCGCATAAAAATTAATTAAAAATTTTCTAACCATTTTCTAACCACGAGTCCTTATATTTTACAATAATATATAATATGAACTAAGAATTATGTAAAAGGGGGATTTATATGAAATATAATATAATTTAACAAATGGTTTATACTAGATTATATATTTTCAGTTTTGTGCAAGTGAAAATATAAACACTGTTACAACAATCAATTAGAATTTATTTTAAAAAACTCATCATATTCAATGTCCCTCTAATCTTATGTTATCTTTTATTTCATCCGATTGGCCCAAAGAATAAACTTTCACCCGTCGTTAATATAACAAGCTCAACAAAAATATCACATAAATATACATAAGTATAAATATATATTATAAATGGACTCCACAATATTAATAATTCTTTTAGCAAAAATATATAATCGAAATAAAAGCTACAATCTAGAGAAATTTTGCTCTAAATCACGATCTTGACCTCGTGAAAATTGGCTAACCTTTATCTTGATCTAGGATGAAAGTTGATCAATTAATTCAAGGTGAATTTTCATTGAAAAAAAAAAAAAAGGCCCTAAACTTGTAGTTGGTGACCCAAATATACATTCCGTCGAATACTTGTGTTAACGACTCAAAAAGAAAAGGTCTATAAATTCTGGAATATTGAAAAGACGATAATACCCACGAAAAAAAACAGTTGACTTTGACGGTTATGCCTTAATTCTAACTACCTCGTCTTCTGCTCATGTTGCTCTGTTTCTCTCCCTGCTACTCCTGGGGAAACAGAAATGTCGCTTAGGGTCGGACGAAGTGATGGGTCCCGGAGCATGAGGGAAGGGATCCAGGAGACGCTCTCTGCTCATATAAATGAACTCGTCTCTCTCCTCTCCAGGTCTCTCTCTCATTCTGCGATGGTCAGATCACCTTAGAACAATCTGTGAAACCCGTAGCCTATTTCTTTGGTGTGCACTTGCAGGCGTGTCGCGCAGGGAAGGGGATACTACAGCCCATCATCTCGTGGACGAGTACTCTAGTATGATGAGGGTAGAACGAGGCATAGAGAAGCTCGATGATAGCCCCTTGGCAAAGGTCCTAGGATCGGCAAAGGTGAATTTCTGTTACTGTGACTGCATTGGATCTTTGCTAACTGTCCGACATTGAGTACTCACAGAGTACGGACTTCTAATGTTATCTCGTCTACTTAATTTTGAGCTTTTATGCCTCAGCGTGAGCATAGTGTTTGATTGAATTCCGGCCAAGTTTCACCTAAAGGGTCTTCTTTCATTTTCATTTTATGCATAAGCCAACCTCTAGATAATCTTGTTGGCTTGGGTTCGTGAAGTATGCACGTGCACCCAGTTCATGCAACAAAAATTCATGCACGAGAGGATGATTATTGGTGCGTTAGATACCAATGGAGGTCATAACTATATGGACTTAAAATAGTGAATTCGATTTCTTCAAAAATTTCACTATGTTATCCTTGGGAGCTAGCAAGAATGAATTCACCTGCATGCTTAAAGTCTCGTTCAAGCTAAGTATATTGGCTGTTTTGTGGACGTGGGTCTTCAGCATACTAAGAGCTACTGTGGAATTACCTTTTCTTACTGCATCTAGCATGCATAATGTTTAATTGAAACATGAGCTTGAACAATCCTGAAACCAATCAACTGGCTTAATGTCACAGTCCCTCTTTCCTGGCTAATGGACCTATTCAGATCGCCTTTCACCAGAATTGCATTAAACGCTGGAGAAGCTCTGTAGGTCAACATGAAGTTATCACCCTTCCACTAATAGATTGATAACTTCATGTGGCAGGAAGCTATAGTTCTGCCTCCATTTGCTACTTTGGCAATACGTTCAAGACCTGGTGTGTGGGAATATGTGTGCGTTAACGTATTTGAAATGAATGTTGATCATCTGACTGTTGCAGAGTATCTTCTGTTCAAGGAAGAACTTGTCAATCGAGGGTAAACTTATCTTCCCTACATGCTTCTTCATTTATTAGATTGACAACATCATCAGGAATTTTTTTAACACTTGAACATATTCAAAGCTGTATCTGAACTTTCAAAAATTTGTGGCAGGTGCAGCAGCAGCTACATTCTTGAACTTGATTTTGAACCATTCAATACTTCTTTTCCCCGACTGACACAATCTTCCTCCATTGGGAATGGTGTGCAGTTCCTCGACTGTCAATTTCTTGTCATTAATGTTCCATAACGAGGAAAGTCTAGAGCATCTTCTTGATTTTCTTTGCACTCACAGGCATGATGGTCTTGTAACTATCCTGTGGGAGAGAAATTACTTTTCAAGTTGTATTTAACAAGCACACTTCAGAGCCTGCATATGGTCATATAAGTAGATGAGGCTGTAATTCTAGAACTGCCTGAGGTAGAATTGTAGTTCTCCGGCTTTTCTCCTCATATGTTTGTAAACATATCCCAACTTTTTTTCAATGCCTAACTTCATAGTTTTGTTATTGTGTCCTCAATGGGGGAACATGCCTTCAAACAAAACAGGCTCTTGTGTTAAATGAACGAATACAATCATTATCTGAACTTATATTGGCTTTGGCAAGGGCAGATGAATACCTCCATATGCTCCCTTTTACAACGCCATATTCCAAGTTTGAGTTTGAGTAAGCAAACCATTGCAATGGTAAATACTGGACTGTCAGTTTGTGATTAATAGTCTCTTAGTCTTTTGATCTTGTGAATGTTTCTCTAGATTGAAGATGATGGGGTTCCAGAGAGGTCAGGGGTCACACTGCAGAGAGAGTGTTAGAGTCAATGTGTCTTCTCCTGGAAATTCTTCAGGTTCCTGATCCTTCTACCTTGGAGAAATTTCTAGGAAGAATTCTGATGGTGTTCAATGTGGTGGTTGTCTCTCATGGTTTCTTTGGCTAGGCAAATGTTTTAGGATAGCTAGATACTGGTGAACAGGTACTATGCCTTTGAAACTAATGAATGTAATCCTGGTTGTTTCATTGTTGAGCTGTAGACTTTCGACTATAAAGGTTATCCAGATCACAGCACGATAGTTAGTCCAAACTACGATGGATCGTGATACGTCCAGTTGCAATGGCTCCAATATGTTCACAGGTCGTTTACGTACTTGATCAAGTGCGTGCACTTGAGAAGGAGATGCTTCTTCGTATTAAGAAGCAAGGGTCAGATGTAATGCCAAAAAACATTGTTGTAAGTCTGTCTGATTGTTTATTTATTTTTATTTTTTTTCTGAATGGAGGTTTCACTTAGACTTGCACCTGAATTTTTGGTCAACTGCTATCAGGTGGCCCGGCTGATTCCTGAAGCAAGAGGCACAACATGCAACCAACGAATTGAAAGAATTAGTGGAACAGAAGGTGCTCATATTTTGCGGGTGCCTTTAGATCTGAGAATGGGATCCTTCGGAAATGGATTTCAAGATTTGATGGCTGGCCATTCCTGGAGACATTTGCTGATGTGAGTTCAGCCTGAATTATAATAGTGTCTCTTCTCTCTTGCTTCATTAATTACACTAAAAATCAGATTAGAAACTTTTACCTCCTCTACTTACTGTGTCAGGCATCCTTGGTCTTATTGAATGAGACAAAGATGATATTTGTTGGCACCGGCAGAAGCTTTCCCTATTTGAATGTATTTTTTCTGCAGATACAAGGAAGAGAAATTACCTTCATAAGCTAATCCACCTCTATGGAAAAAATACTGTTGAATGGAACGAGGTTTAGAAAATAATCATATGATGCAGTGGAATTTTAGTGGTTGATAAATGTTCAGCCACAACCAATAGGGTAGTTCATGGTGATGAACCAGTGAAGGACTAAAGCTGTCCCCCATGAGAGAGAGAGAGAGAGAGAGAGAGAGAGAGAGGAGGATGACTGAGCCATTAGGACTGGAAAATTCTTAATGACTGTGCTACTAGGATAGGAAAAGTCTTATTTACTTGCTCTTATTATTCGTCTGTCCCACATATTCATGTTGTGTCAGGATGCATCGAATGAAATTGTGGCTGAGTTACAGGGCATTCCGGATCTGATAATTGGAAACTACAGTGAAGGAAATATTGTTGCTTCTCTGTTATCATATAAGCTGGGAATCACTCAGGTCTGTTCCTTTGTGTGATTTCTTTTAGATTTCGTGCTTTTAGTTAGTCTATGAACAAATTATACTAACTCTTAGTGCTAATTGACTGTTTATGTCTGCTTCTCCTCACTTACTTGACTGCTTTTCCTCGCTTATTTGAGGAAGAATGAAGAAGCTCTTCTGAAATTTCTTTGATTAAGTCTACTTTTAGTGCAATATTGCCCACGCTCTTGAAAAGACCAAGTATCCAGATTCTGACATATACTGGAGAAATTATGAGGACAAGTATCATTTCACCAGTCAATTTACAGCCGATCTTATTGCAATGAACAATGAAGATTTCATTAATCACCAGCACATATCAAGAGGTCGGAGGAAGGTGAGCTCTGACATGTTCGTGTTCATCTAACATAATTATATTAATTAAAATGATTGTAGCAGATTCATGCAGCTATTTATTAAGGGCCTAAACGTTTGTTGCCTTACATGCTTTAGGACAGATTGATTTTCCCATCTTGATTCTCTCTATACTTGATATTTCAGTGCCTCCTTCAGTAGTTTGACAATTTTTATCTTCTCGGCACGAAGAATGTTGGACGGTACAAGAGCCACTCAGCATTCACTCTTCCTGGATTATACCGTGTCATTCATGGGATTGATGTTTTCGATCCCAAATTCAACATTGTATATCCAGGTGCAGAAATGAGCATATATTTTCCTTATTCGGCCAGACAAAGGAGACTTACAGCTTTTCACAGTTCAATTGAAGCTCCCTTATTCATTGATAAACAAAGCGACAAGCATGTGTGAGTATTTAGTGCTTACAAGACTTCGTTCATTTTCGGGTCACTTCGACCTAGGTTGGTTTTTTTATCATTCCAGTTGAATCTGATGTGTGAGTATAGGCCAGCTTTCGTATTGCCTATCTAATCTTGTGTGAAGGTAGAGCGGATTTATTTGTTGTCTGATGGCGAAGGGATAAATATCTATAGGTGGCTCCTCTGAATATGCACACGAGATGTAGAGATGGATGCAACGACCGTATAACCAGTCAGTATTTTCTGAGTAACTTTGGATTGGTTATCAACCAGAGTCAATTGATACGTGCTAAAGAGCCATCATTGTGACCACATGATGGCTGAAATGATAGTTTTTTGCTTGAGGCAAGTATATTTTTATGTGCAAGGAAAGAATTAAATGATGGAATTTCCGGTGCATTAGTTTATTTCAATCTTTTGATAGTATCAATCAGATAACTGTACTTTCTGTTGGGTAAAAATGGATAACTGAATTTCGTGCAAAAGCTTTGTGCTGTATTTGAAAGTACTTTAATGTCTGAATGATTGTCCTCGAACTCTATATGGCCCTCGAAGGCACAGTGCACTTACTCTAATTGTTACCACGCATCTCCATGAAGTGGAATGCTGATGGATCGCTCAAAGCCAATCATATTCTCCATGGCAAGACTCGACAGGGTCAAGAACTTAACTGGATTGGTGGAATGCTATAGTATGAGTACCAAGCTCAGGGAACTAGTAAATCTCATTGTAGTCGATGGTTATATAGATGTGAAGAAATCCCAGGATAGGGAAGAACCGAAGGAAATTGAAAAGATGCATGAACTTATGAAGAAGTACAACTTGCATGGCCCGTTGTGGTGGATTTCTGTGCAAATGAATTGGGCTCGTAATGGCGAGCTATATCATTGTCTTGCAGACACTAAAGGTGCTTTCGTGCAAGTTGGGTTTTTTTATAACGTTATGAACTGCTTTCTTTTCAGATCATGAGTTGATATGTTGTCTCATGTTTCAGCCTGCTTTCTATGAAGCCTTTGGTCTCACAGTGGTCGAAGCAATGACCTGTGGCCTACCTATTTGCAACATGTCATGGTGGCCCAGCTGAGATAATTGAGGATGGTGTATCAGGGTTCCATATCGATCCACATCAGCCCGACAGAGTCGCTGATGCTATGGTCGGCTTTTTTCAGCAGTGTCAGAAGGATCCCAGAAAAAATTTCTGATTCTGCACTATTTGAAAAGACAGTCCATAGATCATAGATGGTAGCTCTGGTGTAGATTTTGTGTGAGGGGTTGGGATTCTCCTATCTGAGGAAAAATAATTTGTGCTAATGCAATGTCGCAAAAGCATCTGCAATTGCAGGTTTTGTTTCTTTTCGCTTTTCTTTTTCATCTCATGCTCTCACAAGTGAAATGAATCTTGCTCTTCCTCCTCCTTTAGAGAAGGAGCACTTTATTCAATGCTCTACAATGTGCTTTACCGATATATGGCATGGACATTTGTTGCAGGTGAAATCAATGCTGCTGGCAGTTGATGAGGACTATGCGCACTGACATTCGGGGTAGAACTCACCATTCTTCGCAGCCAGAAAGGTTGGCCCCCTTAAAACATGAAACTGTCCATATTTCAAAAAGCTTCCTGTATATCCTGCTAGTAAATTCCAGCTGCCCTGTGTCTTTACTTCCTTTTGTGAAATTTAGGCATTGTAAGCCGATGATCTTGTCTGAATCCACGGAAACGGACCTGTCTATGTAGACCCGTTATTTGTTGTTGGTACTAGTGCTGTTCAGAAAGATGTTTTGTTTTGGACTGTTTATTTATGAAGTTTCATCTTTTGTGAAGGCACCAAAAGTTAATTATCGTACCAATTTCACTTACAAAGATTTAACTTTATCAAAGGTCATATTCAAACTTTTAAAATTTCCAAATTATTATACTGAGGATTAAATATTTTCTATCCAACTTCAATGTGATAAAGTAATTTAGAGAATCTTAAATTGTTGGTCTTCTGGACTTATTATGATGAGTTGCCGTGTGGATAGGCATCTTGATTTTAATTTTACCATGCCAAATTATATAATTACAATGAAAAACATATTAATTCATGTCAACATATAGCGTGTCCTAATGTGTCGAACTCAGATTTTCTATCTCGTTCATGTCATGCAAAAAGATGGTACCCAATGAGGCTATACGTGTTGTCATACCAATAACATGTTTAGTTTAACTTTCTTGAAGGACTTTCAATCTCCAAGCCTTATTGGGAAAATGATGGGATATTTAACAAACATTTTGAAATAGCTTTTGGTGAAATGCTGCCCTTCGGAATGCTAAAAGACTAAGGCTACTCTCACCCAGCCTTCTAAAGTAGTATTTGTGGAATACTGAAAATATGATTAAAATGTTTGTCTTTCAAAATTATCCTCATAAATTCTTTAGTTTTTCGATTTTTCCCCTCCTTGTTACTATTCATCTTCTTTGCATGAGGGGGCTGGCGAGGGTTGCACGACTCTCCGTTGAGGGACTCGGTTGATGGCTATTGCCACCAGATCTAGGGGTGTCGAACCAAACTGAAAATTGAACCGAATGAATCAAATTGAAAAATTCGATTTTTTCGGTTCGGTTTTAATTAAAAATCGAAATTTTTTGGTTCGGTTTGGTTTGTATCGTTAATCGAACCGAATCGAACTAACAAATAAAAGTGGAGAAATATGAGTTTAAACCAAAAAACTGCTCTTTTCAGCAGTGTCATAACCGAAGTTGAACCAAACCCACCAGTTACATAAATTCAAAATACTCAGTTATTAAAACTATGTTTTTGAGCTATTTTTGTCGAGAATTAAATCATATTTATTCTAGAATTTTAAAATAGAATACCCCTGAGAGGAAAAGCCTCAATTAGTTTGCATTAATGTTTAAGAAGCGTGTCGTATGGGACGACTCTCTCTTGGCTCTCACCTATCCACATGACGAAGTGGCCAATTGAAGCCGTCGAGACCGGAAGCATGCATCTTATCCTCCACGTCACAACATAGAAATATCCGTCAATCTCCGCCTTCCGATTCCCGAGGCAAGAGTATAAATTCTCTCACCGACAACCCCGAGCCCGAGTTAAGATTTCATTTGTTTCACATCTTCTAATAATAATCGCTTATTTCTAATTAATTAATAAAAGATATTTCGTCATTAATAATTATTTATGTTTATTTTTTTGAAGATAAAATACAAAGGGAGATGTTAAAAATGGTCCTAAACTTTACTTAATGTGCAATATTATCCTTGAGCTTTTGATTTGTTTAATTTGATCAATAAATTATCGATAAATGTCGATCTAGTCATTCCGTTCAAATCGTTAAGTTGACGATGTTTTTTTTTTTTTTTTTTCTCTTCCTTTTCCTCTGCCGACCATGGCGGAGGGAAGTGCGACCCTAGGTTGGCGAGGGCAGCCCTCACCCGAGGAAAGTGAGGCCGCCTTGTCGGCGTCGGGTGAAGAAGAAGAAAAAAAAGAAAAAGACTAAAATACCCAATTTTGTTAACTTTAACTAATGAAAAGATGACATTGACTAATTTTTAAATAGTCAAGGATTAAATCAGATATTTATTAATAGTTTTATGGATTAAATTGAGGAAATCAATAGCTTAAGGACAAGATTACATATTAAGTAAAAGTCTTTGGATCATTTGTGATATTTTTCCATATAAAGAGATGCTTTCTGAAATTATTGAATTTCCGGCTGAAAGTCAAATCAATCGTCTCCCCAAGCGGCAAGCATCGTCGTCTTTCGATGCTTTCAACAGGGTAGTTATTGCCGCCTTCCTTCTGTCGCCTCCCTCTCCTCTCTCTCTCTCTCTCTCTCTCTGTCTCCTTCTCTCTCGCATTTCTTAACAATTGTTATCGACTTGAAAACTTCGTCACTCGGTCCGAAGGCCGTTTGAGAAACCGAATTCAATCAATCCCAAACCAGCGATCGCACGGCGAGAGCGAGAGAGAGATGGCGAGTCGAACCGGCGATCTTCTGCAGCGAGTCGACTCGGCTCACCAGCTTGACCTCGACGCCCTCCGCCGCTACGCATCGGCGAACGTCCCCGGCTTCCCTCTCTCCCCGTCCACCTTCGCCGTCTCTCAGGTCCGGTCCGCCGTCGTCACTTCCGCCTCTTCGATTTCGATTCACCTCGCTCGCGCCTTTGACCAATGGGGAATGATGCTTGTGGGATTTTTTTTTTTTTTTTTTTTTTTCGCAGTTCGGGCACGGCCAGTCGAACCCGACGTTCCTCATGGAGGTCGGGAGCGGGGGCGAGCTGCAGCGTTACGTCATGCGGAAGAAGCCGTCGGGGGAGTTGCTGCCATCCGCCCACGCCGTCGAGAGAGAGTTTCAGGTTAAATGCTCGATGTATATCGGTCGACGGCGCTCGATTACTTTGTGTGAATTTGCTTTATCTCGGTAATTTCTCTCCCGTCGATCGACTAATCGGTGGGGGGATGTTCTGATTACTGCAGTCACCGCGATTCGCAGTCTCTGTCTGTAAGGAAAATGGTAATTTGATTAACAGTCTGACCGGAAGTATGTGAACGGTGTGTTTTTGACTCTTTGGAATAGCGGATTGCTGATGATATTACTTAGCTGCGGTCATGCATTAGACTCATTGTAATTATAGTACTCTGGTTCCCATTTGCGACAGGTACTCCTAGCTTTGGGTTCGCGCACGAAGGTCCCGGTTCCTAAAGTATTCTGCTTATGTACTGATCTGACTGTGATTGGGACAGCATTTTACATCATGGAGTACCTGGAAGGACGTATATTCATAGACCCCAGGCTGCCGGTACGATCTTTCAGCCCGCACTAAAATTTTACTGCACCCCTAGTTAGTGCCTGGCTCTCACATTGTTATTTATGATAAGTCTGATGCAGGTATCTAAATTTCCTTTTCACTTTATACCAGGGTGTCACGCCAGGTAGGAGAAGGGTAATATATGAGGCAACTGCGAAAGCTTTGGCATCTTTACATTCTGCTAATGTGGATGCTATTGGCCTACAAAAGTTTGGACGTAAAGATAATTATTGTAAGCGACAGGTATGCAAGTGAATTCTTACTTTCTCCTAAACATTGTGATTGATGAGACAATGGGGATCCTATGTCCTCTTGGGAATTGTAAAGTTCTTGCTGTTGAAATCTTATATAGGACCTCATATTGTGCGATTTGATGGCCATGTCCGTTTGGATACATGATTTAGGTAGAGAGATGGGCTAAGCAGTATATCGCGTCAACTGGAGAGGGTAAGCCTGAGAGAAATCCAAAAATGTTTGAGCTGATCGACTGGCTTCGTCAGCATATTCCTCAAGAAGATTCTTCGGGAGCTACAGCAGGCATAGTTCATGGAGACTTCCGTCTCGACAATCTTATTTTCCATCCCTTGGAGGTCTGGTATTGGAAAAAATATTTGTTTAAGATTTTTTATGATAAGGAAAGATACGAGCACTTAGACAACTCAATGTGCTTGCTTTATTATTGGCAGTTCTTTTGCATAACATGTTGGAATTGAGTTTTTCTCATTGTTTCAATGGTGACATGTTGTTTGAGTGAAACAAAAATTGTGATGCCAAAGACATTAATCTCATTAGATTCTATTTGTGCAGGATCAAGTTATCGGTATTCTTGACTGGGAACTGTCTACACTTGGAAACCAGATGTGCGATGTTGCATACTGCTGCTTGGTACTTATATTCAAGTTCCAAGTTCATTTCCTTGCATAAAAAGAACTTTTTCCATTTGTTTTATTTTCTTGGGCAGAATCTTTGTCATCCAGTTCGGTGTTTTCCTTTCTAATATTTAAGCATGAGACTAAGCTGGAATAAGTACTCCATTTGTGCTGTCACAGTTAACTGTTGATTTTTAAACCTTTTTGCAGCCTTACATTATTGAGGTTAGGTTGGATAAAGCCCGCGCAGGTCAAGGTTTTGAGCTTTCTGGAATTCCAGAAGGTATTCCATCCATGGCTGAATATCTGGCTGAATACTGCTCAGCATCTGTAAGTATACTTTCATTTTTTATGTTTTTGATTGGTAGTGTACTTTTTATATGACTGATGATTCTTTTGTACATATTGGTACATTTTGAGAATACCTTTTTTTTTTAAGAGAACTCTCTTCAAGCTGTAGATGATTTAAGTACCCTATTACAAATTTAACTGTGGCAACTGTGTGGCAGCACTCTTCACCCTTGATTGCAGAGAATGATACCTTATGCTGAATTCTTGGGTTAGATTAAACTGAGTGAACAGCATATCACTCCAGGGCAAGCCAATCTGGTTTAGCCCACAGTTTTCTTTTCTGTTGGTATTACTGGCATTAGCAATTGTGAAGTATATCTAATTTAGAATGCTACAAGCCTCGGGCCTTGGTTTAGTATACTTACCTCGATTCACCCAAAATTTGGTATTCCGAAATCTTTTTGCTTGGTTATGTATATGTTTGAGACCAAGCGAGGGCAATTCTAACTGAGCTACCCAGTGGTATGATTGGATTAGCCCGGTGCTCTAAGAGCTGAGGCCCTATACATTGAATGCCATAAAAAAAAGTACATAAGAAAGATCAAACTTTGGTGCTTATTTCGGCATTCATTCTGGTGTGTGCTCAATTAGATGACTGACTAGTACGCTTTTGAAATTTGCATGGAAGGGCAAATCATGGTCTGCTGCTGCTTGGAAGTTCTACATGGCCTTTTCATTGTTTCGTGGTGCATCAATATACACTGGAGTCTACAGTAGATGGATCATGGTACTTTTAAAAACTCTGTGGCTGCATGGCCATTGTTTTCTATATGTATGATGGACTTGCATATGATGATGTAGGGCAATGCTTCAGGAGGTGAACGTGCACGACATGCGGGTCAAATAGCTAATGACCTAATAGATTCTGCATGGGCCTTTATTGAACAGAAATCTGTGCTTCCCGAGCACCCTCCACCTGGTAGATAGACCTTCTTATATTTCTTTAGCTAAGTACAACAATATGTATATTTTGTTGAATTTCACACCACCAGTTTTCATACTTTTAGCATGTCATTAACGTCCCATAAGGCATATTCAATCTCAAGACAGTACTCAAACCTAAGTAGTAAGGTGCATGGGAAAGAAAATTGAATGTATCAAACTAGTTGGATAAATCACATGGTATTAAATCTACCATGATGGGTGTCATGAATTCTGGCTGTTGGCCTAGTTCAAAGAGTGTGCGGCATGTATTATCCTTGGTCATGAGTTGTAGACTAGCCAATTCAATCACACAACACCTCGATGCTAAGGTGTGTGCTCAGTTCACTGGATCCTTTGTAAGGAAGATAGAATGAAAATGGGTCATGGGAAAATGTTTTACTTAGATGTAGTAATCAATGGTATGAGTAATGCACATCAATAAACTATCAAGATAAAAGAGTTTGAGTAGTGGACCCCCTAAAGAGCTTTACGGATATTATCTATTCTAACACAAGTAGACATTACAGGTGCTTCAGATGGTAGAGTATTGGAAGGAAATTTATAATAAATTTTGAAGCTTGGCCGAACCCGTGATTGGAATAAGTGTGCAGCACGTGGTCAAGATCATTCTTCTGTTAAGCTACTGGGTTGCTTTAACTGTTAAATTAAATCTAGGAGTAAATTAAGAATTATGAAATGACAGGAGTCAAAGTGAGAGAAGCCCCAGAAGTTTGGATATTTTAATCAACTGTTCAAAGCTGTCAGTGCACTTACATGGTGATCTAAGATTTAACTGGTAGAGTTTATGCATGTGTTAGAAACACATTCAAGTGTCTTTATCGCATGATAAAGTTAAAAAAGATTTTTGTGTGATTTAGTTTATCATCAGATTGACGAAGGCAACTTTTGGAAAGAGGGTGGTTATGCTTAGGATAATTTATGCAGAAATGTTTCAATGGCCTCACTTCAAGATGCCTGCTCCCACTTGGGTCACAACCTCACGTTGCAAAAGTTTGTCTCCTAAGTGAATGTATTGATCAAACATGGCCAATGATGCTAAAAGCTTACTACAACCAACCACTGAACTTTTCAATGATAATGGTTGACCGAGTGTTTGGTCTCATTATTCGATTTGAGCATCTTGCATCATTTTGTGATTCCGTGCTATAAATACTGGACCTTGATTAGCTTAGTAAATTCTTTTACCTGTCTCCTAATTTTGGTTTCTCTTGGTTTTTGCTGGGCTTATTGTCTCCTTACCCAAATTTGGACCTTCATATATATCCTTCTGTCCTTTACTTTTTACTTTCCAGCTCCAAGATTTCTCAGTTCCTTCACACCTGGTAATTATGGTGGAGAACGAAGCTTCTCATTGGAGGGAGGGCGGTTTGTCCCTAGTGAAAAGGTCTTGAACTTGAGAAACAAGCTGATCAAATTTATGGAAGATCGCATATACCCCATGGAAAATGAATTTTACAAACTTGCTCAATCTAATTCACGATGGACTATTCATCCTGAGGAGGAGAGATTGAAAGAGCTGGCAAAAAGAGAAGGCTTGTGGAACCTGTGGATACCTGTATGAGTATGAGTATTTAGTAGACTTCTTTTGCTCTTTTACTGAGAGTGATGTCCTGTAGGAAGGCGTCTGGTTCGGCTTTGGAAATGGGCTTTGGGGGCAAATGCAGCTTTTTTGGAAGAGCTTCTAGGAGATGCATTGCATTTTCAAAGTCCTCCAAGGCCCTTAGCAAAATGGAAGTTCCATGCAGTTTTGATCTTTGAGAATTTCCAGAATGCTAATTCATTTTTTTTTTTCTGACTTTGCTCTCACTAAACTTTTGAAATTCTGATTTTACCCTCACCATTTACACTAGCAGCCTCATGCAACGTTGCTAGTGAGCCTTGCCTTAGGTTGCGCGACCTTAGGTGGCCCTCATTAAGCTGAGGTTGTGTGACCTGAAGCAGCCCTTGACAAGGGTCGGGTTAGGTCGCATGACTTGGGGTGACTGCTGCCGGTGCCAGATCTGACCAGCTGTGGCTCATTGACGTCTAGCAGTCGCAAATCGAATTTCAGAATTTTTTTCCAAATAGCATTTAAACCAAAGCTCATTGCCATGGCACTTTTCAATTACACTTTATCAAACACTATTTGCATTTGGAAAAAGCTTTTTAACCTAAAGTCTTTGCATGTTCCCAAAAACTTCCCCAAATGCCGAACCCGAAGTCTTCCTACTTAAAGCATAGCTATATAAGCTGTCTGACCCTTGTTCCCTATTATCATATATACAGCTCGATAGTGCCGCTAGAGCAAGGGAACTAATTTCTGAAGGGAAAAGTTATGCATTCAGCAATGAGGCGTATGATCAGTTGTTAGGAGCAGGCCTCTCTAACCTTGAGTATGGCTACCTTTGTGAGATTATGGGCCGTTCTGTTTGGGCTCCACAGATTTTTAATTGCGGTGCACCGGATACTGGAAATATGGAGGTAAGATATGTATTGATTATTTAGGCAATGAACCAACTGCTCTTCCTTCACTGCCCTTATCTTGTGATCGAGTTTGAAATTATCCTTTTATAATCTCTGGTTGAAATGGACTTATCTATATGGGACTTAAGTAGGGATGATGTGGATTTGTCGGGCAATGGTGCACATAGATGTGGAAGTTTAAATACATTTTTTGGTTCTAGAAGGAAGGAAGAGGGGGAGCACATTTGGGAATCTGCCATCTTTAGCTCATGTGTTCTCTCAGTGTGCTTCACCTGCCATTCTAGCTATTTTGCACCATAGATATTTTGATATGTGTAAATATTTGATATTAGATTTTATGCCACTCTTGTTTTGTGATGTCTTTGTGTAGTATAAATCTGATAGTCACAATGCTTTTCCATTTAAATCAGGTATTGCTGCGGTACGGAAATAAAGATCAACTAAATGAATGGCTTATTCCTTTGCTTGAGGGGAAAATCCGGTCAGGATTTGCAATGACAGAACCACAAGTTGCATCTTCTGATGCAACCAATATAGAGTGCTCCATCCGAAGGTAGGTTGACAGAGCATATCCCGGATAGGATTCTTGGTGATGAAAAACATAGAGCTTGATTTCACATCTTTTGTTGGTGTTGTCTTTTGCTGCAAAATAAATATATTTAAAGTATGCCTCACCTGATTGGTTAAGTGTCTCCCACACTCTTGATGTCATTGTTGGATTGTCCTCAACTCCCCTCCCCAATGAAGAAAACCATAAGAAAAAAATTGACTGTCCCTGTCTGCACGCTCTCTTTTTGAAGATTAGGAGATTCATACATCATCAATGGTAAGAAGTGGTGGACAAGTGGGGCCATGGATCCGAGATGCAGAATTCTTATAGTAATGGTGAGCTCATCCACATAATTGCTGTTTTGAGTTGGATTTGAGATTGATTTTTACAAAGAAATTGTGATGTTGATTGTCAGGGGAAAACTGATTTTTCTGCTGCCAAGCACAAGCAGCAATCAATGATTTTAGTGGATATGAAGTCTCCAGGTCTTCATGTAAAAAGACCGCTCATGGTTTTTGGATTTGATGATGCACCTCATGGACATGCAGAAATATCATTTGAGAATGTATGTGTACCAGCAAAGAATATCCTTCTGGGCGAAGGTCGTGGTTTTGAAATTGCACAGGTAGGTATTAAGCTTTCATAGCTTTATTTCCTGGTAACTTAATGTCTCAGGTGACTAATGACTACGTACACTTTAAATTATTTGAAGTCACCTGACTTAGTTCCTGGGAAATATTATTTCTTGAATTATTTTGGGCAATTGAAGAACGTAACTAATTGATTTTTCTGGTTCTATACCAGGGAGAGATACATTACTTGGGAAGATGTCTGATTGTTCGTTTTGTAATGAATTTTATTTTGGGATTGAAGGGTTTTTTCTGCTTTGTTTTGGGGAAGAGGAGGCATTTTTTTTTTCTTTGGGGTTTTTATTGGTTTTTTTTTTTTTTTTTTTTTTTTTTTTTTTTTTTGGGGGGGGGGGGGGTTGGTTAAGATGACATAGACAAAATTTTTCCTGAGGATGCGGTGCATATATGTTGATTAAATTCCCAGCTTTTTTTTTTTTTTTTTTTTTTGCTTGAGTTTACTGAGGTAGGTGCCGCTAATATCAAGATTAATGATTGTCATCTCTGGATATGGTGAATTGCTGATTTTAATAGTTCCCCAAATCTGGCAGGGTAGGCTTGGTCCTGGAAGATTGCACCACTGCATGAGATTGATTGGTGCAGCTGAACGTGGCATGCAGATGATGGCTCAAAGGGCTCTTGAAAGGAAAGTATTTGGGAAGTTGATCGCAGAGCAAGGATCGTTCTTGTCAGATATGGCTAAGGTAATTTATGGGGATATAGTCAGAAAAAAAAAAAAAAAAAAAAACTTAAAAGAGTCCATTCCTTTTTAAGCGAAAGAAGATTACGTGGAAGATTGGCCTGAAAATAGAATGTAAACCATTTGATTAGTAGATAAATCATGAACCTTAGCCCATGCTCAGAGTGGAGTCCTTTTACTTGATATATCTCTGTTTGCTAGATGATTGAAGTAGATGAGGTAGTGAACTTAGAAGCCATGTCAGATGAATGTCTAGTGAAAGGTTAAAACGTTTCTGATGACTCTCAACAGATAAGAATATTCGATTATGTAGATGAGGATATTGTTTTTGAAACAGAATTAGAGTTGTATTAGAATCAACATATAAATTAACTGTTTTTCCTGGTTAAAATGAACAATTCCTTTGTTTCGTGGCATTTAGAGATTGACACTGATGATGTCATTTGCATTGTGAAGTGTCGGATAGAACTGGAAAGAACTAGACTGTTAATTCTAGAGGCAGCTGACCAGCTTGATCGGCTTGGGAACAAGAAGGCCCGCGGAACCATTGCAATGGCCAAGGTAATTGAAACCTTTGAACAAGGAACTGATTTGTTGATAATCATCATCCATTTGGTTCAACTTGGTCCTGAATTGTTTGTTTTCCATATGGAGCAGGTAGCAGCTCCCAACATGGCACTGAAGGTGCTTGACATGGCTATGCAAGTGCATGGCGGAGCCGGATTATCTTCAGACACTGTCCTATCACATCTCTGGGCCACAGCAAGAACTCTAAGAATTGCGGATGGTCCGGATGAAGTACATTTGGGCACAATTGCCAAATTAGAACTTCAGAGGGCAAAACTCTAAGGAATTCCTGGAGAAAAGCCGAAGCAGAGCACATTTCCCTTCATGAAGAAGAGATTGAGGTTAGAATACTCTGAAATGAAGCATGCCAATCATTACTTGTGTAATGAAAGCAAATGATCATATATTCGTAACTTTTAGCTAGAATGGATTTGTCTGTGTTGAAATTAATCTTACGTTGTTAATAAAAGCTTGAGAATAATCAGGGAAGAAAATGGTTAATTTCCTTTTATAAGGCTGGCAGAACATATTGTAAAAGACAACGCTGGTAACGCCAGAATAAGTAATTTCTTCTCCTGTTTTCCTTTCAATAACGCAATTGAGTCTTACAGCATGAAGTGGTCAGCTATCTTTCATTTCTGGAAATTTTTTAGATGTAACGTAAGCGAAGCTATATGATCATCTCTTTTTACAGTGGTCACCTCCATTATCGTTGGTTTACACAATCATAGACAAGAACCGTTTCTTGTACCAAAATGGTGATTATTGTGCTGAATACACTTAACCTGTGTACCAATGGCCAATCCCCCTTGAAATGATATCAATGCTTCTTCATAAGTAGTCTTATAAGCTAATGAGATGCTAGAGATCATGCCAGAGACGCCTTGGGATGGAAACCAAAAAGAGGATGATGAGTAAACGAAATATAAAGGGTTTGCTCAAGCGATAGCGTGCTCGTTTTCTTAGATCTCCTGGCGTTGGTTCGATTTATTGCACTTGCCCATTCTCTGAGGTTATGCCCAAAGCCACGGGCCTGTGTTTTGCTAATTAGACTATTAACAGAGTAATCTGATTCGACTCCATGGCATAGGCTTGGTGGTGTTCCAACCAAGTACAAATAGATGTAAAAATGGGAATCTAGCTTTGCGACAATCGATTTCTGAATCATGAGAATCTTTTTATTCTATTTCATGTAAGAATCCACAATGTTGATGATTATGTCACTCAAAAAAAAATAAAAAAAAAAATCATATCATTCCATACATTCTACGCGCCGTACTTAGCTATGGTTATGCTATAATCTATGTAAGTCTAAACATACAATGCTTTTTTTCTCCGGCAAATGAGATTGTAATGGATGAACCCATCACATGGAGATATAAATTGGTAAGTGGCCTCCGTTTACAGCATGTCAATTTGACACCATCAGTTCAATGATAGGATTTAAACGCTATATAAAGTTTAGCTCAAACAAAGAGGACCCCCGATAGCACTATCCATTTTAGCAAAGTAGCAAACAGGAAAACAAGAACAACCGTCTCTTCTATCTCGGAAATCAAATGTCACCTAAGGTTCCCCAACAGAAATAACTGTCATTTCCTATGCTTCTTTCCATTTCTGTCTCCTCTTTCCCTTCCTCACATTCCAAATATCCACCCTCTCTGCCCGTAACCTATTAAAACCAGAGAGCCATAGGAGGATCCGAGATCCTGACGGATGACGAAGAGAGTCCCTAGAACTCTTTCATCTGTTTCATAGCTATTTTCCAAAAGTCCTCGATTCTGCGATCATTCCATTAGTTTCCTTACTTTTCAAGGGAACGAAAGTGTTGGGAGGGAAGAAAACATGAGCAGATATGAACTCTTCTCCAGCCCAACAGGTCGAGGAAAGCGCACGGCATACGCCATCGGTGGGGTCGGCATAGTATTTGTCGTGGCCGTGGTGATTGGCGTGGCCGTCAGCGTCGGCAGCAGAAGCAGCGGGTCCAGCCAGTCCAGTGCTGGAACCAGCAGCGGGGCATCGACGTCGATGAAGTCAATTCAAGCCATATGCGAACCCACCGACTACCGAGAAACCTGCGTGAAGAGCCTTTCCGCAGCGGGCGGGAACAGCACCGACCCCAAAGACCTCATCCGGACGGGCTTCCAAGTAGCGATCAAGCAGGTCAAGGCAGCAATCGAGAACTCCACCGTCGTGAAGGATCTCGCAAAGGACCCGAGATCCAAGCAGGCCCTTGAGACGTGCCAGCACCTCCTGGAGTACTCGATCGACGACCTCCAGAGTTCCTTCGAGAGGCTGGGTGCGTTCGATGTGAGCAATCTCGACAAGTACATGGCCGACCTGCACGTCTGGCTCAGCGGGGCCATCACATTCCAGGAGAGCTGCCTCGATGGCTTCGAGAACACGACTGGTGCAGCCGCGAAGAAGATGAAGCAAATTCTGCAGAGCTCCAGGGAGCTCACCAGCAACGGCCTCGCCATGGTCACCGAGATCTCCTCGCTGCTGGGCTCACTCAACATCCCCGACGTGAGCCGGCGCCTCCTGACCGAGGAGCAGGACGGCATCCCCGAGTTCCCGTCGTGGGTCAACGAGGGGCGACGCAAACTCCTCGCTGCTGCACCTAAGGACATCAAACCCGACGTGGTTGTGGCCCAGGACGGAAGCGGCAAGTACAAGACCATCCGTGAGGCTCTGAACGAGGTTCCTAAGAAGAACAACAAGACCTTCGTCATATACATCAAGGAAGGAGTGTACAAAGAGAAAGTACTGGTAGACAAGAAGACGACCAATCTCATGATTATTGGCGACGGCCCGACCAAGACTGTGATCACCGGGAGCTTGAACTACGTCGATGGAGTCCAAACCTGCAACACCGCAACATTCAGTAAATACCATTTGACATTTTCACTTAAATTCTTCATTAATTTAGTCTACAAGACAAGGGCTGATAAACCATGTCAACTTGTGTTTCAGCTGCCATAGGAAGCAACTTCATAGCCAAGGACATCAAGTTCGAGAACTCGGCAGGCGCCGAGAAGCACCAGGCCGTGGCGCTACGCGTGCAGTCCGACATGTCCGTAATTTACAACTGCCACATGGACGCCTTCCAGGACACCCTCTACACGCACGCCCACCGCCAGTTCTACCGCGACTGCACCATCTCCGGCACCATCGACTTCATCTTCGGCGACGCGCTTGCCGCCTTTCAGAACTGCCAAATGTTCGTGAAGAAGCCCCTTGAGAACCAGCAGTGCATTGTCACCGCGTCGGGACGCAGCGAGCGCCGCTCCGCCTCAGCCATCGTCCTCCAGAACTGCACCATCTCGGCCGACCCCGCCTACTACCCCCTGCGCAACATCAACAAGGCGTACCTCGGCCGCCCGTGGAAGGACTACTCGAGGACGATCATCATGCAGTCCCAGATCGACGACCTGATCCAGCCGCAGGGGTGGATGGCATGGATGGGCAACTTCGGGCTCAACACGTGCTTCTATGCGGAGTACGGGAACAGAGGGGCTGGCTCGGCGACGACGGGGAGAGCGAAGTGGCGCGGGATCAAGAGCATGAGTGCGCAGCACATCGTCGACTTCACGCCGAAGGCCTTCTTCAAGGGCGATGATGCGTGGATCACCGCCACCGGAGTGCCTTACAGTCCTAAGTTGATGGCGGTTTGAACGGAGGCGAACCAAGAAGAGGATTTTTAGGTGTTTTATAGGTCGTAGTTGTTCATGAATGTCTTTTTGGAGGGGAAGCTGACTCCTGCATTTCAGCTATGGGAGAATGATGGTCACGTGTTTTACATATGTCCAAGATTCTCTCCCAAAATCTCAATTAGAGCTGGTGTTTCACTTGTAGAGCTTATTTTTGGACAAAATAGTTGAAAGGGAATCACCCAAATTGAATGGTGGTGCAATTTTTAAGGGATATTGCTCTTTAGAAACGTTTTCGCTATATTATTCCTCGATATGAATTTGTAATCCAGGCAAATTAAGCATAATAAACCTTAGGTTGAACGATGTATTTTCTATTATGCATGACTTGACTAGCCCAATGAAAAAAAGCCTATGAAAACATGCCCAAAATACACTTGTAGTCTTCAAACCCATCAAAAGAATTTATGCAGCCTAGGAAACATATTCCACTTGTCTGCCCCTCTTACAAAAAGAAACCCCCAAAATACATTATCTTTCATCGTTAAATATCAATTTCTTTCAACAATCGATATCTCGTTAATAAAATAAGTCAAGAATTTCAAAGGACTTGAAGTAAGTAAATTTTGCCAAAAAAATTTGCCTAGCTTAATTTCTAAAATTAAGGAAAAAAAAAGAAGAAGAAATTTTAGCAAAGCCAAAATTTGGGTTTGGTCAAATTCAGCCTTATTAAAACTTTTCTTTGGAGTTTATTTAAGATGGCAAAACTTGGAAGTCCTCAAGGTAGCCGGTTCCTCGTAGCATTTACAAACCGGGGTAGGTAGCTGGTACCGCCTTTGCTGCCCATAGAATTAGCTAAATGGGCTTTTAGAACACCGGTACAAGAGCCAAACCCTTTTGTCAGTGCCTCTTGGCCAACCTCCCATAAAGCATTTCCACCCAATAAAAAGAAAAATAATTTCGTCAATGTTAAGAACTTCACAACTTTAAAAAATCAAATCATTTGATGAAATTGCATAAATAAAAAAAAAAAAATTTTTTCTTTATGAAAAATGAAAGGATAATTACACAAATTATTTTTGAAATTTAATTTAATATGTAATATCATTTTTGAAATTTTTTCAACAAGAATCCTTAAATTTTAACTCAACATTTAATATCATCCATGAATTATTATTTTATATAATCTAATTGTTAGACTAAATGAAAATGTTTGATACTTTTTTTGAGTTGATAATATTAAATAATTTCATATAATTTAAAAATTAAGTTAAATATATATAAAAAAATTCAGAAATTTCAATAAATAAATCGAAACTCAAAGGTTATTGCAAATAATATTAAAATTTTGAGTTATTTGAATAAATTAATTAAGTCAAAATGGTCTCGCGAGTTGTCAATATTGTCTGCTTTTGTCCGGTTGCGCTTTAGCCTTTCCCGACGTCTCAACTTTGTCCTATCCGCGAGCTCCTTCTCTCTCTCTCTCTCTCTCTCTCTCTCTCTCCTCGTATCATCATCATCATCATCGTCAATCGCAGGACTGAGAGGAACACGCTCTCTGCAGCAGCGAACTTTCACTCAGGCAGATCCCAAAGAAAGAAGATGGAGACCATCAAGCACCGCACGGTGAAGGTCAACGGCGTGAACCTCCACGTGGCGGAGAGCGGCGAGGGCCCGCTCGTCCTCCTTATCCACGGCTTCCCGGAGCTCTGGTACATGTGGCGCCACCAGATCCTCGGCCTCGCCGCGCGCGGCTTCCGCGCCGTCGCCCCCGACCTCCGCGGCTTCGGGGACTCCGACGCCCCGGCGGCGGTGGACGCCTACACGGCCCTCCACGTGGTGGGCGACCTGGTGGGGCTCCTGGACGCGGAAGGAGAGGAGAAGGCGTTCGTGGTGGCCCACGACTGGGGGGCCCTGATGGCGTGGTACCTGTGCCTGCTCCGGCCCGACCGGGTCAAGGCTCTGGTCAGCCTCAGCGTGCCGTGGATGCCGCGGAACCCCGGGATGAAGCCCCTCGACGGCTACAAGGCCGCCTATGGCGATGATTACTACATTTGCAGATTCCAGGTTCAGGGGTCTTTCTTGTTGTGTTGTTTTTTGTTTGCTTTTCCTGTTGTTGCTTGCTTCTTGGGTTTTCTCTGGCCGATTGGATGCACTCGTGGAACGTACTCAGCAATGAATTTCCAATTGCAGAGCTCAAAAATGCTGCTTACCATGTCTAGAAGGATGAGTAAATTTTAACAAGTGTCTCTCTTTAACATATTCTGCTTTCTATACCCATGATTTTCCTATATGTTGTGGCGTTGCTTGGCTTAAAGGACTCACCTAAGCTAGGTTCAATGTCATATCTCCAGATGCTGGACTTGCAAATCATGTCTTGCAGATTTATCGGAAGTTTAATCTGGTGTTAGTAAGTTTGGACTTTCTCCGGTGTGCCTGGTTGTCACATGACTTCTTTAAACACCTAACCGGGTTGTCATATAGGGTTTTTGCACTGCGTATGATTTCAGGAACATGGGACGGGGTTTTCTTTAGGTGCTGATCTTCTCGAGCTGAGTTAGAATCAAGTGAACATAACGATCTTAAAACTTATTTGATTTTTGTGTAGAGATCTATTGTGACAGCGGTAAAATCAAATCGAGTCCATTTTAGAGTGCATAGAGAGCCACCATAATTGTTATATCATAATTTCGTTAAATGCAGGAACCTGGAGAGATTGAGGCCCAGTTTGCAGAGATGGGAACCAGGAGAGTCCTCGAGGGGTTCTTGACATACCGCATTCCCGGCCCGCTTTTCTTTGTGAAAGGGAAAGGGTTTGGGCACCGGGTGGATGACCCGGTCGTCTTGCCTTCGTGGCTGACACAGGAGGACATTGACTATTATGTCGACAAGTTTGAGAATAAGGGCTTCACTGGAGGAATCAACTACTACAGGAACATGAACCGGTAAGCTACTACTTTCTACGGGACGATCAATCTGATCTCTTGGATGTATGGGCACAAGAGGAGGGAGGAGATCGCATTGGGCTATGAGAATCATTGAGTTGACCCATAACTTGCAAAAGCTACTGTCTTCCTTGAATCAAATTGCTTTGAAATTCCATGTTTTGACACAAAACTTAGATATACTCCTCTCTGCACTGTGCAATCCATGATCTGAAGGGAAGGGCGTCCATTTCTTTTCACCAATTTATTAGCTACCGTTTCAGCATGATTTTCACCTGATCAATTAGTATAGCAGGCTAATAGGAAAGTTGGAATCAAGGAGTTTCTCTTGATCAGTGGCACACAGATCTGATCCCTACAGTTGTATAATGTTGACAATTTTACCTGGGAGTATCTTTGTGCAATTCATTCCTCAAGTGTGCTTTTTCCTTGCTTCTTCTGAATTTATATTTTTTTTGTATTGACTATTGCAGGAACTGGGAGCTGATGGCACCATGGGATGGGGTTCAGGTGAAAGTGCCTGTAAAGTTCGTTGTGGGTGAGCTTGACCTGGTTTACCACATGCCAGGCGTCAAGGACTTCATACACAAAGGTGGGCTCAAGAAGACGGTCCCTCTCTTGGAGGAAGTGGTGGTCATGGAAGGTGTGGCCCATTTCCTCAACCAAGAAAGGCCCCAGGAGACCACCCAACACATTTATGATTTCCTTAGCAAGTTTTGAGATTGCTTCTTGCCCCATCATGTGACAGGTCGGGGTCCTAATAAAGTCTGTCCTCTATGTATGGCATTGTATGGTAACGTTGATAATGCAAGCTATGACAACGTATCAATATAAAATTACTTTTGTCCACGTAACAGTTAAAAATAAATAAAAATCCTTATCCTAGTGTATGATATATCGCCACATTAAGTGCTGAAAATTAGTGTCTTTTAAGGCTGCGTTTGATGATTTTCAACTATACACATCGTAATTGAGTGGTTTAACTGTGTACCTCTCCTGGAGGACCAGTTCCATATGGAGGACCTATGGTTCAACATGTGTATGATCATATGCCGATCACGTACAACACACGACACTATGGTCTAATCCAACATGAAATGGGAACAAAGAGGAAACGAGCTCGAACAAGGCACAAGGCTGTCGGCAAAGCATGGTGTTGTCCTTGGCTGCGTCTCTTCGAGCGAGATTCCAACGTACGCAAACGATCAACATGAAAAATGGCTACATAAGGCATCAAACACCCTAAAATGATGAGATAGATATGACTCAAGCCCCGTACTATTTCCTCTTGCCACTTCTTCTGATAGAGGTTCCAGTTTACCGGCACTAACATCTTTTAATGTATTACTTCCATTTTCCTGAGCAGAACCCAAGCCCCGTTGAGACGTGCCAGCACCTCCTGGAGTACTCGATCGACGACCTCCAGAGTTCCTTCGAGAGGCTGGGTGCGTTCAATTGCTCTTTAGAAACGTTTTCACTATATTATTCCTCGATATGAATTTGTAATCTAGGCAAATTAAGCATAATAACCTTAGGCCGAACGACGTATTTTCTATTATGCATGACTTGACTTTGCCCAATGAGAAAAAGTCTACGAAAACAATCCAAATACAGCTGTAGTCTTCAAACCCATCAGAAGAATTTACGCAGCTTAGGAAACCATATTCCACTTGTCTGCACCCCTTACAAAAAGAAATCCCCAAAACACATTATTCTTCATCATTAAACATAAATTTCTTTTGGCAATCGATATCTCGATAATGAGATAAGTCAAGAATCTAAAAAGATTTGAAGCAAGTAAATTTTGTGGAAAGAATTTGCCTGGCTTAATTTCTAAAACTAAGGGTAAAAAAAAAAAAACGGAAGAAATTTTAGCAAAGCCAAAATTTGGGTTTGGTCAAATTCAATCTTATCAAAACTTTTCTTTGGAGTTTACCTAAGATGGCAAAACTTGGAAGTCCTCAATGTAGCACCTTGAATTTAACAAACTGGGGTAGGTAGCTATGCCTTCGCGCCCATAGAATTAGTTAATGGTGCGTTTAGTAATATTTCGTTTAAAAATTGTTCTAGGAAACGAAATAAAATAGAAAAAATCGTTTATGTTCCGGAGAACAATTTTTTAACAAAAAAACGCATTTGGTAAACTTGTTCCGGAAATAAAAAATGAACATAAACACGTTTTGTAAATTTATATATTTTTTTATTTTTTTTTTTCCTTTGTTTTTTTTTTTTTTTTCTTCTTTTGGCCGGTCGCCGCGCCTTGGCATGGCCAACAACTAGCCGACGAGGGTCGCAACCTCGCCTTAGCTAGGTGAGCTCAATCTCGTCCAAATCCGGTGAGGTCGAGCTCGCTAGCGGCCGACGAGAGCCTCGGCGTGAGCTCGTCCGGCCAAGGCGAGGCCGAGCTTCGCCGGGGGCCGGGCGACGCTTTGGCGAGGTTGCCGGCCCTCGACGACGGCCCCGGCCGAGGGAGTCGGCGGCGGCCAAAGAAAAAAGAAAAATAAAAAAAAATAAAAAGTGTTTTTGAATTTTGTTCGAGAAATAAGAATTTTTTTTTTTATTTTTTGTTTTACATTTTTAATGTGTTTCGAGAACAAAAAAATATTTTGGAATAAAAACGCAAACAAATGCGTTTCTTCCTTTTTTTGTTCTTAGGAACAAAAAAAACAGAAAAATTGTTTAAAAATAGAAAAAAGAAACAAAAACAAATGTACCCTAAATGGCTTTCCGGTACAAGAGCCAAACCCTTTTGATAGTGCCCCTTTGCCAACCCCCATGAAGCATTTCCACCCAATAAAAAGAAAAATAATTTCCCCAATGTTAAGGACTTCACAACTTTAAAAAGTTAAATCATTTTATGAAATTGAAAAAATATAAGAAAATAAAATTTTCTTTATGAAAAAGGAAAAGATAATTATACAGATTATTTTTGAAATTTGATTCAATAAGTAATATCATTTAATAAGAATCCTTAAATTTTAACTCAACATGTAATATTGTCTATAAATTATTAATTTATATAACCTCATTTTTAGATTAAATGAAAATGTCTGATATTATTTTTGAACTTATATTAATGGAATAATAATATTAAATATTTTTATATAATTTAAAAATTAAATTGAATATATATAAAAGTTCAGATATCTTAATAAATAAATTAAAAATTAATTGATGTAATTGTGAATTTAATTAAATGTTGAGTTATTTGAATACATTAATTGAATTATTAGATTTACTCCAAATGTAACTATCCTTCAACATAGAAATGGAGGTGAAGTTCAAATTCTCACATTTTAAAAAAGAGTTGTGATGATGATAATTTAATTTTAAGAGTGTGTTTTAACTCTCACATACTACAAGGAGATATGATAAAAGTTTAAGAGTGAGAGTTAGAGAGAAAAAATATAATAAGACTGATAAAAAAATTTGAAAATGAAAGTTAGAATAAGAACAAAATAAGATTCATAAAAATAAATAAATAAATAAATAAATAAATTAATTAATTAATTAATAGAGGCAATTGGACTCGCGATTCGTCAATATTGACTACTTTTGTCCGTTTGCGCTTTAGTCTTTCCCGGCGTCTCACCTTTGTCCTATCCGCGAGCTCCTCGTAGCTCTCTCTCTCTCTCTCTCTATCATCATCATCATCATCACCATCGTCAATCGCAGGACTGAGAGGAACACGCTCTCTGCAGCAGCGAACTTTCACTCAGGCAGATCCCAAAGAAAGAAGATGGAGACCATCAAGCACCGCACGGTGAAGGTCAACGGCGTGAACCTCCACGTGGCGGAGAGCGGCGAGGGCCCGCTCGTCCTCCTTCTCCACGGCTTCCCGGAGCTCTGGTACACGTGGCGCCACCAGATCCTCGGCCTCGCCGCGCTCGGATTCCGCGCCGTCGCCCCCGACCTCCGCGGCTACGGAGACTCCGACGCCCCCGCGGCGGCGAACGCCTACACGGCCCTCCACGTGGTGGGCGACCTGGTGGGGCTCCTGGACGCGGTGGCGGCGGAGGGGGAGGAGAAGGCGTTCGTGGTGGCCCACGACGTGGGGGCCCAGATGGCGTGGTACCTGTGCCTGCTCCGGCCCGACCGGGTCAAGGCTCTGGTCAGCCTCAGCCTGCCGTGGGTGCCCCGGAACCCCGGGATGAAGCCCCTCGACGGCTACAGGGCCGCCTATGGCGATGATTACTACATGTGCAGATTCCAGGTTCAGGGGTCTTTCTTGTTGTGTTGCTTTTTGTTTTCTTTTCCTGTTGTTGCTTGCTTGGGTTTTCTCTGGCCGATTGGATGCACTCGTGGAACGTACCCAGCAATGAATTTCCAATTGCAGAGCTCAAAATGCTGCTTACCATGTCTAGAAGGATGAGTAATTTTAACAAGTGTCTCTCTTTAACAGATTCTTCTTTCTATACGCATGATTTTCCTATATGTTGTAGCGTTGCTTGGCTTAAGGACTCACCTATGCTAAGTTCAATTTCATATCTCCAGATGCTGGACTTGCAAATCATGTCTTGCAGATTTATCGGAAGTTTAATCTGGTGTTAGTAAGTTTGGACTTTCGCCGTTATACCTGGTTGTCACATGACTTCTTTAAACACCTAACCAGGTTGTCATATAGAGTTTTTGCACTGCATATGATTTCAGGAACATGGGACGGGGTTTTCTTTAGGTACTGATCTTCTTGAGCTGAGTTAGAACTAAGTGAACATAACGATCTTAAAACTTATTTGATTTTTGTGTAGAGATCTATTGTGACAGCGATTTTATTTTTGTGTAGAGATCTATTGTGACAGCGGTAAAATCAAATTGAGTCCATTTTAGAGTGCATAGAGAGCCACCATAATTGTTATATCATAATTTCGTTAAATGCAGGAACCTGGAGAGATCGAGGCCCAGTTTGCAGAGATGGGAACCAGGAGAGTCCTCGAGGGGATCTTGACATACCGCATTCCCTGGCCCGCTTTTCCTTGTGAAAGGGAAAGGGTTCGGACACCCGGTGGATGACCCAGTCGTCTTGCCTTCGTGGCTGACACAGGAGGACGTTGACTATTATGTCGACAAGTTTGAGAAGAAGGGCTTCACTGGAGGGATCAACTACTATAGGAACATGAACCAGTAAGCTACTACTTTCTATGGGACGATCAATCTGATCTCTTGGATGTATGGGCACAAGAGGAGGGAGGAGATCGCATTGGGCTGTGAGAATCATTGAGTTGACCCATAACTTGCACAAGCTACTGTCTCCTTGAATCACATTGCTTTGAAATTCTATGTTTTGACAAAAAACTTAGATATACTCCTCTCTGCACTGTGCAATCCATGATCTGAAGGGAAGGGCGTCCATTTCTTTTCACCATTTTATTAGCTACCGTTTCAGCATGATTTTCACCGGATCGATTAGTATAGCAGGCTAATAGGAAAGTTGGAATCAAGGAGTTTCTCTTGATCAGTGGCACACAGATTTGATCCCTCCGGTTGTATAATGTTGACAATTTTACCTGGGAGAATCTTTGTGCAATTCATTCCTCAAGTGTGCTTTTTTCCTTGCTTCTTCTGAATTATATATATTTTTTTTGTATTTGTATTGACTATTGCAGGAACTGGGAGTTGATGTCACCATGGGATGGGGCTCAGGTGAAAGTGCCTGTAAAGTTCATTGTGGGTGAGCTTGACCTAGTTTACCACATGCCAGGCGTCAAGGACTTCATACACAAAGGCGGGTTCAAGAAGATGGTCCCTCTCTTGGAGGAAGTGGTGGTCATGGAAGGTGTGGCCCATTTCCTCAACCAAGAAAGGCCCCAAGACACCACCCAACACATTTATGATTACCTTAGCAAGTTTTGAGATTGCTTCTTGCCCCATCATGTGACAGGTCAAGGTCCTCATAAAGTCTATGCTCTATGTATGGCATTGTATGGTAACGATGATAATGCAAGCTATGACAACATATCAATATAAAAGTTTGTAAGAAATAGTCAAGAGAATGAAAAATCAAGTTCAATAAGTATTTTTGTAATGTTTGAATAACATAAATCTTATTTTTGCAATGTAAACAACATATATAGTTCATTATATGTATACTTGACCTTCAATTTAAGATGGAATATGTAAAATTGATGATTAATTGTGTAAAGGCAACTAGATAGAAATTTTGCGAGAAAGTAACAAAATCTCTGATATTATTATTTAAGCAATATCGCATCGGAACATGCACCAAAAGCAACATAAGATGAAAGGGATAAGGATAGTAAACATTTCAATGTCTCATGTGATTGATACGGACATTATGATTGCAATGTATTTTAGCCAAACGGGATAAGAAGGACAATGAACGTTTCAATGTCTTTGTTGTTGATGCGGACATTATGACTCTAATATATTTTAGCAAACGGATAAGAATATGTTGAAAAAAAATTTGAATTATATAAGTATTTGAAAAAATGATATAAATGGTATAGCTCAACTTTGATATATTAAATTGGTGGAAAGTCAATTTTTCACATATAATATCTTATCTTTTATTACTCGAGATATTTTTGTACTCATCTTCATTGTAGCATCAAAGTTTGTATTTAACACCGGAAGTTGAGTACTTGATGTATTTCGTAACTTCTTGACTCCAAGCTCCTTGACCCCAATGATGATAGATACTCTTATATATACTCAAGATTGGTTACAATGTGCACCACTTTCACATCGATCAAGGAGGACTTAGAAAAACTTGAAAATTTCGAATTAGGTGAGAAAAAAATAACCATTGAATATTTATATCTTTAAACATTACAATTGATATTTCAATTTTCATTTTTATTGTGAATTTAATGCATAGTTGTCATCTACGATCATGAACTTGAATTCAATAGCAATTTTTCTTAATAATTGATGAATTTAGATGTAACAATTATCCATATTTATATATTTCAATATTACAATTGATATATGAATTTTCATTTTCATTGTGAATTAATGCAAACTTGTCATTTATGACTATGGATCTAAATTCAATAGCAATTTCTCTTAATGATTGACAAGTAAGAATTATCTATATTTATATATTTTAATATTACAATTGATACTTCAATTCTCATGTTCATTATGAATTTAATATAGAGTTGTATTCGGCTCAGGAATTTGGCCAATTTTCTGGTTTTTATACTCTCTCTTTGAAAGTTTAGAGGGCATTTTGCAATTTCATCTTGTTGATAGAGTTCCCGAAGATTGTGAGATAAAAGTTATCAGGGCTTGTTTTGTTTTAAGAGGAATGACATCCCCCAATTTTATAATGTAGAAACAAGACTAAACATTTAACAATTAGTTGATTAGGAGCTTAAGTTTTTATTTTTGTCAAATGATAATTTAAGGTTTCAAAAAGTCTCAATCAAGTCTCAAGCTCATTTTTTTTATTTTATGGAATTACATGGTTGGAAATGGCACGTGGCAAGTAGCCAAATATTGCACATGGAAGCCACATTGGATTTCCTACACTTCAATTTTACTAGTGGTGAGTACACGATTTGATTGAGACTTTTTAAACAAAGTTTTCTGTTGACCAAACTAAAACTTTCAAGTCTAAAATGTGATAGGGCTAGTAAGATTACCTAGAGAGGGGGTGAATAGGTGTTAAATAAATTTTTACAAGACTTAACAACTTAATTCGTCTATTGAGAATAATATATTGAAGATGTAAAAAGACCGTAAACAGTTATATAAAACTACAACTTAAAGTAAAAAGTCTAGGGAAAGAGAATTGAAAACAAAGTTTATAGTGGTTTAGCTTAAACCAACTTACATCCACTTTTCCACATTGATAGTCCGTTGGCTGAATTTCATTATGAATTAAAAGAGATTTGTACAATCTTATGTTTTGATTCCACAATGTAAAGACTTTACTATACTTCCTCAATATCTCACAAGTATATAATATCTTTTTTAGTACAATTTAAGCTCAGCGATTGAATCAGCAAAGAATTAAGAGTTTCGGACTTTGGAATTTTTTTTTATGCACACACTCAAATAATTTGAGCGTCTTTTTTATATACTCCTTCATGTTATCATAACCGTTGACACATTCCAAATGAATTCTTTCAATTTACCTCATTGGACATAATCAATTAAGGAGATCTCGAGTTATTTAAGGAATGTGATAATAGCCCTTTAATCTTGCTTGCCCATATAATCGGAATCTAGATTTCTATAAGTAGAACCTTCCAAGTATATTTCGTCAATCAACATATCTAATTATTCGTATTGATTTCAATAAGAAGAATTGATCATGAGATGCTATCTCTAGTTGTGAGATTTTTTTCTTTAACCGTATGAACCAAATCTTTAAAAATATAGTAACATCTAAATAAGTCTTTTTCATCGGATAAATCTTTTTTTCCATCGGTTTAAAACTATAATGATGATAGATTTTAAATCTTGAGTTTGGAGATCTTCAAACTTTGACAATAGAGTCTACAAGTCTTCAAACTAAACGATGAAAACATTTTGTCAACTTCAAAATAAATAATGAAGTTTTCTTTAACAATCTCCCCATTTTTTATGGTGACAAAAATTTCTTGCAAATTTGAACACTTTTTTCCTGCAAAACAATACTTAAGTGAAACAAAATATCTTCATAAAGACGAGTAGATTAGGATAACAATTCTGTAACCACAAAAAAACAAGTTAGTCTTGCAAAACAACTGCAAACAACTATCCTTTCCATAATCATAATACAAGCATCAAAAAATCAAATCCAATAGTAATCAAGCAATGCAAATCACAATTAAAACAAAAGATAAGTCCAAAAAATAAATCAAAACCAAAAGTCAAATCAAATCTATATCAAACTTCTCCCCTTTTTTGTCAATAGCAAAAAGTGAAGAACAAAGAAAAAATTGTTGATTGAAAATAGAGTCAAAATTATAGTTGTTTTGGAAGGTGAACAAGTTCGAACTTTCTCATAGAATTCACTATCTTTTCAAGCCTTGCAAAACTTTACTTCAATGATGGGAAGTCTTCACCCTACACAATAGACTACATTTGATTCTTCAGGGTATTTAATTGATTGTGCAAAGACACCGATGTGGCCATGAAAGCGTTTTTGAGATCTTGTATCTCATATCTCATAGCATATAGCTGTTTCCGTACATCTAATAGAATCTCCAGTAGTTTCAAAAAGTCTATTGTTTGACCTATTGTAGTACTAGGTCTAGCAAGTCGATTCCATGAGTTTTGAGAATGGAGGGATCTTCAATAGATTGTCCACCATGACTATGAGTAGATGCTTCTGGATAATGAGAGGTATACACATCTTTTGAATCTGCAGTAGAGCGACTCACGTTACTAGTGAAGAAGTACATTTTTGCTCAATAGCTTCCCTATTTGTTTGCTTTTAGGAGTAGACAAATCTTCTTCTAGTGCACCTTCAACTTCAAAGCGACGTTTGTTTGCATCATATGCTCTAGCAGTTCTAATGTCAGCCATCTTAGAGTCACTTGATAAGGATATAACCAAAGTTAGCTCAAGAGTCTTCTTGACCCTAGTCTCTCTCTTTTTCTTCTCTTTTTTTTTTTTTTTTTCCTCCGTCCCCCTCCATTCTTCATCTTCCTTCTCCGTCTCTTCTCTCTCTTTTTCTCCTTCTTCTGGCTCTTCTCTTATCTCTTGAAAGCTGACAAAACTCTTCAAGTTTCTTAAGGCTAAAATAATCATTTCATCCTCATTCTCTTGAACTAGCAAGATGAGAGTTATCTTCCTCTTTAGTGGAGCATCCATGGGCTCCTTGCCTTTCCTTTTGGCCGTAGTAGAGTCTTGTTTTGCTTTGGCGGGAGACTTCTCCTTCATGCACTCTAACACCTTGTTAAGTTCTTTCAAATGCATCTTTGTGACCATTTTAAATCCGATCATCATTGGAAAAATGTTTGTCAAACATAATGGTGCAAGGATGTTAATTTTAAAATGTCCAAAAATGCGTGTGATAAGAGCGAGAATAAGGGAATTGTCCATTTATCTTTCACCACTGTTTTGTACATGTGAAACATGATGATATGAGATGGAGAGAATTTGTAGCCGATATTGATGGCATGCATCGATTTTGCTTTAGATTGAGAGACATCGATCTTGGATGTTGACTTTGGATGGATGCGACATACCTAAAAAAGGGGGTCGAATGTGGATATCGAATTTAAGGGTACTTTTACCATGGTAGCCCTCTCGATAGTACGCTTCAGCCATTAGGATGGCATCACTTCATCCCTTGGGTTTGATTATGATCTTATGTAGCAAGATGTTGGAGGCATTCATCATGTAATAGGAAATCTTGCCTTCAGCATCCCGATCTTTCAAGTGAATTTGCTGACAAAAGATCATTCACCAAACAATATGCATCATCAAGCGTGTTCATGCTACATGTATGTCCATCTAATCAATGCTTAATCCACAACTTCCAGCATGCAATCAATGTTGTAACAAAACACGTGAGACCATAAATTGTAATTGTTTGATGACAAATTACCATGAAATTGAAGTCATGTCTTGCCACAAGCACGTATGAATTTTCTTGATCAAAATGGCATCAATTAATAACCAAACTAACCTCAAGTTAGAATCAAATGCACATCCAATCATGGTAACAATTTTCGTGGAAAAAGTTTTTAACGTGAGCTACATAGAAGTTAAGGAAAATTCAAGAATGCACAATATCACGCCGGAATTGCAGCAAAATATCGGGATGTCATAACACATTAATAGTGATTTGACCTAAAAGAAAATCTGAAGAATATGAAATTTTACCACAACGCGAACAAAAGAGAGACCAACGAATTTTGTTAAGGATCCAATTTTACCAATGATAGAATAGCACGAGCAACAAACACGCTAATTGGTTGGAAACTCGCTTTTTCCACCCTCATTATGTCAACCAAAGTGTCTATATCCACCAAAAACTCCTTATCTCTCATTGTGAAAGAGAAACTGTTTGCATTCAAGAAAAATAAGTTCGAATAAAAGTAAGTTGTGAGTTCTTGATAAGATCCTTTTTCCTCTCCTCGAGCAGTAGATTCATAACAAAAGTGCTTCAATTGCAATAAAGCAAACTTCTCTCGCAGATTTACTTTTATCGAATCAAGGAAATCAAAATCGATACTCCTAGGGTTCATAACCCTTCTCTTCATTAGATTCGAATAAACCCTCTTGTGATTTTTCGATCTAAATAAACTTGAACCATCACTAACAACATTTGTAGCAACTTTTGTTCTAAGCTGAAAATGAGTAAACATTCGGTCGTCTTCATCTTGTCCTTGAGGTTGATTAGCAGTGCTAAAGCACGGGTCACTAGGAAAATTAGCAAAGATTTTTTCAGCCAATCCATTTTCTGCAATACTCATTTTCTCCATATCGCGCAGAAAAAGAGTTTCATTCTTATAGCCTCTCTCTTTCAGGTATTCATCAATCAAGGACATAATAGTTTCTCCTATTTTCAAACTAGAATAAAGCTTGAAAGCAATCTTAGGAATTAACGTTCTTACGGGTTCATCTTCTTCTAAAATTTCTCTTCGGATGAGTCGGTAAAAAGACTGACGTTGCTGAGAAGGTTGTAGCTAACTTGGTCGTTGTGGTGGAGAAGAATCTTCTTCTTCGGTCAAATCGAAATGAGTAGGACCCTCAGGCATGTGTCGTGGTCCCTTGCTTGCGATTCTCAAAGACTTTTTGAAGACATTGTCGCTTCAAGGGAGAAATTCACAAACTTACTCGAAAAAGATGAAAACTTTTTGAATTAAACAATAGTGAAAGTGAGAGCAAGTGGGAGTTCATTTTCACCCTCAAATCCTAAAATTTTAGGGTTTGAGGGTGAAAATGAAGAAGACGGATTTCAACAATATATAAATCAAGTAAAATGAAGTAAACAAATCATCATAAAAGGAAAAATAAAAATACATTTTCGAAAAAGAATAACTTCATTTTTTAAAATAACTGACTTTTTCAAAATTGATAACTCCCTTTTTGAAAAATAATAAATGCAACAACTTCCAAAACTTGGAAAGATAATCTCAATCAATTAACGATTAATAAGTAATTGTACATTTTCAAGTCTTTAACTAAAAATTAAATTATTAGTATCGAAATAACTTATAGTCGTAACTCTTGATCTTCCGAGTTCGAGCACCTTCAGACTTTATTTCTAAGTTTGAGCTCATTCAAACTTTAATGAATAATAGATGTGATGTTTAGTTTGGTGCGAATAGACTCAAATAGACTTTTCTCCGGTGGCTTTGTAAATATATCCGCCATGAGTTGATTCTTTGAATCGATGAACCGTATCATCACTTCTCCATTCTAAACATGATCTCTAATGAAATGATATCAAATCTCTATATGTTTTGCTCTCGAATGAAGAATTAGATTCTTTGTTAGATTGATTGCACTAGTGTTATCACATTTGATCTCGGTACATAAATCTTTGATTCCAAAGCCTCTCGTTGTTGTTTTATCCATAAGATTTGAGAACAACAATTTCTAAAAGCTAAATATTATGTTTTTGCTGTCAAAAGAGTTATAGTGCTTTGCTTGCTTGAGAACCAAGATACCATCCTATTTCATAGCAATTGACACATACCAAAGGTACTCTTTCTATCAACTCTACAACCGCTAAATTGCATCTGAATATCCAAGGGGAGTAAAGTCTCATTCTTTGGGATACCACATATCTAAATTTGAGGTAGTTATAACGTATTTGATGATGCGTTTTGCAGTACTTAGATGAGAATCTTTAGGATTATATTGAAATCTAGCACAAATGCAAATACTAAATAAAATGTCAGGTCTAGAAGTAACAAGATAAAAAAAGTAAACTAATAATACTCTTGTAGAGCTTCTAATCAACTTTCTTTCCTCATTCATCTTTGTCCAGCTTTAAAGAACTTGACATTGGTACCTTAGTCTTTTTACAATTCTCAAATCCAAACTTTTTAACGATATCTTTTGCATATTTTTCTTGGTAAATAAAAATTTCTTCCTTTAATTAGTTCACTTGCAATCTGAGAAAGAAAGATAGTTCACCCATTATGCTTATCTCAAATTCATTATGTATAGACTTAGAAAACTTCTTGCACAAGTTTTCGTTAGGTGATTCAAATATAATATTATTAATGTAGATTTGAACAAGTATAAATTTTTTACTTTCCTTTTTAATAAATAATGTAGTATCCACTTTTCCTTTGACAAAACCGTTTTGCATTAAAAAAATTACTTAACCTGTCATACCATGCTTGAAGTGATTGTTTTAATTCATATAGAGCCTTTTTCAGTCTAAATACGAGTCTGGTCTTTTTAGATCTTCAAATTCGAGAGGTTGTTCTACATAAACTTCTTCTTGGATAAATTTATTTAGGAATGCACTCTTGACGTATATTTGGAATAACATGAAATTTTTATAACATGTAAAAACAAATAATAATCTAATTGCTTCTAACCTAGCTACTTATGCGTAGGTCTCATCATAGTCTATCATTTCTTCTTACATATATCCTTTGGTCACGAGTCTTGCTTTATTTCCGATTACTTTTCCTTTTTCGTTTATCTTGTTCCTAAAAACCCATTTAGCTCCAACAATGAATTTACCTTTTGGTTTATGAGTTAATTCCTAGATGTCATTGATGCTAAATTGTTTGAGTTTTTCTTGCATAATTTCAATTCAGCTTTCGTAAGCTAAGACTTCTTCTATACTTTTGAATTCTATTTCAAAAATAGGTGCCACGGTGCTAAACTCTTCTTGCTTTTTGGATCTGATGCGAATCCCTTCATCAATGTCGCAGATGATAAGTTCTTTTGAGATTATTAGACTTGTGCTTCCGAGTTACTAGTTGGTTTGACAATTTGCTGATCTTTTGCTTTAGTTGATTTTTCAATTTCCATCCATTGTTGATTTTCTAAGGTCGAGCTACTTAAAGGGAGGTAGACTTTGTAAAGTTTAGGCGGGTTCAGATTCTTCATGTTGAGTCTAAATCAGTTGATTTTACAAAGAGTTTTGAAATTTGACATTCATAGATTCTTCTACGAATTGAGTCTTTTTGTTGAATACTTTGTAAACTTTGCTTGAGATTGAGTATCCAAGGAAAATTCATTCGTTTGATTTTTTTTCAAACTTACCAGTTCGATCATTTGCATTTTTCAAAACAAAACATTTGCAACCAAACACATGAAATTTAGAAATAATTGACTTCTTTCCTTTGAATAACTCATATGAAGTTTTCTCAAGTATAGACTTTAAAAATATTCTGTTAATAATGTAACATGTTGTAAAAACTATTTCAACCCAAAAGTGAGAAGAAATATTACTTTCAATTAAAAGTGTTATTGCCATTTATTGCAGAGATTTATTCTTTCTTTCGAGATAAGTACACTAATGGTGCCATAAGTTGTGTATGATATTTACTTTGGTGCCAAAAGTTTTCGTCGGATCACTTAAGTGCCAAATCGGAGGAAAAACGCTCACTTTGGTGCCACCGGCAAAAGATTCAACCAAAATGATTTTAAAAAAAAAAATCGATAGGCCTTTAAATGACGTCGTTTTCGGTCATCTTTAAGAAAACAACGTTGTTTTGCCGTCCTACATGGATGGCTTCATGGAAACGACGCTGTTTAGCTCACATGGGGAAAAATTAGGGTTTTCGCCGCTCGGCCACCGTTGTTCGCCCGCCGTTGCTCGACCATCGTCATTGCTCGGCCACCATTGCTACTTGGCCACCGTCGCTCAGCCACCATTGTAGTTGCTCGACTAGGTGAGCGGAGAGACTGAAATTGTTGCAGGAGAAATTGAAGGCAAGGGCGGAGGAGGAGGAGGAAGAAGATGGGTCGAAGGGGCTTTGTTGCTAGTGCGTTCGGTGTTTGCCCGGTGTTGTTGCTGGTGCCGTGCCGGTGCCGTTGCTGGTGTGGGTCTTCGATGAAGAAGAAGACACGAAAACGAGCCTTCTCTCTCTCTCAATTTGGGGATTAGGGTTTCAAAGTTGGGGGAAAGATGCCAAACAACGTCGTTTTGGTGTTTGGATGCTGACTCAACTCTCCGACGAGCCACATCAGCATAAAAAATTAATAAAAAAAGGCCATATCGGATTTCCGGCCAATTTCGTCGGCGTTGGCACTAAAGTGAGATTTTTTCAAATTTTTTGGCACTTAAGTGATCCAACGGAAACTTTTGGCACCAAAGTAAGTGCCGTACACAACTTATGGCACAATTAATGTACTTATCCCCTTTCTTTCCATAATTTCATTATGTTCGGAGTGTATGGAGAGAAGAAAATATGCTGAAAACCTAATTTATCACATAATTTTTCTATTTTTAGTTTGACTAAGTCTTGGTGACCTTGTTTAGGTTTAAATTAGTTGATCCAATTCATTGGAATCATAGGTGCAGCCTTTACATGATGTTTAATTACTTGAGCATACATTAATGTTTCGCATGAAATGAAGTGAAAATGAAGCTTCATAATAAACTTTACAAGTTGCTAATTATTCATCTGTTCATAAATCAAAAGACTTTAAGGAGGGTTTAACCAAAAAAATTTTCATCCTTATTTACAACATATCGAACAACTTGTTTAGCTTTTTTATTCATACATTAAACAAGGCAATCCATATGCCAATTGTGTCTTTCATAAGAATTAAAATTGCATTCATATTATGCGTAGAGTTGGGTATGCATGTTTGCATAGAGTTAATTAAGTTAGGATTCTTATATGTTATCACTATTTAAAAAATGCACTATGGGCACCACATGCATCTATGTAGTTTTCACTTTTGCAACTATTGGTAGTTTAATAGCAAGCTCCAATCCGCAGTTTTGACCCTTGAATGTGTTGTAGAAAACTCATTTACTGTTTTGAAGCTAACAAAACGTTCCCAAAAGTTTAGTCTGAAGACTTCCAAACTCAAGTGGTATAGTCTAAAGAACTTCAGATTCTACTATTAAAATCTGAAGACCACCGGATTTAAGTCTCAAAGTTTGCCCTCACTAACAGTTTCCAAACTAAATAATGAAGACCTATCCAGATGTCAAATTATCTTCAAGGATTCAATTCGTATGGTTTTGGAAGACCTTTGGCTAGATATAGCATCTAATCATTTAGATATTCTTATTGGAATTTACTTTAATACGAAGATCTTTTTGAAAGGCCAGCAAACTTGGAATGTTCTATTTATGGAAACTAAAATCCTGATTGTATTGGCGAACATGATTAACGGGCTTTCATCACAAATCATTCAATGACTTGAGATCACCTTAATTGATTCTGTCCAATAGGTAGATTGGAAGAATTCATTTGGAAAGTGCTAACGGTTGTGAATGCATGAAGAAATATTTAAGGATGACTCTTCGGTTGTTCAAGGGTGTGCATGAAAGAATAATTTCAAAGTCTGAATCTCCATAATTCCTTATTCTTTCATTCGTTAAGCTTAAAAGTTGTACAAAAAAGACAAATACATAGAGAGACTATGGGAGAGATCAGCATAAACTCTTCACTGAGAAAGTTGAGATCATGAGCTGTAAAATCTCTTTTGATTCATAATAAAAACCAGCTAGTGGGCTGTCAAAGCGAGAGAGTGGACGTAGGCTTGAATTAAACCGAATCACTATAAATCTTGTGTTTAATTTTCTTTCTTTAATTTTTTTAGTTTTATTGCTTTATATAATTGTTTAAAGCTGTTTACATTTCTTATTATTTATCTTCAAAAGGCAACGCACTATTTCTAAATCTTAGAGAAAATTTTATTTATACCTATTCATCCCCCTCTAGGTGTTGTACTAGCCTTTTGCAGAATGCTTGGAAAGTGTTTCGGCACTGAATGCATTATCTTGCTCATTGATGTCTCCTTCCTTTTCAATTGTAGGATCTAGAAAAACTCTAAAATAAGGTGAAAGCAATGATCATCTCAAGAAATAAAGTGAAAGGAAATTCTTAGACCTATGCCAAGGGCACACCATCCAATTCAATCTTCCTTTGTATCTTGTTAAACGACCTTTCCTTGCTCCAAAAGAACTCACCTCAAGTCAAGACAATTAATAAGGTTAATGAAAATCGAGGGACATTACGAAAGTAAATATCAGAATAATGAAGTATTAATGATGTCACAAAGGTTGAACTTTACAAAAGATAAGAATGAATATATTTGTTGAAATATAATACGTAGAAATAGTAGGATCTTGCAATTTATGTTAACGCGAAATCATCAAAGAAATAAACGAAAAATGATAAGAAAACTAAAAATTTACGTAATTCAGTCAAAGTATAGGTATTTACATCCACGGGGAGAGTCAACAATAAATAATCTACTATAATAAGAGAATTAGAGTTTACAATCGCTTATATGCTCAAGTGTTTCACACACTTAGATTTAACAAAAAACCCAAAGTGTTTATAAATAAATAACCTACTTGGACATAAACTCAATACACAAAAATCACTGCGCATTCAAGCTCAAAGTATAATGCTCTACTTATGCCTGGTTCGCGTACATACGAATTTGCGTTCTTCTTTTTTGATCATGCAGCGCTCTTTGGACGTTCTTTATGTGCGGCTTTGTCTTCTTCGTAGGGCTTCAGCAACTTTGCCAGAAAGAAAGAAGACGTGTGTGTTCTGTTTTATATGTGTGCCCCAAGGTCAACATATTTGACCTGGGCCCACCACCCTTTTACTTCAACATGGACTAGTTTTTGCATGAGGAAAGAAATCATTACTTTTCTTTACACAATTCTGTTGAAGAAAGATAACTTCTACTCTTAAATAAAAATAATAAAATATGTGAGCCTTTTTTTTTTTTTGTCTGTCTTGTAGCTACACATGATAACTTCCTTACTTATTTGCACGTTCGAAAGAAAAGTCCGAGAAGGAAATTGTTTCTTCTTTCTTCATCCGATTTCTAATTCTTGAAAGAAAATCTTTATTAACAAATTCGGTTTAACAAATCGTTATTTGAATTCAAACTCGAGACATTAACTTAACAATATTAAACTCAATTGCTACAGACTATGTAGTATTGACAAAGACACACGACATCCAACACGATATGATACGACATGCCGACATGTCATTTCTTAAAAATAGAGAATTCCGACACCTTCTATATCAAATATATTTTTATATATAAATACATAAATAAATAAATAATAAAATAGTCTAGAATTAATTTACACGAAAAATATTAATTCAACATTTGTTCATATAATTCATTATATTAATTTGACAAATACAACGCATTTCATTACAATAATACATGAAACTTAGAGGGAAAAAAAAACATTGTTCAAAGAAAAATGCTAAAATGGTATTTTTAAATTTATTTGTTTATCATATGTAGCCTTTTAAAAAAGCTAAAATAATTCTAAAAAAGAAATTGAATATATAAAGAGGCACAATGGTGGTTGGGCATGCTGTTGCCCCCGCTTCGTTAGTGGCGTAACCAACCACCATCAAAGGGGGCTGGTGACGAAGGGAGGGTAACCTTTGCTAGCCTAGGCAAGGCATGGGCGAGGGTTGCCCAAATTTGGGTAACACATGGTGGGGCCGTGATGATTGCTCAAATCTAGGTGACGCTGGCCCTTGCTTGTGGCCAGCGAGCCTCCGAGTCCCAAGTTAGGCCTCACCGGCCCTAGGCAAGGGCCGTGACCCTTTGCCGGGCCCGAGCGAGGGTGTGGTGTCACCTAGGCCTCGATCGAGGCATCGACTAGATCTAAGCAAGCTTCGCCGGCCCTTACCTAGCCAGCAATGGCCTTGCTTGGGCGGTGAGAGCTACCCTTCTTCCCGCTCTTTTGCCGCCTTTGGACGACGAGATGACATGACACGATACGCCGACACATCATTTCTTAAAAATAGGTAATTTTGACATGTTATATATTAAATATATTTTTATATATAAATACATAAATAAATAAATAATAAAATAGTGTATAATTAATTTACATGAAAAATATTAATCAACATTTGTTCATATAATTCATTATTTTAATTTGACAAATTCAACTGCATTTCATTACAATAATATATCAAACTTAGAGGAAAAAAACATTGTTTAAAGGAAAATACTAAAATGATATTTTTAAATTTATTTGTTTATCATATATTTTTTTTGTAACTTCTTTCATAGTAAAAGACTTTTAAAAAGCTAAAATAATTCTAAAAAAAAAAAAATATAAATAAAAGAGGCAGTTGTGATGGGCATTCTGTTGCCCCCGGTGTAGTGGCGTAACCAACCACCATCACAAAGTGGTGTGACCCTAGCCATTGTCAAAGGGGGTTAGGTGACACATCGATTGGGGCCGTGAGAATTGCTTAGATCTAGGCGACGCTAGGCCGCGAGCCTCCGTAGCCCCAACCCTTGCTAGCCTAGGGTGAGGCTTGGGCGTGAGGGTGTGGTGTCGCCTAGATTTGGGTGACACGTTGATTGGGTAGGTGAGGATCACCTAGATTTGGGTGACACCGCCCCGCTTGTGGCCGACGAGCCTCCATAGCCCCTAGTTAGGCCTTGCCGGCCCCAAGATGAGGGCCGCGACCCTTGCTGGGCCTAAGCGAGGGCATGGTGTTGCCTAGGCCTCGGTTGAGGCATTGCCTAGATTTGGGCAAGCCTCGCCGGCCCTTGCCTAGCCAATGATGGCCTTGCTAGAGCCGATGAGGACCGCCCCCCTTACCCCCATTTTGCCGCCTTTTGGTCAACAAGACGACACAACACAATACGCCATTTCTTAAAAATAATAATTCCGACACATTATATATTAAATATATATTTATATATAAATACATAAATAAATAAATAAGTATGAAAGTCTAAAATTAATTTACAAGAAAAATATTAATTCAACATTTGTTCATATAATTCATTATTTTAATTTGATAAATTCAACTGCATTTTATTACAATAATATATATAACTTAGAGGGAAAAAACATTGTTTAAAGGAAAATGTTGAAATGTTTTTTTTTTTTAATTTATTTGCTTATCATATGTAGCATTTTTTGTTACTTCTTTTATAGTAAAAAACTTTTAAAAAAGCTTTAAAAAAAAATAATATACATATATATATATATATTTAAAAAAAATGAAGTATATATATAGGCACGATGGTGGTTGGGCATGTCGTTGCCGTTGCCACGCCTTCATTAATGGCATGCCTAGCCACCGTTGGAGGGGCCGACCCTAGACGGCGGAGGGAGGGCGACCCTCGCCCAAATCTAGGCGATGTGTCAATTGGGGTTGATGAGGATCGCCTAGATTTGGGTGATGCCGACCCTCACTTGTGGCTAGTAGCCTCCATAGCCCCAAGATAGGCCTCGCCGGCCCCAAGTGAGGGTTGGCGACTCTCGCTAGGCTCGAACGAGGTCATAGTGTCACCTAAGCCTTAGGCGAGGCATTGCCTAGATTTGGGCAAGCCTCGCCGGCCTTGCTTGGCTAGTGAGGAATAGCCCTCGCCTAGACAGCGAAGGGAGGGCGGCCCTCGGCCAAATCTAGGCAATGCGTCAGGCGGGGTTGATGAGGATCGCCTAGATTTGGGTGATGCCGACCCTCACTTGTGGCTAGTAGCCTCCATAATAGCCCCAAGGGAGGCCTCGCCGGCCCCAAGCGAGGTTGGCAACTCTCGCTAGGCTCGAGCGAGGTCATAGTGTCACCTAGGCCTTAGCCGAGGCATTGCCTAGATTTGGGCAAGCCTCACCAGCCTTTGCTTGGCTAGTGAGGGAGCCCTCCCCCCCCCAATTTGTCGCCTATGGTCGGTGAGGTTGTCCCCTCCAATGATGGCAGCAACAACGCCTAACCACTAGCTCTACCTCTATTATTTATTATTTTTTTGGATATTTATATTTTAACTTTTTAAATATTGAAATTTTTTAAAATTGACTCATGCATGTTACAATCGTGTGTTAAGTATGTTGGAGAGAATTGATCACGTGTTGGATTTTTTCACCCGTTGATCCCGCGTGTCGGAATGTGTTGGAATATCAAACATGACACAAAAACTCTTAAAAAGTGTCAATGTTACATAGGCTAGAGGACCCAAATGTTCATCAATGTCGTAGCTGTTGCTGATGAGCGGCTGAAGTTTGACTGGGATTCGGTGGTTGTGTATGTATGGACAATGTGAAGTCCAACGTTTCATTGTCGTTTCCTAATCCGAAAATTAAGGTTTAGCTATGGGGATTGAATGAGTTCCTTCCTTGCAGCTTCTTCGTAGTCTATGCGAGTGGTTGACATTTCTTAAAGAGTAACATCCTTCATTCCTTATTTTTACGCTTTCTATTTTTATCTTTATTTTTTGGTCGGTTTTATGCTTCTATTTACACGGCATAGTTTTTCTCTTTTGTGCATGTTTTTCTTTTTCAATTTTCCTAATGTTTTTTACTGACCACGCAAGTGATCAAATGGTCAATTAATTTTCTCCACAAATCGCTAAGAATTATCAAGATACTTCAATGAATTGCTAAGAATATCTGATAAATACATGAAACAAAATTCCTGTGTCACACTAAAGTGACATTCACTCAAAAGGAAATAGAACCATAAATTTCAGAAATACTTATATAATTTGAATTTGAATTGTTGCGATAAAATAGATATTAATAAAAAAAAAAAAGTATATGATTCTCGGCAATGGCAGGTCGTAGTGATTGGTGCAACAGCTGCACGGCTTGACAGGAGAAGAAGAGAAAAAAGATAATAAAAAAATTTCTCTTTGTTATTGATGATAGAGCCATCACGCGGTGTTTATGCCGTGGTAACAACGGCCTGAAATAGAAAGGTAAATTAAAAATGCTAAAAAGAGAGAATTATTAAAAGGATAGAGATAATTGCCCTCCCCTTGCAATTATCGAAGACCACCATTAAGTGACATTTTTCATAATTTGTTTAAAATTACAATTTTTTGTCATTCCGATAACTCCTTTTGGAGAGCAGTGAGGAGACGTAGGGCTTAATGGCTACGGTAATGACGGTTGTAGATGAACATTAACAAGGATACATGAGAAATAAGATGAACAGTAAAAAGACAATAAAAGAATATCGGAAAAATCTAAAGATAAATTTATTAAGCAAAACAGCAACATTTTAATAAAATTTATCAACATCATATGTCAACCTCATATGTCAAGACGTTTGGCTATAACTAAGTTAGTAGAGCTAACATTTTTAGGTTTAAATGATCAAAATAACGAATTGAAAATTTATTCAGATTTAGGATTACATCAACAAAATTGATATATTTAGATTAGAATCTGAGTAAAAGACTTCAGAAGATAACTCGCTGATTGATCAGACTATTTAACAAAATGAAAGCCTTCTCTGGCAACTCTGCCCCATAAACAGGAGCCCCCAAGTACATCGACCAGAGGGTGAGCGAGGAGCCTATCACCATATACAGCGCCCACAACCCTTTAGTTGCTCCGAGAGCAATGCTCAGGCCAAAAACTAATTAACCGATTCTCAGGTTTATGTACCATTGCGAAACCGGTAATTCTACGAAACCAAAAAGAAGTGCTCATTGGACACTACGAACACCTATTTCAATAGCCTTCTATCCTCGAGCCACCATAAATATTGCCAGTAATCATTAAGTTTGTGATCCAGAGGATTCACTTCTTTCCACTTTCCTGTACAGAATATAGCATACGCGTCGGCTGCGTACCTGCCCAAATATATGAAAAGCAAAGCACATCAGCCAAATGATTCCCGGCCAAATCTGAAATATTCTCAAATCTAATGGACGTTAATGACAACATACACAGACCACAACCATTGCCTAACTTACTTGCCAACACCATGTAGCTGAGTCACATGAGTCCAGCTCTCATCAAGGTATTCACGTGACATTCGCACAATCATTCTAGCCCTCTTCCTTTTCAAACCCAGGGGCTGAATAATAGACTCCAGAGTTTCTATAGAAGCCTCCGCTGCCTTTGTGGCATCAGGATATTCCTTGAACAGAGCATCCAAGTACTGACTTGTCTGCAAAAGGTCGGTCATTAGTTAATCTCACATTCCATGAGTAAAATAGATGTACAAACAAATAAAAATTAACTACCAGCTCTCCAAGCTTATCCCTACCTATCCTACTACTTTAATGAAGCATAAAAAAAGTTGGTCAATACAGCAGCTTAAACCATACTACAATATAAGACATCTAAAAGCTTGAGAACACCTATCCTGTAAATGCAAAAGATCAAGAAAGGTCCACATTTATCTTTTATATCATACACTGAACCAAAAAAAATGCCACAAAATAAATCATAAGAAAGAACAGAAAGAAAACAGCAAGACCTAAACCAAAATCAATAGATGTAGATATCCCACAAATATGGGTTATGAGCCAGTACTGCATGCCCATAATTCAGCACTGAATATAATTCTCAAGACCCAAGAATGTTCTACTCAGAAAAATGACCAATGTTCTTTCATTCGCCAGGGGAATTGCTTTCCTCTGACGTTTCCAAGTTTGACCTCCCCTGTTTCCAGAAGAAAAAGATGTGAGGCCACCTTTAGGGTTTTAGAATATTCCCCAAAAATTCAGGTTATGTAAACTTAAAAAATCGTTGGTGATGCTTCAACCCAAGTGCTCTTGCTGGCATCACAGTCCTGCTTGTGTGCTCTCAAAATCGAAGACAGGTTGGGATTCTACAGTGCGATGTGGGTTTTTTCTCTGGTAACAGCTAAGGTAAAGGACTGATTCCAAACCAGCTACCGTGGAACCATCCTGGTTGGTCTGGTTGCTGGGTTGAACCAGCAAGCACCAAGAACCGATCCAATCTAGGCCTGTTCCTGGTTTTCGAAAACAGGGCTGGTTCTCACCTGATCCAACCTTGGACTGGACCAACCAGGCCAGTTCTGACCAGTTCCTCCTGGGTTGAACCAGACCTAGTGCTCAGACTGAACCAGAACCAATGCTCACCCCCAACTCAGAAAGAGGAAAAAACAAAAAGTAAATGGTTAGAAAGACGAGGTTTGCTAGGAAATCCATGCAAATGTTGGCTTTCCTCATATAACTGTCACATGACATTTCCACTCACAATGAATGAGTCCCTGCAATGCAGCAGATGTGGAAAGGACGCCTTTGAAGGAGAATTAATTAGAATAAGATTACTTTGCTAATTTGATTTTTAGTTCAAGATAACTTTTGAAAAACCTTTTTCCCATGCCAAGCTCAGCTCTTATCTGAGAGCCATTAATTCAGGGGCTACATTTGAACAGTCGGCCAAATGGGAAAGCAAAATTAGTAATTTATTTTCCCCCATGATTAAATACAAGACCAGCCTTCCTGGAGGAAAGAGCATTGATTAATGCCCTCAATCTGTGGTTAACGTGAGGGAATGCTGAGGAGGAACATGGCAACAAACCTGAATATATTGACTAGTCCTATCAAGTATTACCTCGAACAATTGAGTAATCTACATTACCAAGTTCTTCATATTTTCCAGAAGAGTAGCTATAGTGTTCTTTTTTTGTTCAAAAACCCACTCATCACAATTGTTCCAAAGGGACTGGGGGCACATTCACATCACACATGAAGTAAATACAAGGGGCATGTGCAAGAATCAACATACACCAAATGATAACATGAGTTGACGAACAATAGTTTTGCAGCAAAATTGCTGGACCTCAAAGGAGCACTAAATACTGAGAGATGGGGAGAAAACAACAAATCACCACTTAGAGACAGACACTGACAAGGCTGCATTCAGCCTCCTGGAGACAGAAGAAACATATGCAAACTAAAGAGAACCCCAGATACACTCTACAAATATAAAAGATCTTCATTTCTTTTCAAGACACTCAATTTAAGAAACCAATTGCAAACCTGTGACAAGACTTGCTTCTGGAATAAACTTTGCAATAAAAATAATGCAAACTAGTATATTATGGAAATTTGAGCTTGATTAGTAACCCCGTTAAACAAACTATATATAAAGACAAAGTTGCATAAATTGAAAACTCAACCTGGACTCAACTTTGCCAAGCCTGCTGATCATGTCATGAGGCTATCCAAGCATGTAATCTAAAACTCCTAGTTCAATGGAAATTGACTTGATGTAGACTTTAAGTTAAAATATTAGTTTACCATTAATAACCAACAATTTGTAGTTAGAAGAATTTCAATGCTGTTGTTAGTACATGGAGATCAATATTACTATGAAGAAAGGAGAAACAACAAATGTTCCTCTCGAAAGACCATGGAGAGGGGCCATTTTCAGGAATATGTCTTAACTTTAGAGGGAACACACCTAACAGGGTCTCTACATCTACTGCCTGTTGACATTTCGCATTCTGAAACTATCAATTTCTTGAAAAACATTCCAGCAATATTAGCAAGTTCTATATTAGGGAAATGACTGAGTAATTCAGGAAGAGATGAAACCAGTGAACTTCAACTTTTGGAATAGGAAAAGATAGAACCAGAGAAGAAAGAAAAACACAAACTTGACACACACCTTGCTCTACAGTTATGCCACTCAGTACTAAAGTTGTTGTCAATTTGTAATCCGTCACTCACTCCAATAAATAAGCATTACTTCTAGGAAGTGACTGACAAAATAAATAAATAAACGTGTTCTTTAGGAGTTCTCAGGCACAGCAAGCTTATGGACATGATGAGGACAAATTGAAGTAAGTTTGAGAATCTGTATTTGCTGTTTACACTCATGCTAAATTCAACTTTCACAAATAGATGGTCGACAAGATCTAATGACAAATGTCAAAATCTCTCCTTTCAGATAGCTGACTTAGACCAATTTCAACAAATTTCCAAATTTCCTTTGGAAGTTAAAATATTGAAATATATACATGGAACTGAATGTTGCAGATAAAGTATTAATCACAACAAATCATAATTAGCTTCATTCTTCCAAACCATGGGGTAAACATAACTCAAAACACAGTATGACATTGCTTTTGTGAGATATATGGGATCAATAATTAGAGTCCATGTATTTATAATCTCACACGCAAGGTTGTTAAAGAACCGATTTGAAAGCAATGCATTGGGTGTAATCTCTTTTAAAATTATGTCAAAGGCATTAAGGAGACATCCTTTTCAAGTTATCAGAGACATTGACACCTGCCCTGCTTAGCAGGTTGGGCCAAGACCACACAACCTTTCTGAACTCAAGAACATCAAAAGCTTCTCAAACCAAGAGCAGCTCACAAGACTTGAACCACAATGTCGAAAATTTCTGAAACGGGACCACGTTTCTAAAATAACCAGAGCGAAAGGAGAACCAATTAGTTGCACATAATCTACTTAAGCCAAAGTCCATTGCATGTATGCAATCGAATAGGATTGACCAAGGGAAGGAAGGAAGCAGTGATACCTGTTTGCCAGTAGTGACATTAAGAAGCATACAGATGAGGAGAACACGCCAAGGATCACGCCAGTGGCTCTCTTGCAGGAGATGGTGGCCGGAGGGCGGAGGCTTCCATGTGTTATCGGGGGCCTTCCTCCTGTAGGCCTCCGCTCTCTTCTCCGCCGCAGTCAACACCCTCCTCCTGTCATACGCCCGCCTCTTCCTCTTCGCTATCTCCTTCGCTTCCGTGCCTTCCCCTTCCTCATCGACCTTCTTCTTTTCGAAACCCTAACCTTCCTCGCTCTCCCCTTGCGCTGCGGCTGCTGCGGCTGCGGCTGCAGCGCCTCACCTTCGGCCTTCTGGAAGTAGGGCGAAACCTTAATCTTAACCGCCTTCTTCCCTCTCGCTCTCCCGTCTCTCTGCGGCCGCGGCTGCTGCGACGCGCCTTCGACCTTTTGGAAGTAAGGAGAGACCTTTACAGCATTTCCCGCCTTCGCCCTCGCACTCGGTCTCGCCTTGGCCCGCGACTGTGGTTTCTCGTCGCCTGGCTTTCTCTCTCCTAGGGTACCACCACCACCAGCACCGCCGACACCGCCGCCGTTGCCTTCGCTGCTGTTGCTCTTCTTCTGCTGGAAATAAGGGAGAGCCTGGGCCCCCGTCGGAGGGCGAAATTGGCGCTATCTGCTTCGCTTCCGCGCCGTCCCCTTCCTCATCGACCTTCTTCTTCTTCGAAACCCTAACCTTCCTCGCTCTTGCCTTGCGCTGCCGCTGCGGCTGCGGCTGCGGCGCCTCACCTTCGGCCTTCTGGAAGTAGGGCGAAACCTTAATCTTAACCGCCTTCTTCCCTCTCGCTCTCCCGTCTCTCTGCGGCTGCGGCTGCTGCGACGCGCCTTCGGCCTTTTGGAAGTAAGGAGAGACCTTTACAGCATTTCCCGCCTTTGCCCTCGCACTCGGTCTCGCCTTGGCCTGCGACTGTGGTTTCTCGTCACCTGATGACTTTCTCTCTCCAAGGGTACCACCGCCAGCACCGCCGACAACGCCGCCGTTGCCTTCGCCGTTGCTCTTCTTCTGCTGAAAATAAGGGGAGAGCCTGGGCCCGCCATCGGAGCGCGAAATGGGCGCTAGCCCCTCCTTCTGCTTCTTCAACAACGGGCCGCCCGTGTACGTGAAGCGCGAAATCATCTCCAGGATTTTCTCCCTGATGGGAAGGCCTCCCTGTTCGGGATCAGCTTCCGCCGCTTGACCGCTCGCCGGCTTCTTCTGGAAGTAGGGAGAGACGAGCGGCGGCGGCGGCGGGCGGGCTCCTCTCCATCGTCGGCTCTCTTCTTCCTCTTCTTCGCCATTGCTTCTCCCCCACGAGTACGTGACGATTCGGAAAGAAGGACCGACGATGAAATCTCCCTCTTTATTTTTATTTTTTTTTTCTTTTTCTTATTCGTTTTACATTTTCCCTTTCCCTTTTCTATTTTATTTGGGCAATCGGCGCCAAACCCAAAAAAAACCGCCACTTTTGTTCCCGCCACGTCATCATTAGTTGATGAAACTACAATGAAAAAAAGAGTAAAAAGCACCGGTCCTCCTTTTCACTCGTAATTTTCTTCAATTTATCGTCTTTTCTAAAATTAACGTAAGAGTGGTTACCGTTTTACATGATAATTTGCACTTGTGACTAGTAATATAAAATAGAGTTTGTCTGATGAAAATGCTAACCTTAGGTAATTAATAAATAATAGAAGGGATAGTGCTTAGTGATTATCCAAAATAATTGTAATTACTCTGTAACTATTTACAAATGACAAAATATTAAGGTTGTATTTGATAACACTTTCAAGAATATGTATTTATGTTATTTTGTTCTTGAGAACAAAAATAAATTAGAAATGTATTTGGTAAGTTTTTTATTTCTAGAAACAAATTGATTATTGGAAATATATTTGGAATAAAAATAAGTTTTCAAGAACAACTCCAAAAACAAGAAAAAAAAAAAAAAAAGAAGTGTTTTTTTCCTCTTTTTTTTTTCCCTCTCTTTTTCCCTAACCAATCGTCGTGAGTCTTGTTGGCCACCGGTAAGGCCCCCTATCATGTCCCGAACCTCGGCGTACCAACATCCCCCATGGTCATCATGTCCCGACATTTCGAGTTGTATCCAACATTTTGCCATCCCATGAAACATGCATCATATGCGACATTTCCGATAGCATGAGTCTAGTTGGCTTAGCCTCGACTCCATTCATTTATTATCGACATCTAAAGAAATAAAGGTCCAGTTAGGCGAAACGTATTATAAAATCTTTCAATTAGCACATGACAAAAACTCACGGAAAGTAGGAAACCAACTTTATTAAAATAAACAAATATATTTTCAAAAGTAATTACACTAAGGTTTACACAAATACCAAAAACCAATACATTCATTTTTCAAATCTCACTTTGTTTGATATAATACTTAAAATCCAATCTCAATGTCAAACCCGACACTCGAGATTTTTTGAAGAAATTATATACTTTTCACAATCACTACTCGGTTTTACAATTCAACATTCAATTGTACAAATCATTACTCAATTTGCAATATTTAATCATCAAATTCATAATTTGAATACATAGCAGCGATCATCGAAATTTCGAGAATTTAGGGTTCTTGAAATAATTTTGCAATTTATTAAATAATTAAATTTATTCCGAAAATTAATTAAATAATAATATCCATATTTTTCACAATCCACACTTGATTTATAATATCTAATCATCAATTTCAAAATCCGAATATATAGTAGCGATCATCACGAAATTCGAGTAATTGAGGTCAAAAATAATTTTTCAGGTTTTTTTATAAATAATAATATTTTAATAATTTTGTAATATAATATATTATTAAAAATTCCAAAATTTCGAAACATTTAAGTAAATAAAAAATAGAACCCTTTTATGTCCAATCAAGGTTTATTATTAAATAAACTCTCTTATCCTTAATTAAACATGGTTTAAATTAAACAAATCTTTTAATCTAAATTACAATTAAATAAATTAAACTAATCACCTAAGCTTACTTAACTTAGACTAAGTATACTTATGGTATCATTAACCCTCTAATCAAGATTTAATGAGTTAAACTTACTCGATTAATGAACCGATCGGACCAAAATGACGAACGCCGAGGGGAACAACTTTTCTCAAAACGGGCCAAGTGATTGAGGTTGGGAAGCTGGCCAAAATGGGCCAAAACTAGGCTACCATACCCATTTTGTAGCTGTTGTGTTAGTGCCAAAGGAGGGCGGATTCGAGCTCGATCGGGCAAAGGAATGACGGGGAGAGATGACGGCAACTTGGGGTAGTGTCGGATGGTGACTTCGGCGGCGCGAGTAGAGGCATGGGCGGCGAGTAGCTTCTCGACAAAGTGCTGCAAGCTTCGTTGGTCTTTGGGGGTAGGGCGAGCGGGCGGCGGCGTGCGGGTGGCGCAAAGTGGCGGTGGCAATGGACGAATGATGAGGGACAAAATGGCGAGGCTCCGGCTGGTGGCGTGCAACGACCATGGCTACTCGGTTCCTTCCTCCATTTTCTGGTCTTCGCATAGTAGAGATGGAGGGGGAAATCGACGGAAGAGGGAGAGAGAGAGGAGAGAGAGAGAGAGAGAGAGAGAGAGAGAGATGGGACCCATTATTTTCCTTTTTTTTTCTTTTTCTTTAATCTAACAAAAATGACTCACCATGACATCAAGTGACATCACATCCCACTTACCCAAATCTTCCACCACAATCTTCCTAATAGGTCCAATTTCATTTTTCCGCCGAGGCATGGAATCTTGTACATTAATTTCTTCAATTTCATTCAATTCTTTTCTAATTGATTCCAATTGAAGTTCATAAAATGAATCCATTGTCACCACACTTTAATTCACATATTTACTTGGGCATAGAACCATCTTGATCTCAAAAATACCACCAAAAGCGGGCTTACCAATTTTCCGAACCAAATTAACCATACTTTGATTATTTTGCTGAAAAACTCGATTTGCATGAAAAATCTTCGAAGATGAGTCAATAATTTTAAAATGATTTGTGACACACCAAGACTTCCAATTTCTGAATTCGATCTTAATTTCACGGTTAATTTCACTTTAGCACAATATTAGCACATCCTAATCTACCGGGTAGCTTTTATAAATTTTCATGCATTTGACCCTTGGTTGATCAATTCAAGCCACAATATATATCTTTTACACATTGGCGACTTTCGGTTGTCGGGGTAATCTCAATGTTTCAAATACGACATAGAGTTACCCAATCGATAGAAAAGTTAGTTTAATGCCGACCGACAAGAATTGTGCAATCTGGTGGAATCACCTACACTTGATCACATGCCTTTGTCGAGTTGACCTATTTTCGATTTCTAATTGATTTTTAATTGTGCCGTAATGACCATTGCTTGATTAGCTGGTCGAAAGGTTGTTTCTTGGTCAAATTCACTCTAATGCATTAGGATCTCTTAACGGCTTTATCGATAGATTAGTTTTTACATGAATGGCCAACTCAAGGAAAATAACTATATGCGTGCCAATAAAATGTCCGTATCAATTTATTAAAAATAAAATTGGAAAATCGGGATGTTACACCCTTAAGTCTCGCCGTGGCTATGTGAGGCTCAACTTCGGCTAGATTTTGTGAGACCAAGCCTTGCCAAGCCATTGTAAGCCTCGGCCATCGGCAAGGCCCCCCCTCAAGCCTTGCCATGATTGGATGAGATGACCTCACCTAGATCTCGCGAGGTTGAGCCCTTCCCGAACACCGTGAGCCTCGTCGACCTCACCGGTGGCTAGCGAGGCTCCTCGGCCCTAGCAACTAGCTAGAGGAATGAGAAGAAAAAGAAAAAAAAAAGAGAAAAGAAAAAAAGAAAAATTTAATAAAATTATTAATAAATTAAAAGAAGTTTTAAGTCAAAAATATATAATGTCATACCAAACGCATTTCTCTTTTAGGAATATAAATTTTGTATAGTTATCAAATGTATGCAAATACTTAGAAACTATTATCGGGAATAGAAATAGAAAAAAGTATTTCTAAAAAAATTATTCTCCAAAGCAGAAATATTATCAAATGCACTCTAACCATTCTCTATGCACAGAAGCATACCTCAAAATCTCTTTAGATTTAATATCCCAATGGTGCAAAAGATTTGTAAACAACTTGTTTTTTTTTCTAGTTCTTAATGACTTACCTCTATACTGAAGCATTCCTTCATAGTAAGTAGATATGGCCCTCTTAGCGAGTAATGTTTTTGTTATTGTCATAATCTTCCGTAGTCAACGGGATTATTGACATTGTTATAAACAGTGATTTTCATTCCTAGTATTCCCTTTTTCTATTTTAGAACGGAGGGTCCTAGACGGGTAGTGAGCTAACCTTTAACGGGTGCAAAGGCTTTCAAATAAAAGGGGAGCTCTAGCATGTTTGTAAGTTATTATCATTTTTAAATCATCAAATGATCGAAGTTGTCTTTTTTTTTTTTTCACTTTGATACAATGATCTAGATATACACAAGCATATTGGTCAAAGTGGATTTTAAACTTATTTATTACCTCAAAATAATTTGAATGGATCTAATTATAATGGGCTTCTGAAATGAAAAGCCTAAAATAAACAAGTTTAAATGGGCTTTAGATCGAAGCTATTTCCAACCGATTTAAAACAAGTCTCAGACTTGTCTTTATCTCTTTCTAGTCTTTTCTCTTCGTTTGCCGTCTTCTCTTCGTCTAACTTAGCTTAGGACGCCTCCAACTCACGCATCGACGCTTCAAGCTCTTAAATCACTTCACTAATTTCTCCAACTGCCAAACAATCTCCCTCTCGAAGTCTCCATCTCTCACTAAGTAATCATGACATTTTCCTTTTTCTAGGGATTTCAGTCGAATCTAACCTAGTCAAGCTTTTTCCTCAACCAAATGCTAACCTCTCGAATCTGCTGGAAAAATATGGAAAAGAATAGAGGAAGAAGAAGAAACGTATTGGGGGATGAATATGTAACACTTTTTGGTGTACCAAGAAAATAATAAATTTGAGAAAGTGATAACAAAAAGAAATAGTGATTGGTGGTGAGGTATGGCTAACCAAATATCCTTAAGACGATTAGTTCCTGTTAATGATGCTAAATAATTTCATGAATTTCACCTCCCAATATAAAACATCTCAAAACCGTAGGTATAAGCACTATACATCAATGACTTTATCGAACACTTCTTGAAACCGGCACACTTAGAGAAACTTGAAGAGATGATATGTAGGTATTTTTTGCTTCTTCTTGAATGAAGAATTTTAAATCTACCTATAGAGTTTGGGAATTCATGTACGAAACATGAATCATGAATTAAAAAGATACAAGTATCTAGGAGGTTCATGAATAGATACACGAATTTAAGAGATACATTAACTAAATGGACACACAAATTCAAAGATACATGAACTCGAGAGATATGTGAATTAAAGGGATATGTGAATTAATGAGATACATGAATGGAAACAATGTATCTCCTAACAACCTCATTGGAAAATTTGCCTATGATAACAGCCCAGGGAAAACAAAAACAGAATTTTTGGTAGGTATGCTATCCCACACACATGGCCCTTTCTTAACCTCATAATAGGGATTGCTTGTTAGTTGCTAAATTCCTTTTCATTTTTTTGACTCATATCACAGGAAATTTTAGGGTAGTAGAATTTCGATATATAGATTCCACATTTGTGGCAAGTGCAAAGCATACTATCGGGATGGATTGATCAGAATATTTATAGTTTTAAAGAATCATACCAGAAAGTAAAGAAGATGGGAGAGAAGTTTTAGGGATTCATAGCAAACCACACAATTTGATTTCTAAAGAGGGTGTGTTCTCGCCCTTAATGCATACATGTTTCGCCTTTTATAGGTGTAAAACAACACACTAGAATTTTACATAGGTCCCATTTGGTTCCGCTTTTTCAAGGGGCTTTGAGCCCCAAAGCCCATTATGAAAAATTTAAGGGTGTTTGGTTCAAGCATTTGAAGGCTCTTTGGCAAAATGCTTGCATTTGAAATGTTGAAAGCCCAAAGTAGATGAGGACTTGCTTTGGATATTTTAGCATTTTCAACATGCTAGTTAAGAGATTAATGAATTTTTGCCGATTGCCTATTTTACCCTCAAAATTTTAGTAAAAGTCCAATTTTATCCAATACAAAATAAAACCCTAACTCTTTCAAGGCTTTCCCTATGTTCTCACGCGATGCTCTTTCCTCGTCTCTCTCTCCATGCAACTCGACAGCTCTCTCTTCTTCGTCTCTCTCTCTCCTTGCAACTCGCACCACTCCATCATGCGACAACTCTCTTCTTCTTCTCTCTCTCCTTGTGAGCAAATCGAGATCTGGATCTTCTACCATCTTGATGATCGAGTGAATCCGAGATTTGAGGTTGGTTTTATTTTTCTTTGATCGTTTGCTTCCTCTTGTGGATTGGCGATGGCTCTACTTCCTGCTCTTGCGATGGCGAAACCATAGGGACGGAATGGGGGTTATCTTGTCTTGTGTTGCTGACTTGAACTTGCCCTTTTGATTTGAATTGGTGGTAGCGAGGATCAAGGTGCATGAGCTGAGGCAGAAGTTGAAGACCAACCTTCGACCCAGCTGAACGAACTCAAGGCTAAACTCGCCCTCCTCCACATTGCTAGGGTCATCGGTGGCGCCCTAAACAAGCTCTCCAAGATGTACGTCGCTGTTCTTACTTGATTTTCATGATTTCAATGGTCTACATTGGAGCTTTTTTTTTTTTTTTTAATGTTTTTGGTAGATGGTAATGTTGGGTTTGGGATGACCATGAGCTTTGGTTATGGTGGTTAAATTGGGTTTTCAGCACATATTGGATTTCTTGTTTGTGGAAGTTAGTCAGAGCATGTTGTATTTGTTGCTATTTATATGATGGATGATCAATGTTTTGGTGATGGGTATTTTCATGGGATGGTAATGCATTGGTGAAAAGCTCGATTGGTTGATGAATCTTGATGGATAAAATGCAAAGAGCTGGCTTTTTGCAAGTAACTTATAGGGATTTCTTAGTACCGTTATGGTAGCTTAATTGGTATAATTCCCTGCCGGACAATTTTTCCAATTGAACATATGGAAATTAGTGCTTTTTTAAAAATGGGTTTCTAATCTTCAATTGTTGCAGAAAGGTAGTGAGGTTGTCAATTGCACAAGTCTTGACAGTGATTTCCCAAAAAAAAGGTTGCTTTGAGGGAGGTTTATAAGAAAAAGAAGTATTTGCCCCTTGATCTCCGTCCTAAAAAGACTAGAGCTATTCGGAGAAGGCTTACAAAATACCAAGTAGTGATTTGCTCCTTATTTCGAAGTCTTATCTCTAATGAGCAAGTCGAATGCGCTGAGACGCCACTTGCTTTGATTTCTTCATCTTTGGAGTTTGTCTTGTCTTTACGGACGTGATACGCCGGGCTCTGAGATCATGGACCACCAACGGGAAAACTTACTACAGATACTCGACAGTGGTGACCAACAAGTTGGACAAGATGCTGAAATATGTCAACCTGTTTATCTCCAAGCTCTATGGTCCTCTGTGGGGACTAACCAAGTCTAGCGACTCGTATGTGTTCCCTTTCTAGATCTAATCCTTGCCTTCTGGGAAGAGCCTTGAGTTCGTGTACATCCACACTTCGCCTCAAGCAGACATCTCCATCTCAAGCTACACTCTAGCATAGGGAGATACTCCAGCTTAAGAAGTAATTGCACAGTTTTTCTGGATTTCAGGGATGTAAAGAATTGTGCAGCCATCCCTGTTGGATATGGCCTCAAAAAGTTCTCGCTTTCTTTCTTTTTGAAAATTTTCGTCTTTGCTTCACGACGTTGGAACCTGCTTCCAAACTGAATAAGGGTGAGGATCGGAGGACGAAAGGACTGAACAGACATTATAAAACGAGTGCTCATCCTCTTTCCCCTCTACTTCGTCGGTTAAAAGAGAGTCTATGATGTGCTATAACAAAGAATGGTTTGCTGAGAAGTGAGAAAAGAAAGGGCTTCTTTATAGTTCGCGAAGCCCTTTTTGTTTCTTGCACTTTACTTTTCCTTCTTGTGATTGTGTTGTTAAAAAGCTTTACAACAATTTCTGTTTGTTAGGATATAGACTTCTGCAAAATAGTTGTATCTATTTTGTTTTTGAGGAATTTTAAGGTATGAAAGTTTACTTTTGCTCATTTGGAGAGAGCTCTTCCCATGTTGACTTTGTTCAGAATTTTCAGCACTCTGTCACAAGTAGAGATTAGCAAGTAGTCTCCAACACAATGTTGATGTCGTAATTGTCAATCCTGGGATAGAAGTTTGTCGATTGAGGTATAAAAACGATAAACAACGTGAAGGATGTGGCATTTTAAAATCAACATGAAGTTAGTACAAAGAAAAAACAAGTTGAACATTGATAGCCGACTAGAAACATTCTCAGTCGTAGAGCACCTATTTACATTTTTGCTAGTTTACATTGTGCCGGGAGGTCATTGCAACCCACCCAAATGAAGAGCAACTTCTTTTTAAGGACTCTTCGAGTTTGGTTTCTTTAGCTCGACCACAATCACGCTGACATTGTCCTAGCTACCTCGAGCCATAGCCATTTCGGCTAGCATTGCTGTTGCCTTGGTGGCATTACTTCCTCTCAGCTCCTCAGGGAACCTTCTCTTTATTCTTCCATCGAAAACAAACCTAAAAGAACCCTAGGCCAAAAGTTAAGTTTTGCATCTAATCTATAATAAAATTCTTTTAATAAATTTTTTAAATAAATTTACTAATATGTATCTTTTACATTATTCTCAACATAAAAATGTAAAAGATTATATAGTCATTGTTTCTTTTTTTGCAATTTTAAAAATACTAAAACTAAAAAACTTAATTTGGTCACACCAAATGACTTTTCAAATATATGTTTACCAAATAATCTTGCATTTCTCTAAAGTACTTTTCAGTTATAGTTTACCAAATAGTCTAGTATTTGAAAAATCCCTTTACTTCAAAGTTATTTGCATTCTCCCAAGGGCATTTCCTCAAAGCCGAACCAAACGGGCCCATACTCCGTTTGGCCGATAAAAGCCAATTATTTGCACTAGTCAAGTTTTCTATTGACAAACTGATTTCTTCACTCATTATCCCGAGTTTTTCACTTATACTACAATGCCACAATACTATGAATAGTATGCTACAATATCAAACAATGACAAATAGTACATGAATAGTGCTAAACTATCTCAACCCCAACTCCATCTTCAATGTCTCCGATAATAGGGGTGTTGACACCTAAATTTTGGTGATCCGTTTAGTCATTCATCGCTTTAAAAAAATAGAAGTTAATTTTATCCCTGAAAAAATTAATTAATTGCATAGCATATAGTTTTATGTGCATTTATTTTATAATTTGCATTCACATTGGGTTGGTGATAGATGTGTTCGAATTGATTGTTCAGAATTTTAATTTGATGAGTTGGGTTAAGCCCACGAAGAGAACAAATCGGCCCAAACATGTATCCTCGGAGAGATTTTACAGATTTATTTGTGAGATTTCAAATTTAAGAAGAATTCTCTTGCAATCTTGAATTATATCAAAAATAAATATTGCGTTTGGAAAAGAAAATATTGCGTTCGGAAAAAGGAATTTTTGTGGATATGGATTTGGAAAAATTAAAATCCTAACTTGTGGCCTATAAATAAGTTAAATGCGTAGGGTTTATGAGGGGCCACACATATTGAATATATGACAACATAAGAGGGTTTTTTCTCTTAGTTTTCAAAGCTTTTCCTTCGTTCTTCTAGAGATAACAACACAAAAGAAAAAGGAAAACTTATCTTAGGGTTTTCTTTTCGAGGTCAAGAGGAACCAAAAAAGAAAAAGTCTTTCGGTTCTTTGGGGGAAGGAGAAAAGTGTGCAGAGGAAAAGAGAGGAGGGGATGTGTAGCAGAGGGGGAAAAGAGAAAGAAAGAAGAAGAAAAAACAACCGAAAAGACCCATCTTGTTCATCTTCTCCGAGGGTTTCTTTATTGCTTTGTTGGTCCTTGCATTGCCGGTCTCGGGCTGCGCCGTCGGCCTCGAGCAGCAACATTTCATCGCCTCCGTCGCCTGCGTTGCTCCATTAGCCCGATGAAGCCACCACGGTGCCGATCCGTGACGACGCGCTTTCCTTGCTTTGTTTGCGATCTACTCGCGACATGGAGCCACTCTTCCGTTACGCCTCTTCGCGAAGACGCCGACACTCGCCGCAATCGAGCGAAGCCCATCGCCGCCGTAGCAAAGAATCGGCCGATCGCCACACCCCCGCCGCTTGCTGTCACCTTGCTGAGTTTTCCTCCACTAGCCCGATTGTCCCCTTGACGTCACGGAACCGCGAGCTTGCGCCTCCACTTGTAGAGCCGCGAGCTTTGCTTCTACCAGCTTGTCCGTCCGACATCCTTGCGTGGCAACATGAGACCGAAGACACCGCCGAGTCTCACCTCACTAGAAGCTGCCGTTGACCCACGTCCGCCGCCCCCCGCTCATGCACGAGTGTTGTCGACGCCACCGCCCGATCCGCCACCGGGGTTCTACCACACTAGAGTTGCAACCCGCTCCGCCTGCCGCAACCCGACACTAGAACTACCGGTTTGCGCTTCGTGAGCACACCACTATAGTAGCTTGCTTTAGCCGTCCACGAGCCCCTCGCCGTGCTACCAAGACCCTTGCTACCCGGAGCTCTACCCCTCACCGAGCCCCCTTTGCCCGGGTTTCCTTTGCCGTGTCGAATTGCTTGCCACCGATTCGCCCACCGCCGGTCCTCGCGAGCTCCGAACACTAGTGACCCACCACACTTGGTGACTGTTGTCCTTGGTGATCCGCCACGAGCACAAGGCTTGGAAGAAAAAAAAAAACAAAAGGAAAAATACATTGGGTATTTTTTATTTTATTTTATTTTATTATTATTTTTATGTCTTTTATTTTTTTAGTAGAATTATTCCTAACATATGATTGAGATTCCAACATGAAATTACCTTTAAAATTTGGGATTGAAAGTCCGATTTTCGCGCTTTGAAATTCGACCCACAATTGCAATTCGCTTGAAAAATTGTCAATCCGATCTCATGCTTGAGATTCGATTCGTGATTTATTTAAAAATTGGCCAACCCGATCTCATGCATGAGATATGATTCGCCAATTTATAGATCAATCCTACCTTATCTGATTTGCTGTCATGTTGGTTGAATCAATTTTACTTTTGTAAAAGGAAAAATCCAAAAAATATTTGAATTAGGATTAGGTTGGTTTTATAATATCCCTTGTTATCTTGCATATTTAGAATATGGATTTTATTTCGAATTTGTTAAAAAAAAAATGCATTCATTTAGGATGTTAGTTTTAAATTTGAATTGCACGTTTAATTATTTGGCAATTTTAATTCCAAATTTCATAAAAGAAAAAGAAAAAAATTAGAATTAGGACATTCTTTGCATGTTATTGCATATTAGGATAGATCACATGCTCATTTAGAAAAAAATAAAAAATGTCATATGCATGTCATATAGCATTAAATTTATGAAATGCATGTCATTTAATGATTGTTTTTTTTTTTATGACCAGGAACCCCGTAAAACCATTTAATGATTGTTGCTAGGTCCATTTAAGTAGAAATTGCCTGTTATTAGAATTAGGTCATTTAGTTATATTGCATTGCATATAAATTATATCTTTAGAAATCGTATCTAGGATTGACAATGTGAATTATGGTTTAACATTGCAGATGCTTTCATTGTTATGAGGTAAATCTTGCAATTTATTTATTGCTTTACTTGGGTGTTTAATTGGTGGTTTGCGCACCTTCATGATCACCTCAATTGTTAGGGATGTAGATTAAAATCAATTCAAACTGTTTATCAAACATTTTTTCAAAATAAAAGAAAAAAGGTATTGAAATGGCGTTAGAGAAATCTAACGTAATCAAGTCCACGAACTCAATCTCTGGTTCACAAGAGTAAAGTAAATCTCCCATTACTTTACTTGGGTTTTTAATTGACCCACCAAAAATAGATTAGTGGCGACTCCTAGTTAAAAATCAATTGCATGATAATAATTCGAACCTAAGTTGTGAATTGGTATGGGCTTGGGAAAGTCGGGTTAGGTCTAAGCTTAACAATCCATTAGCCAAATCCTAGGTGGTTCACACCTGAAATTTAGGTCGCGACAAGGGGTTATTTTTGCAACGTCCCAAATGCTTCACCGTCTCGTTTCTTTTTAACTTTTCATTAAGCACATGCAAAGTATATTGCTATTATATTACAATAGTAAATTTATAAGCCTTTTTGTCACGGGCGTTATATTGACAATCACTACATGTTCTTTGCTCAAAAGGCTGGGGTAAACCTTAACTCCTCTAGCGAGACTTCAATTCGTTCATGTCTACAATTTTGAAAAAAATGGGGTGAGTCATGGACTCAATAAGTGAAACCCTTAATTCTTTACTAGGAGGACATTTCATCATCAAATCCAGCAGGTATAACACTCTATACAATGTTGATAATAGATTAATAACAAACTTATTATTATCCTTGACCAAATGTAGATGTCCATCCTAACATGCTTCAATGCATACTTACCTTTGGTTTATTAAGAAACATATCGACCTATCATACTTATGCATGACCAGAACTCATGTGAATTCCTTTATAGCCCTCTTGGCTTGATTAGGCCCTCTCGGCTTGATCGAGGCTTCTAACTTCTTGCTGGGCTTCCTAGCTCAACTAGGGCATTCTAACTCAATTGAGGCATCTTGGCGCTAGTTCACCAAGGCATTCGGGCTCAACTTAGGAATCTTGGCTAAACTAGAGCATCCCAAGGCTAGCTTACTCAAGGCATTCATACTCAAACCTAGGCATCCGGGCTCAACTAGGGCATCCCGTTCAATGAACGAGGCATTGCCGCCAATGTTGTGTGGTAATGGGTGCTTTTTCCTCTTTAAGTGCATGCATATATGCATCATACAAGCTGGCTCTTATCTTTTCTCTTAATGCACTCATACATGACTTGAAGGTGAGTGTGCCATGGCTCTTAACATCATACTATATGATATGTCGGGTACGATTCTTGGTTCATGGCTTGAGTCACACGCCTAGGCCAATGTCTGCACCAAACAAGACTTGGAACCGGCATGTTTCAATGCCGATCTAAGGCCTTGCAGCTTAGGCCATTGAGATGTGATGTCAATTCCAAGCTGAGCAAACCTTGACCTCGTCCCAAGGCATGAACACATTCAAGCATGCAAACATGAACAAACCATACAAAAGAACATTACAATATACACACGGCTTACACGTGTGAGCACACCACTAAATTTGACAACATAGGTTACCGCCTTAGTCAAGAGTTAAAAATTCTACTTACCTTCAATGAGCCTCGATAAACTATATGTTGTTTTACCAAGAGAGGACTGTCTTGTGAGGCGGTGGGCGAGCAAGGTTGGGAGAGCAAGGTTGGGAGAAGGAGAAAGAGTGATGGTGAGAGGGCATGAGAAAAAAAGAGAGAGTAATTGAGGAGAAGTGGGGTGTGTGTGGTGTGGTAATGGGGGAATGTCTCCATTTATAGGCACACCTCCCATCATTACCCTTCCAAATGGACCAATAAGATTTGTTTGGGTGGCAAGCCTAGGTTGATAAGGTGGCAATGCTAATGAGAAAAAGGTGGCAAGCCTAATCCTGGGGCCACACTTGCTCCTTCTCCTATTGGGCCACCCAAGTTTGTAATGATGAAATAAATACTTGCTCTCCAAATTTTAGGTTATGTGTTATTATGACCTATTCTTTTAGGGGACACCTAAGCTAAATGACTCACCTCTCTCATTAATTGCCTAGATTTCATGCAATCATTAAGCTTAGATGTGTTCACATTATTCAACTTGCTCTCCAAGTTTCTTTCCTTTAACACACTAAGGTCTAAAAGCATTTAATGTTTTCTTATCTTTAAGCCAAGAAGACTCTAGGTTGGCTTACTCCTCAAGTTAGGTGTGCCCTTCCCCTCTAAGTTGGGACGTGTGGCTCTCCAATTTTGGGATGAAAACAGTTTTGAGTAACTTTTCAAAATCAATGTCATTACCTTATCAAATGGGCTGGAAAAATTATGAAATTTTAATATGTTGTAGAAAAGATCTTAAACAACATTTTTCATGAGGAAACCAAGTCTAATTCAACCTGTGGAAAGAGCAGCAAGTCACTAAGCATAACCCAACAATTCATTGGTCAAGTAGATCCAATGGCCGCAAAGAAAGACTCTTTTTTTTTTTTTTTTTTTTGGTAAAGGTAAGAATATATTGGGCTTTAACCAAACTATACAAAAAGGTCCGGCACAAAAAATTTACACTCGTAATGACAACACGTCGAACGAGTGGAAGGATACTTGAAGTAAAACAACAACAGACACATGAAAGGCGACAAAGAGCTAGACAAAGGAAGAAAGGCTAGACAACAACCACAATCAAAACAACAACCGGGCCACCACCCAGGCAACAACAAGGCAAGAAGGATTTGTGAGCAACTACACCAAGTAGAGGAAGACTCCTAAACTTGGTGAATCGCAACAGCATTGCAAACACTAGCACAAAAGCATTAGCCAACTAGCAGCCGATAGGGAAGAGCAGGGAAAAGTGAGACCCATATAGCAGCCAGTGGGAGACCACCAACCAACGATTGAATCCTACAAAAATAACCCTAGTCTCGAGTAGAGGACTAAAACGACTGTAGCAGCATCGAAATCCAAGCACCAAGGACTAAGGAGGAGGCATTGGGAAGCCAAGAGAGAAAATGGAGAGTTCTATTCCCTAGCTTCGCTGCAACCTTCTATTTCTTGGGCTATCCTCCACCCTCCTAAACGTTAAGGCCTTGTCCCCGACGACTTTGATAAGGTGATTTTTAGGGCCGGGACCGCCAAAGCTTCCCCTCTTAATAGAATACTATTCCTTTTCATCCTAATAATATGGCAAAGGGCACCAAAAGAGAATTGGCCTATACAATGATAAAAGTATTTGCTAGAAAGGAACTTCATAGCCCATTGGAGATTGAATGACCATGACCTATTCCGCTAGGGAAGATTGCACCTAGCTGCCCAAAAGAAGGCAATGTCGGTAGTGATGCGACAGTCAAAAAATAAGTGATTGATGGAATATGGCCTCTCCCCGCAAAAGGCGCAAGACACATTCTTTATCCTACCATATGATAAAAGTAATGCCCGAGTCGGAAGACGATTCTTAGTAATAAGCCAAATGTTAATTTGATATTTTGGAGAGATCGAATTACTCCAAATAAACGCAGACCAAGGGATCTAGTTCTTCTTCCTCCTAATGGCCTCCCACATCGAGCCAACCGTGAAGAAACTTGAGGAGTTCTCCATCCATCGAAGCCTGTCCGAAACCCGAGAGAGGATAGGGAGGGGCTGGTCCCATGACTTCATTAAGGTCCCGATGGAGTGACCAAAATTGGAGAAGAGGTTAGCCACCTTCGCATGTGTAGACAAGTCGGAGCTATATATGAGAGTGTTTGAAAATAAAAGGTTCAAAGGGCCTTTAGGGTGCCAATGGTCGAACCATAGAGACACCGATAAACCATCACCGATCCTCTAAAGGAAGGAATGGCGAGAACTCATTCTTGAGTTGCAAGATCTTCCTCCAAGCCCACAAGCAGTAAGTTGGTGTAGTAGCCACCTAGAAATTTTTCCTTCATAAGAAGGTAGAGTGGATCCACCTACACCACATGGATTCCTTGTTTGTGAACAAAATCCAAATATGTTTAAGCATGGAAGCCTTATTGCATTCTTGAAGCTTACGAATGCCAAGCCCTCCACTTTTGGGAGGCACACATCTTCCTTTCAGAGAAATTGTCTTAGGATTTGCTCAATGCGATCCAACACCGTGCTAGGGATAGTAAACACACTCGCTCAATAAGCTTGAATGGCGTGAAGGATTGACCCGATCGTTGAAGACGGCCTATAAATGAGAGGGAACGATGGGCCCAGGATTGCACCTTCACCGTGATGCGATCAATTAGGGAGATACAATCTACCTTACAGATTTGTGAGAAAATAATGGCACCCCCAAGTATCGCATCGGCAATTTCCCTTCATGAAAGCCAAGGGCAAGGAGAATTTGGTTCGAAGAGAAGACGAGCCTCCCACAAGGAAGACCTCACTTTTGTTAGAGTTAGGCCGCAACCCACTCCAATCTAAGAAAACATCCAGGCCTCCCTTTAGGAGAGAAGTCAAATGCATATCAGCTCGTGCAAAAGAGAAAGACATCGTTTGCAAAAAATAAATGCGAAAGACATGTTGTTTTGCACATCCGAAATATTTGAACCCCAGTTGCCTAGTGTGTAGATATAACAACCTTGACAAAACCTCCATAACCAAGGTAAATAAATAAGGAGATATGGGGTCTCCCTAGTGAAGGCCTCACCACTAGGGAAAGAACCATGAAGTTCGCCATTTATAGAGATAGAGAACTTTGGAGTGTGAACACATACCATGATGAGCCGAATCAAATGATTAGGAAAGCCAAATGCCTTGAGAACTAGCTCGAGGAAATCCCAATCCATAGTGCCATATGCTTTCTGGAAGTCCACCTTGATTGCACAATTTGGCAAATAAGGAATGAGATGGAATCTAGTGAAAAGCTCTTGGGCCAAGAGGATGTTGTCCCTAATTTGCCGGCCTTTAACAAAGGCATTTTGAGAAGGGCTAACAACGGTTTGAAGGACGGTAGCCACTCGATTGACCAAGATCTTGGTAATACATTTATAAATTGTATTACGACAAGCTATGAGCTTGTAGTCGATACTATAGAGGCATTGGGCACTTTTGGCACCGAGCTAAAATAGCATTATTTATTTCACAAAGAAGCCTACCGAAATAAAAAAGTCTCTAATCGCTTCCGGGACCAAGGGCCCTATAGTCTCCTAGTTTTGTTTGAAGAATTCAATAGTAAATCCATCGGGTCTAGGTGCCTTGCCTTGAGGTATGGAGAAGAGGGTCTCTCGGATCTCTTGGTTGAAAACCGAGCGAGAAAGAGAGGAAACTCGCTCCTCATTAAGAGGGCACGGGTGACCTTCGGATCTCTTACAAAGCCGGCATCTACTCCACCACTTCGCGATGCCGGCAAGTCTTGAAAGTAGCTGACAAACGGTTGTTGAACCACTCCTGGGGTAGAGACCGAATACCGAGAGGAATCCAAGAGTGAGATAATCTTGTTTCCCAACTTTTTTTTTTAATGACGAGTAGTGAGAGAACTTAGTGTTTCTATCTCCTTCTTTTAGCCACTTAATTCTAGACTTTTGCATGTAAAAAGACTCTTCCGATTCTATAGGTCCATAAAGGTATGCCGATGAGTCTTCTCCAACTTTGCAAGGGCAATGTTGGATGGGTCTAGCTGGAGGCTATTTTGGGTAGTGCATAGAGCATTCCTAGCATCATTTGTTCTAGTTGAGATATTAGAGAACAATCCCTATTAAGAAGCTTGAGCCGACCTTTGAGGGTCTTCAGCTTGTTTACTAACTTGTACATGGGCACCCTCTCCCCGGGGTATCCTAAACTTGAGAAACAATAGAGTAGAAAGACGGGTGCTTAGTCCAAAAGTTAATGAACTTGAATGGCTTTCATTGAAAGACGGGGTTCAAGATTTTAATAACCATGGGGGAATGGTCTCGATATACCAAGGGCAAGGAATGCGGCTTCGGAGATAGAGAAATCTTAGCTCCATTTTGTATTCACAAGGACCCTATCAATCTTCCTTGCTTTGCGATTAGGCTCAAATGAAGTAGCCAAGGTGAAGTGAAAGCCAACATATCTCAAGTCTTCAAGCTCGCTTGAGCTAAGCACCTTGTTTGAAATCATCAAAGTAGGGGATCCGAGAGTCAAAGCCCCTAAGCCGGTTAAACGGGTCCTTAATGGTATTGAAATCCCCGGCTACCAATGTCACACCTTGATCCTCGAGTGTGTGCCCATCCCTCGGCGGTCAATAAAAATTGCAACGTCTTAGGACGCATCGCCGACCCATTTATTTTATTGTGCATGCGGAAGTGAATAAATAGTATCCTTGACAACAACCAACATGGGATAAAAAGTAGAAAACATATTTACAACCAAAACACTTTTATAAACACCCCGGTTTATATACAACACTAGTCTATAGTCAAGAGTCTACAAAAGGCCGGCTCTAAAAAAAGCTATCCTAAGATCTACTAGTCAAACACATTTGTCGATCATTCGGTCTCCATAGGCTTCGGGGCATCGGGTCCTCCACAGCACCATCAAGAGGGTTAGTAGCACTCTCACCTAGAGTAGTGTCACGCCACGGCGGGGATTTCAAAACCACGGAGGGGACCTTCCTTGTATCCAATGAATTCGTGGCGAAACCACATTATGAATCGGTACTCTTTAAGGTAGGCACTCATCGACCAGATAGTGGTCACCACAAGTTCATAGACCTAGTGGCCCCGGGATCATGGTAGTCAAAACTCCGCTCGGTAGTCCTCATATGCCGACCAAAACGTTCTAAAGGAACAACCATCTAAGGACACGAAAAGATTAAAGCCCACAACGAGATGAGATAATTTTCGGCAAGTTCACCCCCTAAAACTCGACTAGGAAGGAAATACGCCTAGCCATACAACCATATAGCCGCACAATCATAAAGACTTACCTCGTCTCATCTCCTCCCCTATAGGTCGCACGGTTTAAATACACAACCATATGCAAGTGTCACGGCCTCGAAAGTTAGCATGTCCAAGAGGTTTCCATAGCACGGGCGTGACATGATGATGACCCTTGGCTTATGTTCCCGAGATGTAAAGTATTCTTCTAGGGATGGGCGATACCGTATTTGTATGCATACGATATAAATGCGAGTAGCTGGTAGTTGGCAATAAATGCCGGTGGTTGGTAGATGGGGAGTTGCAATCTCCACCGTTAGATCTAAGAGAGATCTACGGCTAGGGTTTGCCTTGTACTTGTATATAAATGGGTATCCTCCCTCATTGTATTCTCATTCACAACATATATGAAAATCTAGAGCTTCTCTCTCATCAAGTATTTCTCTCTCTAGAAATTCGTTGTGAGTCAAGTGTGAAAGGCCGCTTAGGGTAAAACCTTAAGGCCGCACGGGTAAGCCAAGCATTGATCGAAAGTTGATCGATCGGCCCATGACAAGTGGTATCGAGCTGATTTGCGATCCAAGCGCAAGTGCAATGGCCGATCCACGATCCGATGAGGCGTTGGTCCGGGTGATGATCACGCTAATCGTGGGTGGAACGCCGAGAAAGGCGGTACCAAGGGGAAGAAGAACCGTGGTGGTTCGAAGGAGCTGTGGGGGATCTTGCACAATGGATGACGAAGCTGGAGTTGTTCGTCTCCGATGTCCAAGGATTGATTGATGACGACCCGGACCGTGGACGGAGTTGACGCCGGAAGGAGGAGCTGGTTGCGGAAGTGCAAGAGCTCAAGACCGGCATGGGAGAACTTCACCACGAGTTCGGGGACTCTACGGGAAGAGCTAGCACAACGGTACGAACCCTTGGAAGCCACAATGGCAGCCATGCGCACGCAAATAGTGGAGCTTACGGGTAAGCTCGCTAAAGCACAAGCCGCACGCGTGAACGGTGTCATCACGGTGCAAGGTCCACGGGTGGACACGCCGAAGCCAAAGGAATTCGGGGCTCGCGGGTGGCCAAAGACGTGGACAACTTTCTCGTGGTACATGGAACGGTATTTCCAAGCCATGGGAATCAACGACGACCAAATACGGGTGAACACCGCATCGATGTATTTAGTTGATAGTGCATTGTTGTGGTGGCGTCGTCGGTCGGATGATAGGTGCGGGAATCCTATCACGACTTGGGTGGGTTTCGTCGAAGAGTTCCGACGGAACTACTTTCCGGTTATGCGGAGGAGGGAGCTCGTGACGAACGAAACGTCTCGAACAAAAGAGCGGTGTGCGCGACTACATCAAGCGGTTCTTGGAGTTGCTACTCCAAATCCCTCGATGAATGAAGTCGCGTTTCACCGGTTCATGTGTGGTCTCAAGCCATGGACGAAGCAAGAGTTAAAGCGGTACAACGTGGGAGATCTCACTACGGCCATGACCGTAACCGAGTCGCTCGTGGAGTACAAGGTGTCGCCTTCCACATCCCGACCGGACAACCGTCCAAGGGACAAAGGCACTGGTGGGGGAGATCGGGGTAGATTCAATAATCACCCGACTGGAGCTAGACCGCAGAATGGTCCTTATCCTCACCGGGCTAATGCGGGTCAAAATGGAGGTGGGCAAAGGAAGGTACGTTCATATAGCTGCTTCTTTTGCGACGGTCCACACATGGTGCGGGATTACCCAAACAAGGCTAAGCTGGCCGCTTTGTGCAAAGAGGACGAACCTAGGGAGGAAGTGCGGTTGGGATCGTTGCGACTCTTAGGCACGATCAAGGCCAAAAGGCGAAGAAACCTAAGGGTTTGATGTTCGCGGAGGTGAAGATCGAGTGACCACGATAAGTGCACTCGTGGACATAGGAGCATCCGACATCTTCATCTCGAGGAGGCCGCGAAGAAACTTAACCTACGGGTTGAGAAGGGAGCCGGGCGGCTCAAAACCGTGAACTCAAAAGAAGTTCCCGCGATCGGGGTTGCAAGGGATGTGGAGCTACAACTCGGATCATGGAGAGGCAAGGAGACTCTAGAGGTAATTCCACTTGACGACTACGATATTGTCGTTGGAATTAAATTCCTAGATAGGATCCATGCTGTTGTAGTTCCCTTTGTGGAGTGTATATGCGTGTTGGACAAGGGTAGCCAATGCATGATTTCGGTCCATCGTGAGTCGGAGCGTGATCGGAAGATGATCTCGGCCATTCGACTCACTAAAGGAGCAAGGAAGGGCGAGGTGACCTTCTTGGTAGCCTTGAAGATTGAGGACGACGAGGGTGAAGGGAAGGAAGTCCCGACGAAGCAACCCAAGTTCTCGACTCGTTCAAGGATGCCATGCCTTCGGAGCCGCTGAAGAAGCGCCACCTAAGAGGGAGGTGGATCACCGGATCGAGCTTGTGCTTGACGCTCGACCGCCTGCCATGGCGCCTTACCGCATGGCGCCACCCGAGTTGGAAGAATTGAGGAAGCAACTCAAGGAGCTACTCGATGCGGGCTACATACAGCCGTCAAAAGCCTCGTTCGGTGCGCCGGTCTTGTTCTAAAAGAAGCACGATGGGTCACTTTGAATGTGCATTGACTACCGGGCGCCGAACAAGTTGACCGTGAAGAACAAGCACCCGATCCCGCTCATTGCGGATCTCTTTGATCAGCTTGGGGAGCTCGGTGGTTCACTAAGCTGGATCTCCGATCGGGCTACTACCAAGTTCGGATTGCCGAGGGGGACGAGCCGAAGATAGCTTGCGTGACGCGGTACGGATCCTATGAGTTCTTGGTAATGCTTTGTTCGGCCTCGACCAACGCTCCGACTACTTTCTGCATGATGATGAACAAGGTACTCCATTCTTTCCTAGATCGGTTTGTAGTGGTTTACCTAGACGATATCGTGATTTATAGCCAAATGTTGGGAGAGCATGTTGAACATCTAAGGCAAGTCTTCCAAGTCTGCGCGAGAACGAACCTGTTCATCAAGCGCGAGAAGTGTGCCTTCGCCCAAAGGAAGTTCCGTTCCCGGGGCACATCGTCGGGGGTGGACGAGTGCGCATGGAACAGGCCAAGATCCGTCGATCGTTGAATGGGAGCCGCCAACAAGGGTGACGGAGCCGAGGTCGTTTCTCGGCCTAACCAACTACTACCGGTGGTTCATCCGGAGTTACTCGAGCATCACCGTACCACTCACGAGACCTCTTGAAGAAGGAGAAACCCCGGGAGTGGACGGATTGGTGCCAAAGAGTGTTCGATCAATCGAAGAGAGCCATGACGGAGGAACCGATGTTGGTATTGCTCGACCACACCAAGCCCTACGAGGTAGAAACCGACGCCTCGGATTATGCTATTGGTGGTGTGCTTATGCAGGATGGCCATTCGGTAGCATATGAGTCTCGGAAGTTGAACGATACCGAGCGTCGGTATACCGTTCAAGAAAAGGAGATGACCGCGGTGGTTCATTGCCTTCGGACGTGGAGGCACTACCTCTTAGGATCCAAGTTCGTCGTGAAGACGGACAATGTGGCCACGAGCTATTTTCAAACACAAAAGAAGCCGAGTCCGAAGCAAGCTCGTTGGCAAGACTTCTTGGCGGAGTTTGACTACACATTGGAGTACAAGCCGGGGAAGGCCAACTACGTAGCGGATGCGCGAGTCGGAAGATGGAGCTCATGAGTAGCTCAATGAGTCGACCGAGTTGTACCGGGTCGACCGCATAAGGGAAGGGTCAAGCATGATCCAAGAGCCCAAACCCTCATCGGGTATGCCAAGGAGGGTAAGACCCGACAATTTTGGTGGGAGGACGAACTACTCTACACCAAGGGAAGGCGACATTATGTGCCTTTCCACGGGAAGCCGAGGAGGGAGATCTTGCGTGAGTGCCACGACTCGAAATGGGCGGGTCATCCGGGGATCCACCGCACGTTGGCCCTCGTCGAAGATCGCTACCACCGGCCTCAAATGTGGGACGGCGTGGAGGTGTATGTGAAGACTTGTCTAGTCTCGCCAACAAGACAAGCCGGAGCAACGGTCGTCGCCGGGTTTGCTTTGGAGCCATTTCCCGTCCCAACTCGTCCATGGGAAAGCATTTCCATGGACTTCATTGTCAACTTGCCGAAGTCCGAAGGGTGTCGGATCCTAATGGTGGTGGTTGACCGGTTCTCCAAGTATGCAACCTTTGTGCCCGCGACAAAGGATTGCTCGGCCGAGGAGGCGGCCAAACTTTTCATGAAGCATGTGGTGAAGTATTGGGGAGTGCCACAAACGATCGTGAGTGATCGGGATCCCGCTTCACGGACGTTTTGGTTCGAGTTGTTCAAGCTTTGGGGTCGGAGCTGAATATGTCAACAAGTTTGCATCCCCAAACCGACGGTCGGATGGAGCGGGTCAATGCTCTCTTGGAGATCTACCTTCGGCACTACGTGAGCACAACACAAGCGAATTGGGCGAAGTTGATCGATGTAGCCCAATTCTCATACAACTTGCGCGGAGCGAGTCAATCGGCCGAGTCCGTTCGAGGTTGTAACCGGGCAGCAACCAAACACCCCGAGCACTATCGCCGGGTTACCGGGGAGTAGTCCACCCGCGTACAAGTTCGCCAAAAACATGAAAGAGCGGGCGGACTTGGCACGGGCGTGTCTACACAAAGCCTCCAAGCGCATGAAGAAATAGGCGGACAAGAAGCGACGACACGTGGAGTTCCAAGTGGGAGACCTAGTGTTGGCCAAGCTACACGCGGTCCTTCGCTATAAGGATGTACACAAAGGGTTGATCCGTCACTACGAGGGGCCATTTCGAGTCGCAACGGGTCGGGAAGGTCGCATACGGGCTGGAGCTACCACCAAAACTCAAGGTGCATTCGGTGTTTCACGTAAGTATGCTCAAACCTTTCCAAGTTGATGAGGAAGATCCGGATCGTGGGGAGTCTCATCGGGCGCCACTCGGCGCAAAAAAAAACCTCGTATGATCGAGAGGTCGAGAGCATCTTGGCGAATCGAGTCATACGGAAGTGGTATTGCGCGCCCAAACGAGAATATATGATCCGATGGAAGGGTCTTCCGCAGAGCAAAGCCACTGGGAGCCCGAGGAGAATCTTTGCGGTTCAAATTTCGATTAGGTGGGGGAGAATGTCACACTGAAAGTTAGCATGTCCAAGAAGTTTCCATAGCACGGGCGTGACACGATGATGACCCTCGGCTTATGTTCCCGAGATGTAAAGTATTCTTCTAGGGACGGGCGATACCGTATTTGTACGCATACGATATAAATGCGAGTAGCTAGTAGTTGGCAATAAATGCCGGTGGTTGGTAGATGGGGAGGTGCAATCTCCACCGTTAGATGTAAGAGAGATCTACGGCTAGGGTTTGCCTTGTACTTGTATATAAAGGGGTGTCCTCCCTCATTGTATTCTCATTCACAACATATATGAAAATCCAAAGCTTCTCTCTCATCAAGTGTTTCTCTCTTTAGAAGTTCGTTGTGAGTCGAGTGTGAAAGACTCGCTTAGGGGTAAAACCTTAAGGCCGCACGGGTAAGCCAAGCATTGATCGAAAGTTGATCGATCGGCCCGTGACACATGAATCACACTCAACCAATTGGAACGCCACCACTTTCATCTTAATAAGCACAAGGGTCTCGATTATAGGGCCAAATCGTTATGACACATCCCATATTGTGCCACACAATTTTGTTCCATAATCCGATGCTCAATTTCACTTAGTATGCGTTCCAATTTTTAATCACGGTCACACATGGGCACAAGTTACTCGACGTTCACCGGTCTTCTGGCCTACCCAGGCATCGCCTCACCCCACTGAGTGTGGCAACATCACTATGACGATGGCATTCCACATAGGAGGATCGGTCCGGCCTCTATTGCGACTAGCATCCATTAATAGGGCATCTCATATAGGGGCACGTCCACCCGACTCATTTTGGGGATGAGTTCTCTTAACTAACACACGACCATTCAATCTTGGCCTAGGACACCGTGCATTGCACTCAAATGCTTCAATTAAAATAGTAAACCTGGCATATTTTCTTCGTATTAAAAATATACGATAAAATAATCGTGTGTGGGTACACGATTAATTTGAATAAGAAAAATTGATGCTCTTCCTTTTAAAATTCCACGATTTGATAGTCTTTAAAACCATTTTCGGTGTTACAACCCGACACTCGGGATTTTCTAATTAAATATTGAAATTTCACAATCTTGGAATAAATAACAAAAATTTCAATCACCACTCAATTTGCACAAATTAACACTTAATTAAATAAATCAAGCACACCATTGCAATCGGCACGATATTCCGATCATCGGCTATCTTGGTATAATTTTTGGAAAATATTAAATAATTAAATAAATGCCAAAATTAATTAAATGATTCAATTTAAATGAAATAAAAGCAACTTAGGTCGGAAACACTAATCTAACCACCTAAACGGGCTTAAAAAATTTCCGAATCTATCTAGATATATAGTATGACTACTTTAGTCCCTAATCTATCCATTCTAACCACCTAACATGCACAAATGGATAATTAAATCACTAATCTATTCTAACCAACCACCTAAACCCTAATTAGCCTAAACTAATTATCCATAAAGCGTCATTAACTCCATAAGCAGAGTTTAGCAAGTAAACTCACCGATTTTGCGATTCGGTGAGTCCACCGTGACGGTGACACGGAGGCGGGCGACAACCAAGCCCATGGCAACACCAAACAAGGCTTGGAAGAGACCTAAAATGGGCCTCGATGCTTCAGCTCTTGCTAGAACTTCTGCTTCTAATCTTGGTTGCAAGGACCGGTTGAAGGGGCTACTCGGCTTGGGAAAGGGACAAAACGGGACGGCGGTGGCGGCGGTGGTGGCGGTGGACTAGGCGGAGGCGATCGATGGCTTATATAGGTGGCCGGGCAGCTCGGGATGGCGTGGACACAGCTTGGCTACATCAAACGGGGGCGTAGGGATGAGTGGACGCAAGCGGGGAAGCGGATGATGTTGGCTTGGCTCATGGGCGGCAAGGTCGGCGAGCAACGGTGTTGGATGGCGGTAGGGGCATCGACGGGCAAGGGAGGACTCTCTCCGGTTTCTCTTTGGTTTTTGGAGCTCAAATCTTGATCAACAATGGATAAAGGAGAATGGTTGAGGGAGAAGAAGACTGCAAAAGCTTTGGGGGTCCCCCTTGACCACAAATATTCTCTTTCTTGATCATTGCATGCCTCCACCACTTGGGCTGTCATCCATGGCCAATTTGTAGAACAAAATTTCCCCTAGAAGCTTCATTTGATGCCTCAAATGTTGCACACCCCTTGGCCCACGAATTTTGGACATTGCCTCTTCAATTTCATTCAATTCCCATCCAATTGAGTTCAATTGGATGTCCAAAAATCCAGTCAAGGTGTCCTTGTCAAAATCAACATTTTTTCTCATCAATTTATCCAACTTGAATTCCAAAAATGCGACAAAAAATGACCCTCTAATTTCCCCGGTCAAAAACGGCCTTACTATGAATTTTTGTCAAAAATCTGGTTTGCGGAAAAATTTTAGAGGATGAGTTAACGTTCTTAAAATGAATCGTGACATGACAAAATTTTCAATTTTTGAAATTGGGTTTAAATTCATGGTTAATTTCAATCGGCGTGATTTTATCGTGACTTAGCCTATCGGGTAGCTTTTAGGAATTTTTAGTGCAATTGACTTGTGGTCGATTATTTTCGAGCTACATTGTGTATCATCGACACATTGGTGACTCTCGATTATCGTGAAAATCTTGAGATTTTAAATACATACACAAAGTAAAAAAATGATAGAAAATACGGTCTAGTGTTCTTCGATATAAATTTTGTAATCAAGTGGAATCACCCACACACTAATCACATACCTATATCGAATCGACCTATCTCCGGTCTCGATCGATTTTGACGGTGCAGTAGTGACCCTTGAAGATTAGCAAGGGCAAGCAGTCAATTTCTGGTCGAATTCTCAAGTCTATTGTGTTAAAATCCCTTAATAACTTCACCATATAGTCTAGTTATTTCGTGAGTGATCAGCTTAGAGAATAGAACTATGGGCACGTTGATGAAAAGCCCAACTTATTAAATTGAAAATAGAATCCTGAAAATCAAGATGTCACAACTCTTCCCTTTTATAAAAATTTCATTCTTGGAAATTTAAACCATTACAAATCTTTAAACAAAAATGTGGGGGTACAAGTCGTTTCATTGACTCTTCACTTTCCCAAGTTGCTCCTTCTATGTTATAGTGTTGCCAGACCACTTTAACCATCATGATTGTCTTGGTGTGCGAACCTGCTCATTCCAATCTACAATCCGAACCAGTCTTTCCACGTACGATACCCCGTCGTCTACGTCTAGTTCTTCAAAATTCAGCACGTGGGTTGAGTCGGGCTTATACTTCTTCAACATCGACACGTGAAAGACGTCATGCACTTGCACCAACCTTGACGGCAATGCAAGACGATATGCTATATAGTCCATATTCTTTTCAGAATCTCAAAGGGTCCTATGTATCTTGGACTCAGCTTCCCTTTCTTGCCAAAGCATGAAGTACCCCATCGGTGACACTTACGTAAAGACGTGCTCACTAACTTGGAATTCCAAAGGTCTTCGATGCTTATATGTGTAGCTTTTTTGGTGGCTCGAGCAGTTTTTAGTTTGTCCCGATGACGGCAACCGTATCCACTAACTACTAGACTAACTTTGGGCTCGTGATCTTTTGTTCTCCAACCTCATACTAATAAACCGTATTCTACACGCCCGCCATACAACGCTTCAAAAGGTGCCATCTCGAATACTTTGTTGGTAGCTGTTGTAGGTGAACTCGACAAGATGAAGCTATTCCACCTAGCTTCCCTTAAAATCCAACACACAAGCTCAGCAGCATGTCTTTAAGGGTTTGAACGTCCTCTTAGATTGGCCATCCGTTTGAGGATGATAGGCCGTATAGTAATGTAGCTTCGTTCCTAAGGCGGTCTACAAAATTTTCCAAAAGGCAGCTATAAATCTCGGGTTTGGTCTCGATGTAATCGTCATCGGCACTCCATGTAGATGGAAAATCGACGCACGTACAATTTTGCATATTTATCCAACGTAAGGTTCTTCCGTACGAAGATGAAGTGAGTTGACTTCATCAATTTATCGACCACTACCGGAAGGAATCATTACCCCTCTAACTCCTCGGTAAGCCCGTTACAAAATCCATTGTGATATGTTTCCATTTTTACTAGAATCTCGAGAGGTTGTAGAAATTCTCCCGCTTACAATCTTTGTGCCTTCACTTGCCGACACATTAGGCACTTGGCGATGTGCTTGGCAATGTTCGCCTTCATATCATATCACTAATAGCGTTGACGCAAATTCTGATACATTTTAGTACTATTTGGATGAATGCAATAACTACTACAATGAGCTTCGATAAGATCTCTTCTTTAAGCTTTGCATCGTCAAATACACACAATCGTCCTCGAGAACCTTAGTGTTTCGTTTTCAGAAATCTGAAAGTTAGCATTCCTCTTTTCGATATCCTCTTATAGAATCTTCTAAATTTCTAGGTCTATCAACTAAAGAGTCTTGATTCTAATTTGCATTTTCGGCTCAATTTTGAGGGCGGCCATAAGATTCGAAAGGTGGCCTACCTCAAATTTGAAAACCGAATCTCAAGCTCTCTCGAGTAAAATCCATTCCTTGACTATCATCGTGCGACTAAACACTTTCGACTCAAAGTGTCTACGACCCTATTCACCTTTCCGGGGTGATACAAGATATCACAATCATAGTCCTTCGAAGTTCCATTTAGTAACGCCGTTTCATATTCAACTCTTTCTAAGAGAATAGATATTTGAGACTTTGATGGTTAGTGAAGATCGTAATCTTTCTTCACACAAATAATGTCTCCAAATCTTCGAGTGAAAATGATTACTGTGAGTTCTAAGTCACGTGTTGGGTAATTTAGCTCATGAGATCTCAATTGACGAGACGCGTATTTAACAACTCTGCCATGCTACAATAACACGCAACCCAATCCTCTAAACGATGCATCATTATATATCTCGTATCCTCCAAGATTAGATGGAATCATCAACATGGGTGCGGTAGTTAGCTTTTGCTTAAGCTTTTGGAAACTACGCTTGCACTTGTCCATCCATAGAAATTTCTCTTCCTTCTTTAGCGGTCGAGTCAAAGGTGAGGCTAAAGTTGAAAACTCTTCCACAAACCTTCAATAGTACCTTGCTAAACCCAGAAAGTTTCTAATCTCTCGTCACTATAGTCGGTCTTAGCTAGTTGATCACCGCTTCAATCTTGGTCGGGTCCATAGAGATTCCTTCGCTTGAAATCACGTGACCTAGGAATGCTACATGAGTAAATCAAAACTTGTACTTGCTAAACTTAGCGTACAATTCATGATTCCTCGGTGTCTAAAGTACCATCCTTAAATGCCTTTCATGCTCCTTAGGACTTCTTGAGTACACTAGGATATCATCGATGAACACGATCACAAACGATCCAAATACTCTCTAACACTCGGTTCATTAGATCCATAAAAGCAGCTAGGGCATTCGTCAAACTAAATAGTATTACAATGAACTCATAATGGATGTATCGAGTACGAAACGCTGACTTCAAAGATGTTCTCCTTTCGATCCTCGTTGATGATACCTTGTCCTCAAGTCGATTTTAGAAAATATTGATGCTCCTTGTAGCTAATCAAACAAGTCGTCGATTCTCGGGAGTGGATACTTTTTCTTGATCGTCACCGATTGAGTTGACATAGTCGATGCACAAACGCAACAAACCATCTTTCTTCTTCATGAACAGAACTTGTGCTCCCCAAGGTGATTGTCTAGGACATATGAATGCCTTATCCAACAACTCTTGCATTTGAACATTTAGTTCTTTCAACTCAAACAACGCCATTTGGTATGGAGCTTTAGAGATTGGCTCTGTCCTAGGTGCTAACTCGATCACAAACTCTATCTCTCTCTCTCTTTGGCGGTAGGCTTGGCAATTCCTTTGGAAACACGTTTGGAAATTCTTGCACTACGGCGATGTCTTTGATCTTCAGCTCATCAATTATCGTATTTACGATAGTCACTAAGTAACCTAGACAACCCATGTCTAACAAACGGGTTACCTCAAGTAATGAGATCAAGGTAATCGAGGGTCCTCATTGACTCCTAATAAACTCGAAACTTTCACCCGCTAACGGGTTAAACCGAATTGCTTTATGATAGCAGTCTATCTTAGCTTGTTGCTTGGTGAGTCAGTCCATGCTAATTATTACGTCAAAATCATACATGGCTAAGACTATCAAATCTATCCTCCCATCTCGCTCATCAATCACTAACTTGCAACTAGTACAACCCATAGTAGATAACACTTTATCCTTTAGCGGTGTAGATATAATAACCACAAACTCCAACATTTCAGGAATCAATCCTATCAACTTAAGCAACGTGGCCGTTCAAGGAAATGGTACTTGTAACCACATCGTGCAAGTCCTCAATCTATCCTTTAGTGATGGCGTACACTTTTCCTTGCACCGGAGGTTTGTTTTGTCCACTTTGTTGTGTACTATGCGGTGTGTACCCTCTAATTTGACCTATCGGTGGCGGCAACTGTTGTGATTCCATAGGTCTTCTAGGACAATTCCTGGTGATGTGACCTTGCTAGCCACACTCATAACAAGCACCCGGCCTAGATTGGCATAGGGCTGATCCATGTTGCCTTCTATAGAAGTGACACACGCTCATCGACTTAGCGTAAACTTACCTATCCCACCCTTCTTGTTCGATGGGACATGATACCTTCCTCTTGACATTCCATGGCCAATTTGTAGAACAAAATTCCCCCTAGAAGCTTCATTTGATGTCTCAAATGTTGCACACCCCCCGGCCTACGAATTTTGGACATTACCTCTTCAATTTCATTCAATTCCCCTCCAATTGAGTTCAATTGGATGTCCAAAAATCTAGCCAAGGTGTCCTCATCAAAATCAACATTTTTTCCTCATCAATTTAAAAAGTGACACAAAATAGCCCTCTAATTTTCCCGATAAAAAACGGCCCTACTTTGAATTTTCGTAAAAAATCTCAGTTTGTAGAAAAATCTTTAGAGGTTGAGTCGAATTTTCTAAAATGAATCATGACATGACAAAATTTTCAAGTTCTGAAATCGGGTTTAAATTCATAGTTAATTTCAATCGGCGTGATTTTAGTATGACCTAGCCTACTAGGTAACTTTCATAAATTTTTAGTTCAATTGACCCTTGGTCGATTATTTTCGAGCCATGTTGTATATCTTTGACACATTGGCGACTCTTGGTTGTCGTGAAAATCTCAAGCTTTCAAATGCGGACATAGGGTACCAAAACAACAGAAAAATTGGTATGATGTAGTGACGAGAATTTTGCAATTAGATGGAATCACCAACACCTAATCACATAGCTCGTCGAGTCAACCTATTTTTGGTCTTTAATCGATTTTTAAGTATGTCGTAGTGACCATTGCAAACTAGCATGGTCGATTAGTTGGTTTCTAGTGGAATTCTCAAATTTATTGCGTTATAATCCCTTAACGGCTTCACTAGATAGATTAGTTATCTTGTGAGTGATCAGCTTAGAGAACAAAACTATAGGCGTGTTGATAAAAAGCCCCATTTATTCAATTGAAAATATGATTGAAAATTTAGGATGTCGTAAGGAGCCTTAGCACTCGGAGTTGGTGAAGACTTATCTCATTGTTGGATGAAGGCTTGAGATTCTCACACTTGTGGCCAAAAGTGCCACACTTAGGGAAAGCCACTGGTCTCCACTCATAATCAATCTCCACAGCTCGGGTTACGCCATTGAGAACAGGAACGACCAAGTTACATCAAGGTTGCCTCGCATTGATCTTGACACACACTCTAGCAAAGGAAAGCATCCTCATTTGTTCCGTGCGCTGGTCGACATAAAAGGGCTTACCAACAGCACTGGCAATCCCACTTATTGTTGGTGTGGACCACAATTCAAAGGGGAGGTTCTTTAAACGTATCCAAACCGGAATGGTGGAATGGTTGTCCTTCTTTAAATCTAGCAAAAGCTTCCATTATTGTAGGATAAGGGGGACCCTAGCAATTGTTAGAGGACCATCCTCAAGAATCTTCCTACGGAACTCCGAGTCCGGGATGTGGAAGAAATAGAAACCTTGGTCATTTGCCATCACTTTAGAGAGCTTTGGTCCCCAAGCGTGTTTTAGAGCTGTCTCGGTCATCTTAAATGGAAGTTTCCTCCCAATGTAGTACCCAACGAGGCATTGGTGCCATTTTGGGTCTCGTGGCCTCCAACACCTCCTCGTAAAGAGTGACAACAGGCTTGTTGTCCACATAAGAAGGGGGAACGTATGTAAGGTTGTATCCCTTTGCTATTGCTCGTGTGACATTTGCCTTAGACTCGGGTAGGTGGAGGTTTGGAGCTTCGAGCTTGTTGGTTCTTGGGCTGGGTTCAATTGGAGGTGAATTGAGCTTGGCTACATCCCCTAAGGATCAACCAACTCCAAGGGGCCTTTCGGGATCCACGCGAGCCCTCCTTCGAAGCCGCATTTGTTTCTGCTCTAGACAAGCCCATTTGTCTAGCTACCTCAAAGGATTGGGGATTTTGGGCATGGGGATTAGGGCTACGCCTATTTACACCATCTACACCAATTTGAGCCTTACCTAAGTAGTCGATCACCTCTAATGGTGAAGAGGCCATAGTAACGGTTGAAACCCAAAGAGAAAACCCCACAAACCCTAACCAAGAACGAACATAGTAGGACTTGCGGGGCTTTCTTTGGGACAAACACTTTGGTAGGGTTATAGAGGGAGGTAAGGCGAGTCAATCCTCCGAGTTTTAGCCCCAACGAACAGCTAGAACTCTAGTAGCAACAAAATCTTGAAACCGCAGCAAAAGTAATAAAATCGCCCCTTTGAGAGCATAGGATGAACAATATATTGGGGAGTAATCCAAGACACATTCATTTTGAAATCGGAATCTTAACAAAACACTTTAAAATTTTAATATGTTATAGGAATGTATGTCCTCTAAAACTTCCATGAAGGAAGGATATCCATATTTGAAAAGGAAGATTTTATAAAAATTCAAGAAGACAACCTGGTCACTATTTTTACCGCATTGGATTGTATCTAGACGAGGAATGACTAGGCTTTTGGACCAACAATCTCAACTTATAAAAAATGTGAAATTAAAGTATGTCATAGGCCAAGATGTTTTGAACAACCTTAGTGGAGGAAGTTTCTCCAAATTCGAACCACAAAGAACCCTATAAAAATAGAAAGCAAGAAATGTTTAGTAGTTTTGAAAAAACTGGGAAGTCAAAACCTATGAAACTCAAGGTGGCAAGTCTATGGAGGAGAGGTGGTGCCCTATTTGACTTGCAAGATCACTTGCTATGATTCCCTTAGATCATTAGTCATCCCCCTTTCATTAATTACTTGGGACACATAAGTCTCTACACTCATTATCTTCATTTAATACATTTCACACTTGTTCAAACTTGTTCACACTTGTTCATACTCATTTACGGGAAAGTTTGACTGATCCAATGCTTAGGTGTTTCCTCCATTAAATTGCAAACTTCCAAAAGTCATTGTGGTAATCCTAAGAGTCAAGCTAATGTGGACGCTTTTACTATTGGGTGATTTTTTTTTTTTTTTTTTTTTTTTTTCACGTTCATCCACGATGAACTAGTTTGCAACTAACTCATGGCCGAGCTCAAAACTGGTTCGGTGGCTATTTTCTTAAGTTGATTGGGGCCTAAATTGTGGATGTCACATAAATAGTATGTGAACAGTACGCTATAATACCTTTTTTAGTCAAATTTTTTGTCTCCATCACATGATTCCTCTACCTCTTTTGTTTTGTCTTGAATAGGTTTCTAGGAGTCTTCTTTTCCTTCACTTATTATGCTTATGGATAGGCTCTTTAGTGTTGCCGTTCGAATCATTTGAGTCTTCTTCATACTTCTACCTCCAATGTTCCTTGAGCATTCTTTTGATTTTAAAAGCTTCAAGATGTTTGATACCTATATCATTTAGAGGCTAGTTTGAATTGGATGGAATGTTAAGATGATTAGGAGTGCCTTTTTCTAGATACTATTGCCTAAGCGCTTCGAGGAGCTTTCCTACTTCTTTAATAGCCGGAGCAGCTTCGTATCTAATTTAGATGATCTTTGTCTTTTGGATGACCGATGAGAACTTGTCGGAGCATCAAAAGAACTTGCTGGAATACCAAGTTCGGGTAGATACCCAAGTTGAAGTGATGGACTTTCTCTATCAAGAACTAGACTAAGCGTAAGCTATAATTCATTATGGTCAAAAGGATCCTATGACATTGATCAAGGAGATCTTGCGATGATGAAGCTGGACCCTATGAATTTGTTGGTGATTCAGAAATATTCGACACATCAATTCCGTAGTATCTTTTTAGGTGAGCATCGATCATTGGACCGTTGCACGATAGTCATCATTGTGATCCCAAGAAATAGGATCAACCTCTGTTGGCCATACTTTTGATGGAATAACTTGATTACACTAGCATAATATCCTCTACAATTTATGATACCGTCGAGGATAAGCTGAGATTCTACAAGAAAGTATTGTAAAAATCTCATTCGAAATAGGTTGGGGTTTATATATAGATACTCCAACATTTGCCAAAGTTTTATACATATCTCTATTAGGTCGGACAAATACCCATGGCCTGAAATATAAAACGATTGTATATAGTTCGGGTCGGTCTACGTGCTCTAAGTTGAGCTTGAAAAATATTTTTTTCATGCACCCAATTGTTTGAACCAACTAAGCATTCCCTAAGATATTTATGCTTGGCTTCTCTTTGAATAATTCTGCTAATAATAAGATTAGATATATAACAATAAAACAATTTGAGTTTTTCCGGGAATTCTTCTTATGGGAAGAAAGTGAGACAATGAATAAATGGATATTTTAGATGCAATCCATTTGGCTTATGGAGAAGACCACCATATTCACTGAAAATATGGAAATGATATTGTCACATAAGTCTTCCAAGATTTTTATTAAGAACATTGTCTTGAATAAGCCTAGGGATTTCTGGTGGGGTATGAATACGAAGGCCATTTGAGCTTGATTTCTTGGGCCTTGAAGCCACCTCTTGGATTTCTTATCACATATATATTTATGGATGTGGTAATTGCAAGTTTTTTTGGTTTACATAGAAAATTAGCAAGTATACTCTTTTTTCTCGTAATGTGTTTGGTCTCGAAGGAATGCTTTGAAAACCATTCTGCTCACCTAAGAAGCCGTGGATGAGGAACTTTCTTTTTCTTGAACTTTAGCATTTGAGAGAATGAGAACAAGTCCATCTCCACGAGGAAATGATGTCCTATGAGATGGAATTCAAAATTCTTAATGACATATTTTACTACCAAGATTTCTTTGAACATAGAGTGGTAATGCATTTCCGCTTGAGTGAATTTTCCACTCTTATGTACACAAACTCGTCACTTTCCATTAATTTCTTCAAAAAGAACAGTAGGCCAATATTCATCATCGGCATCTATTTATAGTACTCTTTTCCTCGTGGAAGGGATTTGCAATGGAGGAAGGCGCTGTAGAATTTCCTTAAGTCTCGTGTACAAACTCGGTTTTCTGTGGCTCCTACAAAGGAGCATCTTTCTTGAGCATTTTTTGTAGTGGACTTATAAACTCCGTGATTTTTAAGATTCCGGAGATAATTTATAATCTCAAGAAATTACCAAACTTACTTGTGGGAGAGATTTTCCTTAAGAAATTTTTGCAAGTCTTCAGCAATATGAGGACCAAGATTATAGGTTCCATCTTTGAGATGCATTACAAGACATTCAATTTCTTTCTAGGTAATGATCATCTTCTTTTGAGATAGTATGATGCCATACTATCGCACCGAGTCTACAAATTGGGCTAATAATTTATGATGAGAATTCTCATCTGGATTATAAAGGAGGATATTATCAATGTAAATTTGAGTATTGACTAGGATTGGTTGGAAAATTCTGCATATAGACTTTTGGAACAACGGAGGAGCTATTTTAAGGCCAAAATGGAGCATTGTCCATTGGAAATGTTAATTTAATTACAAAATCCAGTTTGTACCTGTCTTTAGATGAATTTCCAATTACCAAAATCCAGCTTTAAGGTCAAACATGGAATACACTTTAGCTTAGGTGAGGCTAGAGAATAAATAATATTAATGTGGCAGTAGAAACTTATCATCTTGTAAAAATTCATTCAAAGGCTGATAATTGATAACTCGTCTTATTTTCCTCTATTCTACTCCACTTGCTTGTTGACATAAAATGCTTCACAAGCCCATTAAAAGTTTGATGGCTTAATTAATCCTTGATGAAGCAAATTTGAACATTCCTTTTGGGCTAAAAGTAAATGTTTTGGATTCATTCAGAGTTATTGGCTTTAGTGAGATTGACATTCTCATTTTTTCTTTTTGAAAGGAAGATTGATGAAGAAATCATGATTTTTCCACGAAGGGTTGGAGCATATTTGGATAAAGTCCGAGTGAGAGTTTGTACATGTCTAAAGAAGGTTTGTAGGATTGGATCTAGAATACTCATCTAAATGGTAAAAAATCTTTGGATGTTTACAAATTTATGAAATTGTCATTTGAAACGTAACCCATTAGGCACAATTCTGAGTTTAGGAATTTGTGTAAGGATATCCCAACTAATAATGATATATTTATCTAGTGAGCTAGAGCCAAGGATGTTGATAGTAACATAATACGGGGAAAGAATTGTATGGTGATGGGTTTACTCCGTACTCTTAGCAAAGGTATCTCCAGAGGCATAATTAAAATATCGGTGTATGACATCTAGTATTTTTTTGGGAGTATCTTTGTATAAAGCACTAGCTCCAATATTGATGAGGGTAATAAGAGAAATAGGCTTGTCATACTTAGATGGATATATTTTCATAAGGAAATATGGGAGGATAAAAGGAGTATATGCACAAAGATCTTGGATTGTAGGAGGTTCAAAGAAGAAGAATACCTCTTCTTTAAGTTCTTCCAATGAGCTTTTAGTGTCACTAGTTTGTGACCATGTTTAGATAGCACACACCATGTGCTCGGTTGGTTCATCTTCCGGGGAGAAGACTGATTTAATGTCATCATCCTCAAGTGATACTCTAGTTTGCTTTTCTATCTTCTAGATTAAATAGGAATTTCTTCCTTTAGCCTTTGTACCATTATTGGCAAAATGGCCTTTTCGTCGCAAATGTAACACTAGTCAAATTTTAGATGTCTTCCAGAAGAACTTTGTTTAGAGCGTCTTCTTCACAAGAATTTCCATTTGCGCCTTTTCTTCATGTCCTTAGGAGAATCTTTTAAAATATCGTTGTTTTTTGCATCGATCTCCATAAGAAGGATCGTCAAAGGAGTCTTTCTTTGAACACTTGATTCTTAACTCAAGCTTTTGACTAGCCTTGTCAAGTTTGTTGTTGCTTATGAGATAACTTTTGAAAGCCTTTCTTCGGATATAAAGATCATCAAGAGCAAGATGTATCTTCTCTGGAGTTCTCCAAGAGGAACATTGTCAACAATCTTCTACTTATTTGAATGATCTTTCACCATTTATCCAAATTCTTTTGGGATGGAAGCCAAGAAGACTTGTTTGAGGTAGGATTAGCTCCCAAAGCATAGAATAGTTTAAACATTTTTTGGAAATGCCTATTGAGATGCCTTCTTCACATAGAGCAGCACTTTCTTCCAAAAAATTCTTTTCTTCCAAGCTTATTGAGATCTTCTAGTTTACCAATAAAGAATTGATGGATAACTTGAATCACATGATGAAAATCTTTATGGAGTAGAAATTTCATTTGATCATAGTCAGAAATAGTTCTCCATCAATCTTTTAAGCTTCCGGTGAATCTGCTCACAAACTTGGTCAATATGTCATACTAGTGTTCAATAGAAAGTGCTTTGGTGTTGAGCTAAGCATGGAATTCTTGCAATTTATCTGGCCATTTGAAATATGGAATGTCATCGAGTGTGAAGTGGTATTTTGAAGTCGAAGACTTCTATTTAGGATTTGATTCATTAGGGTGTCCTACTTCTAGCTCGGATGAATATGATTTCATCTCTACTTCAAGAGGATTGACCATAAAGATAGTGAGCACATAGGATACTTGTGTTTGTGACTTAGAGGTTGAAGTATTTTCGGAGGAAAGAGAATTCGATTCCGAGGCTAATTCGGAGGTATCTTGCTTGGTAGGATCAAATGCAGCAATGGTTGGTATCTTTTGTCTACTTTGGTCTTGTAGGAAAGACTCAAGTGGATTTGAGACCATATGAATAGAAGGAGGTTCGAAAAAGGTTAAAGAGCTGGCTTCTTTTCTTCACGATCTTTTTATGCTTTTTTATCTCTCGATATAGTTTCGAAGTGTAACAATATCCCTTTGATCTTGTTTTGGAGCTTTGTCAATTATTGAAGCAATTGATGTAGCCTTAGAAGGGCCCACTTCCATTGTAATCATTTGCCAAGGCTGGAAAAATGGATCTAGAGGAGGGATAAATTTTCCATCATGTAGGAGCTTGATTTGTCTCCTCAATTTTTCCACCGTCGTTTGGTCTTCCAAATAATTATAAGAAATATATCTCCCATATTCCATCTAGTGAAGTTTCTTCTGAAATGTCTCAAGCAATTTATTTGTGACCAAAGTCGTTTGATTAACCTTTTGGTTAACATGATCAAGACGGGCTTGGACAATTGAAAGCTTGGTGTCAATTATCTTGAGAATATTATTTTGGGCCAAGGCATTTTTTGATTGCCAATTTAGGACAACTTTAGTAGTCGTAACTTTCTTTTGCCCCCATGTTCATCAATATCTATAGGATTCAAGACCTTTGGGATATGACAAAACCAATTATGAACATTTGTAAATTCTTTTAGTGCTGGGAATGGGGCATCTTTGGAATTAGATCTTTCCAAAGGTGGAAAGTTTGGGGATTAGAACATGTAGATAGATGGAAGGACAAGTGGTGGTTTTGATTTTGAGGAACATGAGGGCTGAGGTACTTTGGGTATTTTAGAGGAAAAGGGTTCTTCCTAACCCATTTGTGGATAGGTATGTAGAAGGATGAGGCAACTAGTTTTTGGGATGAAGGTTTCTTTCTAGGTGGTGACCGAGGAGCTGGAGGAGGTTAAGATGGTTTAGGGATTTTTGGAGGTGGATATGGTTGAGGTGGTCCATGAGACCATGAAATGATATTTTCCTTTATCTTCACCAAGAGGTCCAATAGTGGGGACTAGGTGTGGCATCCCAAAATGGGAAGAGAGAGAGAGGGGTGGCCGGTTCCCTCATTCGGCCGAGAGAGTGAGTGAGAGAGAGAGAGAGAGAGAGAGAGAGAGGGAGCGGCCGAGAGAGAGGAGGAGCCGAGGAGGAGTCGCTCGCCGTCCGTCTGCCGTGCTCGCCGCCTTACGCCGTCGACTCGACTGATCTAGAGGCAAGTGGGAGTCCTCTAGCTGCTCTTGCATGTGTGTATGTCGTTTGCATGTTAAATTTTTGGGTGTTTAGGTGAGAAAAACCGAAGCATGGACGGTTTATTTTCGAATGGCATGGCTGTTCTTGCTCGAACAGTGTGAGTTAGAATGTTGTGTGAGCTTGCATGCATTTTTAGAATCCTATTTTGGCTTTGATTTCTTCATGAAAGTTGTAGCTAACATCTTGAACTACAACATACTGAAATTTCGTGAAAAATGATAGATATTTGAGGGGTTAAAGTCTCATCCTACGGAGACCTCAGATCTGGAAAGATTTTACTGACCTTTTGTTGGATTTGTGATTGCATGTTGGTTTGTGTTGAGAATATCTCTTCAATTTCTTCATGAAAGTTGTAGGGGACATCTTAAAATACTACATACTCAAATTTGAAGTGAAACGAACAAGTATAGCCCAGTGAATCGACTAGATCTTGAAGACGGTAATTCTGGAGATGTATTTTGGGACACCCGAGACTTCATGGACTTAAATGACGACTATACTGTGGTTATTTGACTTGGATCTCTGAATGAAACTTGTAAAGGACATCTTTATTTATAACATATCCAAATTTCAGAGGAAACGAAAGAGAATAGGTAGGTGAAATATTAGTATTTCGAAGAAGCATGCACTGGACGATGCGGTAATGGATCCAGAAGTTTTGTGAGATTGTATAAAATAATCTAAAAATAATTTGTCTTAGAAGTCTTCATGAAAGTTGTACGAAAATGTCTTGGCTATAACTCGGTAAAATTTCGTAATTTTTGGAGGCCTTATGAATATTTTAATTGAATTTCTTCGGAAATTGTGCATTCTGGTTTCATCCGAAAATTGTATGAGGTTTTGTGAAAATTGGGAAATTGTGTGAAATGCTATTTGGCCATGTATTTTTGTATGAAGTTATCATCCTATTGGCTTGTTTAATATTTGCTGTAATTTTTATAATTTTGGGAATTTGTTGATATTAAATTTAATATTTATGGAAATGACAAAAGTTGGGATTTAAATAAATAAATAAATAAATAAATAAATAAATAAATAAATAAATAAATAAATAAATAAATTAAAGAAAAATAAAATAAAATAGATTAATTTATTGGCCATAAATTCCATTAAATTTATTAATAAATAATTTTATCTTGTTGCATGTAAGATAAGGTCTTGATGTATGAATGACATTGAATTGAGATGCATGTGTGAATTCCATGCCAAGTATGACTTGTTTGATGACACATCATATGCCATGCTAAATTAAGACCGAAATTGGTAAAACATAAATAATGATAAGTGAGGAGGTGGTTGTGGTGGAGGATGATGCCCGTAATGTATAGAGATGCATTCTTTGGATTACCTGGGAGATTTAGGATGCTCGGAATGTGGGGGGCGGAAGCCCGTCGGAGGTTTCTGCCCAGAAGGGAATATCTCGCGATGCTAGGATTTGGGTGCGGGATGCCCGGCCAAGGAGTGTAAATGCGGAAGCCCCGTCGGAGGTTTTCGCCCGAAGGGAGTGCCTTGTGATGCCAATTGGGATGCGAGATGCCCGGTGGCCTGGGATGGCCGAATGCGGAAGCCTCGGAGGTCTTTGCCGAGGGGATGATGAAATTGATGATTTGAGGAATGGGTGATGTGGTGATCAAATTGAAAGCTAAAAGTAGAAATTAAACCTATGGCATGATATGCATGATGATATGCATGATGGTGATGATAATGATATGTGATGTGAAATAATGATGATCACCTATGGCATGATATGCATGATGATATGCATGATGATGATAATGATGATGATATATGATATGCATGATGATGATGATAATGATGATGATATATGATATGGCACGATGACATGAGTGATGTGATGATGTCATGATGATGATGACATGTATGATATAATGATGCCATGATGATGATGACATGAGTGATGTGATGATGTCATGATGATGATGACATGTATGATATGATGATGCATAATAGTATGCGCATGGCTTCAAGGTAGGTAACGCCGCAATGCATGTATGATTTGCAAGATGCATTGAGTTGTTATTGGATTCCTTATCGTTGAGTAGTTGTACTCACCCCTTTTGGGGACTAACATTTCAGATTAGCAAAGATGCCGCTTCTCGCGTTACGCGGGGCGTATTTTACTAATACCTTCGGACGTAGAGGTCGAATGCGAGGAGTTTGATTGTCCTTCAGTTCTTGGTCTTGTGTATATTCGAGTGCGTTGTCTAGTTATGTACGACATGGGTCCGGGTTGGGGGCCCCGTTGTCCAAGAGTTTATATTTGTCCATGTTCGACGCGACGGGGTCATGCGTGGGATGTTGCCGCCGCCACCGCCTAATGCACCAGGATGGGTGTGAGGGCCGTGCGTGATGAGTAGGAGCTGGATCTTTTGGGGATCGTTAGCCGACACCGATGATGGGGATTGTGCACGCGAGTTGTAGAGGGTCGAGGGTTCTTTTTGGGGTTTTAGGTCGGACGTGGCTGAGTCCTGGCTTTTCCTTTTGATGTACCGACTCAAAAGAAGTCCCATCTTGAAAATATATGTAAATAAGTGTCGTGGCTTGTTTATAAAATCATGGTGATTAGTGGTGTGTATTTGTATCATGATTGGTAAGGGGAGAGATGGTGATGTTTTATTTTGCTTCCACTAATGAGTTGCACTTTGGGACCGTTTAAAATATATATATATATATATATATATATATATATATATGTGTGTGTGTGTGTGTGTGTGTGTGTGTGTGTGTGTGTGTGTGTGTGTGTGTGTGTGTGTGTGTGTGTGTGTGTGTGTGTGTGTGTGGACTAATTACGACGCTTCTTTTAAGACAAAAGGTAATAAGGTGTAACATTGGCACTTGTGGGTCCGATAGTGGGGTCTTCATTAAGGTACCTTTGGTAAAGTTCATCTTTTGACCGTTTCTTTCTTCGGACGGTCTATCATCTTCATCGTCATCTAGAGGGTTTATGCAAAGGGAGCATTGATAATCAAAATCCCATAAACAATGTCTTGTATGGGAATCTTTGTAATAATGAATAGGGCGTTCCTCTTGGTCAAAAGATTCAATCATGGATTTTGGATATGGATGGCTATTGTTAGTTGGAACATGAATCGTAGAGGATTGCATCATAAAAATAGTAGGAAAATAGAAGATGTGGACTCTTCATTTTCCTTACTAAATTTTTTTCATAGTTAATTACCCATATGCTTGTGACACGGCACATGGATGAAGCATGATCCAAGACCATTCGTGATGAGGCCGTGTCACACACAAGGGCTTGTCCAAGAACAGCTCATGACCAATCCCATGAATGATCCACGATCTGCGCACGACCAGCACATGTGCGATACAAACAAAGGCCCATGCATGACTCATGATCGACTCGTGAGCAATGTTTGGCTAGCTTGTGTGCAACCTGTGACCACTCACCTACTTTGTGTTAGGTGACCCTATTGACCTGCTGCCCTTGCTTTTGACACATGCCCATGGGCTTTCCTAAGGGCTAGAGCCATCGAATGGCCTATTGTGTAGACTTGTAAAGATGATACATGTTCAAATGCCACATTGGATCGGAGGGACAATCAACGGCTGAGATATGACCTAGACTTGTATAAATAGGGGTCCCTCTCCCTCAATGTATTAAGCTCATTCACAAGTGAATATACTTGCTCCTTGCTCATATGACCCTTGTGTTCATGCGTGTGTGTGAAAGGTTGACTTGAGATTAATAATCCTAAGGCTGCACGAGTATGTGATTGATCGAAACAACCGACCCATGACACTTGGGAGTAACTTACGTAGTTGATCTCGAGGAATCTATTTGGGCACATGGATACAAGAAGTTTGATCATCGTCCACCGCATTGAACAAATTATATTCAGAACCGAGGAAGTTGAGGTCAATGGCATGATTTTGGACCCGATAAACCATTTGGTAATGTAAGGTAGCAGCAATAAAATTTAAAGTTTGAATCTATAGTTGAACCTTAAGGGTTGAGAGAAGTCATGGATTTGAGAGGGCCATATTGAAGTTTGGAAACAACGTGACAAATATTGTTTCGGCATTAAGAGCAATATGAATGGTACCAATGCAAGCATGTTGGTAGTCCGAGAAACAGGTGTCTAAAAGAGCCATTCAAGCAATCTTGTCATGCCTTGATCCTTCGAGCATGCACATCCCTCGGTGATCGATGAAATTGCGATGTCCTAGGATGCGTAGCCGATCCATTCATTTTATTGCACATGCGGAAGCGAATAAACAAATCCCTTTATAGCAACCAACATGGGATAAGAAAGCATGACAATCACATCAAACCAAACACCTTTATAAACAAACTAAGTTTATATACAATACTAGTTTGTTTATCAAAAGATTAGCCCTAAAAAAGGAAATTGTCCTACGACCACTAGTCGACACGTTCACTAATCCTTCAAACTCCATAAGCTTTAGGGGTGCCGGGTCCTCCAAAGCACCACCATTAAGAGGGTTAGCTGCACCCTTGCCAAAGGTGGCGTTAACTACCATAGCGGGGATTTCAAAACCCTAGAGGGGACATACTTTGTATCCATTGAGTCCATGGTGGAACAACGCCCTGAATTGATGAGGTACTCTTAGGTAGGCCCTCATCGACCTAGACGGTAGTCATGACTAACTCATAGACCCAATGACTACTAGGGATAGGGATGTTTATACTCTACTCGGTAATAGCCTGTGGTTAACCAAAACGTTCCAGAGGAATTGCCATCTAATGACCTAAAAAGATTGAGTCCATGACAGGGTGAGACAATGTCTTAGCAAGTTTATCCCCTAAACTTCGACTAGAAAGAAAATAGGCCTAAAGGCAGTCTATACACACAAGACATAGGACTTACCTCGCCTCAGTTTCTTCCCGCATGTCAATACAATTTATATACCAAATCAATCAATCCAATCAATCCAATCAATATAATCGATCAATCAATCAATCAATTCAATCAATATAATCAATACAATTGATACAATCAATACAATCGATATAATCAATATAATCGATCCAGGCGTTCCGATTATAAGTCAAATTGTTATGACACGTCTTATACCGTGCCATACAATTTTGTCCCATAATCCGGTGCGTCAATTTCAATCAATCATATGTTCCAATTCGATTATTGCTCACACAAGCATGATCTACCGACGCACATCGGTCTTTTGGTGTAGCTAGGCTTCATCTCACTCCTTTGAGCATGGCAACATCCATCGATACACATTGGGGACAACATTCCCGAAAGAGCATCGGTCTAGAATCTACTACGACCGGCTTCCATTGTCCAAGGGCATCCCATATAGGAGCAACGTCCTACCGACGCACATTGGGGACGGGTTCACTTAGCCAACACACGATCAATCAATCTTAGCTAAGGACATTGTGCTTCACACTCAAATGTCTTAATTAAAATGATGACTTGGTCTATTTCTTCGTATTAAAAACATTAAATAAAAATAATCATATGTGGGTACACGGTTAATTTGAACCAGAAAAATTGATATTCTCCTTTTTAAAATCCCTTTGTTTGATAGTCTTTAAAACCATTTTGGTGTCAAAACCCAACACTCGAAATTTTCTAATCAAATATCAAAATTTCACAATTTTGGAATAAATAACCAAAATTCTAATCACCACTCAATTTGCACAAATTAACACTTAATCGTATAAACTAAGTACATCATTGCAATCGGTATGAAATTCCGATCACTTTGGTTATGTCGGTATAATTTCTGGAAAATAATTAATAATTAAATAAATTACAAAAATAATTAAATAATGTAAATTAAATACAATAAATACCAACTTAGGCTAGAAATGCTAATCTAACCACCTAAATAGGCCTAGAAAATTTTCGAACCAAACTAGATAAATAATACAATCTATCTAGTCCCTAATTAGTCTATTCTAACCACCTAACATGCATAATTAAACAATTAAATCACTAATATAAACTAAATAACTACCTAATTCCTAATTAGTCTAAAATAATCACCTCTTAAGTATAATTAACTCCTAAATAGAGTTTAGCAAGTAAACTACTGATTTTACGATCCGGTGAGTTCATGGTGACGACGACGCGGAGGCGGATGACAAACAAGCCTATGGCAACACTAATAGAGGTCTGGATGGGCCTTGAAATGGGCGTAGAAGCTCACAGCCCCATTGTGAGATTAGGTTGCTATCTTGGGCCGAGAAAGGCTGGACCGAAGCTTGACTTGGCTGGAAGTGGCAAGGAACGTGGCGGAGGCTACAATGGGTGATGGAGGAGGCGGATGATGGCTGGACAGCGGCTAGGGGAGTTGCAACGGTGGCTTAAGGGCGTTAGAACAGCTGTTGGGCTCATAGGGATGTGAGCTAGAGGTAGAATGAGCGGCGGATGGGTGCGTGGGCGGCGCGCGACTCGAGGCGGCAACAACGGCTCTCGACGGTAGCAAGGGGTGGTCGATGGCAAGGGGTTTCTCTGGTTCTCTAAGCTCTAAAAATCCACAACAATGGAGAAAGTAAGGAGCAAGGAGGAAGAAGGAGTGAGCTGCTAAAGAGGGGGACCTAATTGCCTAAATATCAAGCAAAATATCCCAATTCGATCATTGCAAAGGCCCCACCTTGTTCAGCCTTCAACCTCAGCCAATTTGCTGCACCAAACTTCCCCTAGAAGCTTCCCTAAATGGTCCAAATGTTGATGCCCCTTGTTCCTACGAATTTTGGACTTTTTGCCTCCAAATCCATTCAATTCTCCTCCAATTTGATCGAATTGAAGCCCAAAAATTCAGCCAATGTGCCATCGTCCATCTTATGATTTTTCCTCATTAATTGAACTAACTTGACAGCCAACGGTGCGCTAAAAAATGGTCCTCTAATTTTTTTGGTCCAAAACGGCCATACTTTGAATTTTCGCAAAAACTCTCGGTTTGCGAAAATATCTTCGGAAAATGAGTCGACATCCTAAAATAAAGTTTGGCATGAAAGAACTTTCAATTTTTAAAATCGAGTTTAAATTTGCGATTAATTTCAACCGGGCGCGATTTTAGCATGACATAATTTATTGAGTAGCTTTTAGGAATTTTTTTATGCAATTGACCCGTGGTCGATTATTTTTTAGCCACATTGTACATCTTCAACTCATAGACTCTTGGTTGTTGTGAAAATCTCATGGTTTCAAATACGGGCACGGGGTATAGAAATGACAAAAAAAATCGGTCTAGTGTCGTTTGATGAGAATTTTGCAATTAGGTTGAATTATCAACACATTAATTACATGTCTCTGTCAAATTGACCTATCTCCGATCTTGATCGATTTTGTGATGCTGAATGACCCTTGTAAATTCACATGGTCAAGCAGTTAATTCATGGTCGAATTCTCGAGTCTATTGCATTTAGATTCCTTAACAACTTCACTTGATAGACTAGTTATCTTATGAGTGGCCAACTTAGAGAAAAAATATAGGCGCGTCGATGAAAAGCCCAACTTATTCAATTGAAAACAGAACTTAAAAATTGGGCTATCACAAATCCCGAGTAATCCCTTCATTCCATGAAAGGATAAAGTAAGTCTAATGTCACCAAAGTGAAGGTGTGTATAGTTTTGTTGTATCCATTGTCTTGGAAAATTAGAAGGGATTTGAAGTGTGACAAAGTCTTCCTATTTGTAACAACCTCAACCTCATCTCTAGGGTCATGAGTAGTATGGGTTAGATTTTTCGCGACATCCTAAGTGTGTCGCTGACTTGTACTTCTTCCTTTTTATAAGTTTTTGAATTATGCACATGCGGAAGTAATAAATCAACATCCAATCACCATAGTATTGCAACATCAAAAGTAGTAGGAACACACACTTGCAACCATATATCTACATATATATGGCATACTACTACAAATAATTACATGTCTTTCCTTTTAATATTACAAGCCCTTCCACTTGAGCTAAGCTTTACACTACAAAAGCATACGGTCCCTTCCAAAAGTACATCAACTTCGGGGCAACCCTATCTCCTCTAATGAGATTCTAACCAAAAATGGTTCCCCCTATAAGGACCAGCTAACTAGTAGTCATCTACGGTGTCTTTGTTGGGTGGAGCATCTCCATCAGGCCGTGGTGGACCATCGAAGCCATGGAGCGGACTAATAGAATCCCTATCAAGACACTCGTACCAAGCTCAATACTTGTGGGGAACAAGTTCATTCAGCCCTTCATCCACCCAAATGATCGTAGTGACCATCGATAGTATTTATCTATACTATCAAAGTAGAGTAATGTTTTCGACACAGTCATCTTCATGGGGACGTCGAACCTCATGGGTGGCGTGGCTATCATACAAGTCTAAAAAGAGACAATGGGTGAGTATAACTTAGTAAGTAAAATTTACTAGAATCTAGGTAGGATGATGCCTCGTCTTTCCACAAGCACATAACTTATCCCAAACACTTATCGATGACAGATCAATAGCAAGATGAAAATCATGCCTTTAGTAAAGTCACAAGCGACCCTCAAATACTTAAATGCAAGCATGCACCAAGGATCTATTTCATAATGTTAGAAACTCATGCACATAGGGTTCATTTATTAATAGTCAAAATCCGTCGACTCTTCCGAATCCATCGGGCAACATCCCCTAATCCAAGGGTGACGACTATCCTTTGACAATGAGTCCGTTGGGCATCCAAACTTAACCGAGCAACGTTATTGAATCCATCGTTCGACGGCTAAAGTTTAGTCCCTCATGTGTCCATGCATTAAGCATCATAATCTGGTTCTTATCTTCATCTTAGTCCAAGGTCCAAAGGTATGCCATGCATAAGTATGTGAAATGTCTTACCGATTTCAAGTCCTTGAGCATGTTGAGCATGAATTAGGGTTCATGGCTTGGTTCAATTTGCTTGCTACACCAATTTAGTACCAAACTTGGCTCAGGAATGATACACCTCAATATTGCACTGAGTCCATGAAAGGGATCAATCCGCTCGGGTCATGAACATACACTTACAAAAGTAATTTGGAATGGTTTATAAAACAACATCGAGTTTTCTTCAGATACCTTTCAAAAATATTAGGATCAAGGTAAAATAGAGGCATAGTAGAAAAAAAGCACAAGATCCGGGACACTTTAAATTCACAAGCCAAAGGCTAAACCAAGGTCCAACATTAATCTAAAATCAACTCAAGCAAGCATGAATCAAACCTCAATCAGAACAACATATCAAGCATGGACTTGTTACAAGCTTGAATGGATGCAACACAACGTCCTAACCAAACATTAGTAAGTCTACTTACGATGCTTTCCTAGTAGAGAATTAGGAATTTTACTTACCGAGTTTCCCCAAAACTCACCCCCTCATCTTTCAGTCTTGTAGATATGGAAGTCTCACATCGTTTTGGGAGCTGTAGTCACACTAGAGGAGATAGGATTTCCCTTGGCCTATGTGGAAAACTTGTATTGTGATGCAAAAAGAAAGGAGGCCCCATAGAGAAAGGGCTTGTAAAAGTACCGTTATGTTATTAATTAGTGTGTTCTATGTGATATATGTCCCAGTCTTCTAGCTATTGTTTATCTGGGAGGTTATTTGTTCACGTTTCCGCAAGTGCATGATAACAAGATAAAAAGAATTGGGATGGCAACGAGCTTGGGACGTCGCAAAAATAACCCTTGTCGCTCGTGACCCTAGAGATGGAGTTGGGGTCGTGACAACATCTATGTTTACAACATTTAGAAATTTCAAGAGTTTTGTGAAGATTTGGATTTCAAAGTGAGTCTTTCTCTCCGACTGTTGAATCGGCTCGACGGACAAATATTTGGATTGTGTTCAATGATTTTCTACTCTTTGCACAACACAAATTTGACTTGACTTTCTTCATGAAAAATGTCATTTAAGGTCTTCCCTACAACATATCAAAATATCATAATCTTTCGATTTCGTTTGATAAGTTAAAGACACTAATTTCAGAAATTGTTCAAAACTGTTTTTCTCACTCAGGAGGTGTGAGTTATGCCCAAGCTTGGACTCAAGTCCTCAAATGCCATGTTGAGGTGTCCCAAGCTACCAAGCTAAAGCCCTATCCTACCTTGAGACTTGGTGACCAAGTTACCTTCCATTTAATGCTTTTTGACTTAGTGAGGAAGTCTTGACTTTTAAGATTTGGAGAACAAGTTAGGATTGTCTATAAATAGGGGAGGGACATTCCTCCCTCATTCCCACATCACACCACTTCATTTCCCTCCTTCACTCTCTCAACCTCACCCTCACCGTTGCCCTCCCTCTTTTTCTTGTGACCACGCTCCTCTTGCCCATTTGCTCACCTGCACGTTGCTCGATTACCTAGGCCATCCCTTGAAGTGTGGTAAGTAGAATTTGCCAATATTTGGCTAGGACGTTGTATTACACTATTCCGAGTGTGTGACGAGTCCTTGACTGAAGTTGATTGACTTGTTGTTGCTTGAAGTTCGGTTGTATTTGCTTGGATTAGTTTAGACCTTATTCCTTGATTGAGTTCGATCCTTGTTTGATGAGCTTTGGCTTGAGTTGCTAGTAAGAAGCTTGGTTTGTGTGTTTATTTGATATGTTTTGATTATTGCTTTGACACAAACCTACTTTAAAAGTGTTTTGTGAAAGCTTGTTATTTCCTCACAAAACTATTTCAAACCATTTTTCAAAAGTGCATGTTCTAGTTCACGGCCCGAGATCTGAAAAAGGGTTTTGTTGGCCTTGACATACGTGGGATCATGATGAATTGGTCCTCTCTTAGTCTTGGTGCGATATGAAGGTGTATCATTCCCAAGCCAACTTTGGTACTAGGTCGATGAACATGTCATGACGGCTAGTTCTTTCATGGTCTCGGTATGATATTGAGGCATATTGTTCTCGAGCCGAGTTTGTACTAGGTCGGTGAACATGTCATGCTGGGCAAGTCCTATCATGGTCTCGGTGCGATATCGAAGTATATTGTTTCGAGCCTAGTTGGGGTACTAGATCGGTGCTCAAACATATTGGATCAAGTCACGATTCTTGATTCATGCTCGGCATGCTCAACGTCTCGGTTTCGTAAGTCATTTCACACACTTATGCATGGCGCGCCTTTGGGCCCTTGAACTAAAAGTGAAGATAAAAACTGGATTGTAATGCTTGATGCATGGTCATATGATGGACTAAATTCTAGCCGTCAATCGATGGATTTCAGCGACATTGCTTGACAAACTCATTGTCGGAGGATTGCCGTCACCCTTGGATTAGGGGACGTTGCTCGATGGATTTCGGATGTTCGGTGGATTCGGAAGAGTTGATGAATTTCAGTTTTTAATAAATGAATCTCAAGTGCATGAGTAACACTTTATGAAATGGATTTTTGTTATAATGCATATTATTGAGTGAGGCATAAGTTCCTCGTATTATGGATTGGATCTTGTTTATGCTTGCATGATATTAAGTGAGGCGTGAGTTCCTCATGGTTTGTGGGCTCCTTATTTGGCCCGTCTTGAAACACGAGACCAAGGAGTCGACATGTGTGCAAGTCAATGGGTGGCAAACCCATAAGGCATAAGGAAGTTGATTACCGGGATCCCTTTTGGGTGCATCGTCGATCGACCTTGATATTTTGAGAAGGGTTCGAGTGAGAGCATGCTTGTCGGGACCCGAAAGATGGTGAACTATGCTTGAGCGGGGCGAAGCTAAAGGAAACTCCGGTGGAGTCCCGTAGCTATATTGATGTGAAAATTGTTCGTCGACTTGGGTATAGGGGCGAAAAACTAATTGAACCGTCTAGTAGCTAGTTCCCTCCGAAGTTTCCCTCAAGATAGTTGGAGCTCAAGAACGATTTCTATTAGGTAAAGCCAATGATTAGAGGCATTAGGGGCGCAATGCCCTTGACCTATTCTCAAACTTTAAATAGGTAGGATAGCATGGCTGCTTTGTTGAGCCACACCATGGAATTGAGAGCTCCAAGTGGGCCATTTTCGGTAAGCAAAGCGGCGATGTGGGATGAATCGAAAGTCAAGTTACGGTACCCAACTATGCGTTAACCTAGAACCCACAAAGAGTGTTGGTCGATCAAGACAAGTAGGATGGTGGTCATGGAAGTCGAAATTCGCTAAGAAGTGTGTAACAACTCACCTACCGAATCAACTAGCCTTGAAAATGGATGGTGCTAAAGTGTGCGACCTATACTCGGCCATCAAGGCAAGTGCCAGGCCTTGATGAGTAGGAGGGCGCGATGGTTGCTGCAAAACCTGGGGCGTGAGCCTGGGTGGAGCGGCTATCGGTGCAGATCTTGGTGGTAGTAGCAAATATATTCAAATGAGAACTTTGAAGACCGAAGAGGGGAAATGTTCCATGTGAACGACACTTGTACATGGGTTAGTCGATCCTAAGAGACGGGGAAGCCCGTTTGAAAGCGCCTAATGCGCGAGCTTCGAAAAGGAATTGGGTTAAAATTCTTGAACCGAGATGTGGTGGCTAACGGCAACGTTAAGGAGTCCGGAGACGTTGATGGGGGCCTTGGGAAGAGTTATCTTTTTTGTTTAACAGCTTGCCCACCTTGAAACGGCTCGGCCGGAGGTAGGGTCTAATGGTTGGAAGAGCACCGCACATTGCGTGTTGTTCGGTGCACCCCCAACGGCCCTTGAAAATCTGGAGGACCGAGTGCCATCCACGCCCGGTCATACTCATAACCGCATCGGGTCTCCAAGGTGAACAACCTTCGGTCGATGGAATAATGTAGGCAAGGGAAGTCGGCAAAATGAATCCGTAACCTTGGGAAAAGGATTGGCTTTGAGGACCGGGCATGGGGATCCTAATCCCGAACCCATCGGCTATCGGTGGGTTGCTCAAGTTGCTTTCGCGGTGAGAGAGCGTGTCGCCGCATGTCGGCCGGGGGATGGATTAGGAATGGCTCCTTTGGGGGCCTTCCTCGGGCATCGAATAGTCAACTCAAAACTGGTACGAGACAAGGGGAATCCGGTTGTTTAATTAAAACAAAGCATTATGATGGTCCCGCGAATGCTCACGCAATGTGGTTTCGCCTAGTGCTCTAAATGTCAAAGTGAAGAAATTCAACCAAACGTGGGTAAATGGTGGGTAAATGGTGGGAGTAACTATGACTCTCTTAAGGTAGCCAAATGCCTTGTCATTTAATTAGTGATGCGCATGAATGGATTAACGAGATTCCCACTTTGTCCTATCTACTATCTAGTAAAGGGGATGGGCTTGCGAGAATCAATGGGGAAAAAAGACCGGGTTGAGTTTGACTCTAGTCCGACTTTATGAAATGACTTGAGAGGTGTAAAATAAGTGGGAGCCGAAACGTGAAAGTGAAATACCACTACTTTTAATGTTATTTTACTTATTCCATGAAAGCGAGATAGGACAATGCCCCTTCTTTTAGAACTAAAGTCTGCGCATGTGGGCCGATTCGAGTGGAAGACATTGTTAGGTGGGGAGTTTGGCTGGGGCAGCATATCTATTAAAAGATAACACATGTGTCCTAAGATGAGCTCAATGAGAACAAGAGTATCGTGTAGAAAAAAATGTAAAAACTCATTTGATTCGATTTCCCGTACGAATATGAACCGTGAAAGCGTGGCCTATCGATCCTTTAGATTTTTAGAATTTGAAGCTAGAGGTGTCATAATGGTTGCCACATGGATAAGCGGCTTGTGGCAGCCAAGCGTTCATAGCTACGTTGTTTTTTGATCCTTTGATGTCGGCTCTTCCTATCATTGTGAAGTAGAATTCACCAAGTGTTGGATTGTTCACCCATAAATAGGGAACATGAGCTAGGTTTAGACCATCATAAGACAAGTTAGTTTTACCCTACTGATGATAATGTCACAATCCATTGAGATACAGCATTTGTCGCTTCGATTCGTCCCTCCCCCCAACTCCAAACTCCATAACCAACCAACAAATTCCTCTTCCTCAAACCGAGCTCGAGGGTCGCCATCCTTCGTGAGGCCCCACCAATTTCTCCTAAGTCCCAAGAACTTTAGTTTGCACCCACGGCTTGAAAGCGAGGAGTGCATGCATCATTGGAGGCCTCGTCATCTCCTAAGGCTTAGGTAAAAGGGGAATGCTCTATTGCTTTAAGTCGTGACTTGCTTCCCATGCCAATGCGCCATGACTTGAGAGTGCACACATGAGCAGAGATGGTCGACGCTCCATGACTTGAGTGCATAACCAAGCGGAAATGGAAACGGTCCGGGTATGTGTATTGCTCCACGTATGAGCATGTGACTTGGTTTAGTCGACACGCCACAACTTGAGTGATGTATAAGCGGCATGAGTGAAAATCGAAATGCTCAGAGTATTGTGTATGCACCCATGACTTGTGCTTGCCCAACTTGCCATGACTTGATTTCATACGTGAGCCGGTGCTGCATGACTTACTTCAGCATGTAACTTGCCAATGCCAATGTGCCATGACTTGAGCACAAATGACTACTGGTGAATGTTGATCGATCCTACATCATGTCGATCGATCCCTTAATTGTGCAGATTGATCATGGATGGATCCCCTCACCATGCAAATTGATTGTGGTCGAGGGCCTTGGTCATGTGGATTGATCCCGATTTGTCGAGATCGATCGTGTGAGGGCCTTGACCATGTGGATGGATCCCATCCATCGTGTGGATCGATTCCGTGTGAACAATACCCAAGGAAAGGGGAAATGGCCAAAATTTATGCTTTCATAGTTGTTTTTTTTTTGTAAGGATTTTTTTTTGTTGTCGTTTTTTTTTGTAAGGCTTTTTTTTTTTTTGGTAAAATAAGTGTGTATTAGCTTTAACCAAACTATACAAAAGGAGGTCCCGGCACCAAGGACAAACTAGTCTAAAAGAATGGAAGGGGGTTGAGAAAAGGAAAGCAAAATAGCCTACAAAGGCAACAACCAACAAAAACAAAGGCAACCAGCTCAAATAGGGGCAACGAAAACAACCAAAACAGCGACAAAACCTAGCTAATAACAACAACAACAACTAAAGGAAGAGAAAAAGGAAAACCATATAGCAACAATAGCAACCCTAACAACAGCGATGATGCTTTGACAATAGCGACCCACCTTTCGCCCACCCATAAAACAACCACCAACCGTAGAGGCATGCCCTAGGACAACAACTCGAAACCGAATCTGGCCCTCACCAACGCTTTAACCTCCTAAAATCCAAGAATTAGAAGGGAGGATTCAACATCGTAGGAGCAAATGTGGAAGGTCGATGCCCCAATTACATTGAAATCTCCTATTCTTAGTAATGTCCGCAATGCGGGTAAAAGTCAAGGCCTTATCTTTGACAACTTTGATGAGGTGGTTCTTAAGAGTCGAATCGACAACCGTTCTTCCCTAAAGAGAATCTTGTTCCTCTTCTTCCAAATCACATGGCATAAGGCTCCAAATGAGAACCAAGCCATGCATTGATGAAATTCAATGCCTAAGAGAAACTTAATTGCCCATTGGAGATTGTCCGACCAAGCCTTGTTTTGCCAAGCGAGGTTGCTTCTTGTCGCCCAAAAAACGCAATACTAGTAGTAATGTGACACCCAAAAAATAAGTGATAAATAGAATCGGGTTTAGTGTTATAGAAGACACAAGCCGCACTCTTGATTCTTCCATAGGAAAGAAGGAGACTCTGGGTGGGAAGTCGTTTCTTCGCAATGAGCCAAAGATTAAATTGATTCGTGGTATGATTGCATTGCTCCAGATAAACGCAAACCATGGTACTATGCCCTTCTTCAACTTGACTTTTTCCCATGCTGAAGCTACCGAGAACAAACTTGAACGGTTCTCCACCCAGCAAAATTGGTCTGGATTTTGAGATAGCATAGGAAGGGGTGGTCCCAAGACTCCAAAATAGACTTGATAGCTTGGCCGGGTATGGAATCAAGATCTACAACCTTCGCGAGTCCGGATAATCCCGAGCTATAAATGAGAGTGTCCGAGAAATATAAGTTTAGGGGACCTCTATGGTGCAAATAGTCAAACCAAAGAGACACATAATGACCATCCCCAACCCTCCACTGAAAGGCAAGCCAGAACTCCCTCCTAAGTTGAAGAATCTTCTTCCAGGCCCAAGAGCAAATAGTAAGCTTCTTCCATTGAAAGGCAAGCCACAACTCCCTCCTAAGTATGAATGAATCCATATACACCATACGGACTCCTTGTCAATAAAGAGGATCCATATGTGTTTTAACATAAAAGCCCTGTTACAATCATGTAGTCTACGAATACCGAGACCTCCCTCCTCTTTTGGAACTCCTCCTATGATACTTTAGCACCACCTCTACCCAGTCCTAGGCCTTTCTAGAGGAATTGTCTCAGAATTTGTTCAATCCTGTCTAACACAGCTCTAGGAAAAATAAAGACACTAGCCCAAAAGGCTTAGATCGAGTGAAGGACAGACCTAATTAGCTGAAGTCGGCCGGCGAAAGAAAAGAAGCGTTGGGCCCAAGATTATACCCTCTTTGTGATGTAGTTGATGAGGGAGTTACAATCCACGTTACCTAGCCATGTGGTTATAATGAGGACTCCCTGATATTGAACCGGCAACTTCCCTTCGTGGAACCCTAGGGCAAGGGCAATTTGGTTTTGAGATGAAGTTGATCTCCAGCAAGGAAAACCTCACTTTTGTTAATGTTTGGTCTCAACCCACTCCAAGAGGAGAAGGTATTAAGGCCTTCCTTAAGGAGAGAAACCGAGGCCATATCTACTCCATAGAAGAGGAAGACATCATCCGCAAATAATAAGTGTGACAGAGTCGTTGCTTTGCACCTCTAGAAGAATTTAAACTCCGGCTACCTTGAGTGACGGTGAAGAATCATTGAAAAAACCTTCATGACCAAGGTGAATAAATACGGCAGCATAGGGCCCCCTTGACAGAGCCCCTACCACTTGAGAACAAATCATGTAACTCCCCATTCAAGGATACGGAGAACTTAGGTGTGCGCATGCAAACCATGATATGGTGGATCAACCGATCGGGAAATCCAAAAATATGGAGAACTAGTGTCATGCCCGATCTCGAGCACGTCATCCCTTGGTGGTTGATTAAATTGCGATGTCCTAGGCGCATCGCCGACTCATTCATTTTAATGCGCATGCAAAAGCATATAAATAAATCCCTAAGTAGCACGAAGATGGGATAGAAAAGCAAGACTACAATTGCACAACCAGAACACACCTTTATACATAGGCGACTAGTTTAGTTACAATACTAGTCTATATACAATAAGTCTATTCACGCATAAAGGTCTACAAGTCCTCTATTTGTTCAAATCCCCATATGAGAACTCCAAACTCTCTTGAGAACTTGGGTCCACCACTACACCACCGGGAGGGTCAGCTGTACCCTCACAAAAGCGATCTCTAAAGCGACATTGGGATCTCGAATCCTACATGGGACCTTATGTAGGTTCATTTTGCTCGCAATGATACCATGCTCTAAATTGATGGGGTACCCTTCCAAGTAGACCCACATCAACCCGGACAATGGTCCTCACAAGCTCATAGACCTAAGCTCCTTGGTCCCCGGGAAAAGGAATCTCGGAGACTTGTTCGGTGACCCTCTTAGGGCTGGCCAAAACGCTCGGGAGGAGCCGCCATCGAGGGACTTGAAAAGGTTGAGCCTACAACGGGGTGAGACAATGTTTTAGTAAGTTCACCCCTAAACTTCAACTATGAAGGAAATACACCTAGAGGCAACTATACACACAAGTCGAAGACTTACCTTGTCTTAGTTCCCTCCTACATGTCAAGACAATTCATAATCTCAACCAATCAATTCAACCCAAACCATCGATCCATTGATCCATTTAATCAATCGATTCAATTCGATCACTACTCATCTAAGCAGAGATTTATTATTATTGCTCAACAAAGTTGATTATTATCGGCAAAGTTGATATATATATATATATATTATTACTCACCAAAGCTGATATATATTATTGCTTACCAAAGTTGACGATTCTTTTTGAACCAAAAAAATTAATATTCTCACTTTTAAAATCCACAATTCGATCTAGTTCTTAAAACCATTTTTGGTGTCAAAACCCGACATTCGAGATTTTCTAATTAAAATACCGAAATTAGTCAATTTCGGAATAAATATCCAAAATGACAATTATCACTCAATATGTACAATTTAGCATTTAATTGCAGAAAATAAGCATACCATTGCAATCGGCATGAAATTTCGGTCACCGGCTATCTTGATATAATTTTCGAAAAATATTAAATAATTAAATAAATACAAAAAAAATAAATAAATGCATTAAATACCAAAAATACCAAACATGCACAAACGATTAATTAAATCACTAATTCATTCTAACTAACTACCAAATCCATACTTAACCTAAACTAATCACCCCTTAAGCATTATTAACTTCATAAGTAGAGTTTAGTGAGTAAACTCATTAGTTTAGCATTCCGGTGAGTCCATGGCGATGGCGATGCGAGAGATGAGTGACAAACCTCGAGTGGCGACACCAAACAAGGCTCGAAAGAGACCTAAAACGGGCCTTGAAGTCTCAAAGCCCTTGTTCGCTTTTGCTTATGTTCTTGGCTGAACCGAAGGAGACCAAGGCTAGAACGGCCAAGGCAAGAGGCTAGGCGGGTAGGCGGAGCTACGGCGGACCAGGCAAGGCTTTCGGTAGCTGGATAGGGATGGTGGCGTGACTTCGACGATTGGAAGGGAGCTTAGGATTGCAAGCATGAGGCGAATGACGAGCGGGAGGCGGGACAACGCGTGACTAGCGGAATGCGACTCACGGCGGTGTGTGACGGGTTTTAGTAGGCATGCGATGGCAATGGGGAGGCTAGTCGGTCTCTCTCTAGTTCTCTCAAGCTTTCAAATGATCACAACCATGGAGAAAGGAGGGAGCAAGAGGAAGAAGAAGGCTATTGAAGCAAGGGGGACCCCAAAGGCTTCCAAGCTTCAACACTTTTCCAATTCTCCCTTTACTTGCCCTTACCATCCATCAGCCAACATCCTCAGCCAACATCTTCAGCCATTATCCACTCAAATCTTCTTCAACAAGCTTGCCAAAGGGTCCAAAATGTTGTCTCCCCCATGGCCTACGAATTTTGGACATTTGCTCATCAATTTCATTCAATTCCCCTTCCAATCAATCCAATTGAAGCCCAAACAATTCAGCCAAGGTGCTCACATCACAATTCATAGTTTCCTCATTAATTGAACTAACTTGAATTCCTAAAAAAATGGTCCTTTGATTTTTCCAGTAAAAGACGGTCCTACTTTGAATTTTCACAAAAAATCTCGGTTTGTAAAATTTTTTTTTTGGAAGATGAGTCGACGGTTCTAAAATAAAACATGACATGATAGAACTTTCAATTTCTGAAATTGGGTTTAAATTCATGGTTAAATTCAATTTGGCACGATTTTAGTGTGACCTAACCTATTGGGTAATTTTTAGAAATTTTTAGCGCATCGACCTATGTCAATTATTTTGAGCCACATGGTACATCTTCGATACATTGGCGACTCTCGGTTGTCGTGAAAATCTCGAGGTTTCAAATACGGACATAGGGTACATAAATGATAGAAAAATCGGTTTAGTGCCGTTCGACAAAAAAATTGCAATTAGGTGGAATCACCCATATACTAATCACATACCTCTATTGAATTGACCTATCTCGAGTCTACGATTGATTTTGATAATGCCGTAATGACCATTGTAGATTAGCACGGTCAAGCGAGTTGATTTCTAGTCAAATTCTCAAGTCTATTGTGTTTAGATTCATTGACATCATCAATTGATAGACTAGTTATCCCGTGAGTAATCAGTTCACGGAAAAGAACTATAGGCACATTGATGAAAATCCCAACTTATTCAATTGAAAACAAAATCATAAATTCGGGATGTCACAACTCTTCCCCTCTTATAAAAATTTCATTCTCGAAATTTAAACCATTACAAACTTTAAACAAAAAGATGGGGGTACAGTCGTCTCATCAAATCTTCACTTTCCCAAGTTGCTCCTTCAGTACCGTGGTGTTGCCAGACCACTTTAACCAATGGGATCGTCTTGGTGCGCAGAACCTATTCCTTCCAATCCACAGTCTGAACAGGGCTTTCAACGTACGACACTTTGTCATCCACGTCTAACTCTTCAAAATTTAGCATGTGGGTTGAGTCGGGCTCATACTTCCTCAACCTTGACAAGTGAAAGACGTCATGCACTTGTGCTAACCTTGGTAGCAATGCAAGACAATACGCTAAAATCCCTATTCTTTCCGGAATCTCAAAGGGACCTACGTACCTCGGACTCAGCTTTCCCTTCTTGTTGAAAGCGTGAAGTACCCTCATTGGTGACACATTCAAAAAATGTGATCACCAACTTGGAATTCTAATGGCCTTTGACACTTATATGCGTAGATTTTTTGGTGGCTCTAAGCGATCTTTAATCTGCTCTTGATGACGGCAACTACATCCATTGACTGTTGGACTAACTTTGGGCCCGTGATCTTTCTTTCTCCAACCTCATCCTAAAACACTAGTATTTTACACGCTCGCCATACAACGCTTCAAAAGGAGTCATCTAAATGCTGTTGGTAGCCGTTGTTGTTGGCGAACTTGACAAGATGAAGCTGTTCCTCCCAACTTTCCTTGAAATCTAACATGTAAGCTCGCACTATGTTTTTGAGGGTTTGAATTGTTCTTTCAGATTGGCCATTTGTACGAGGATGATAGGTCATACTATATTGCAACTTTATTCCTAAGGCAGCCTACAAACTCTTCCAAAAGGCAACCGTGAATCTTGAGTCTTGGTCTAATGTAATCGCCGCCAACACTCCATGCGACGAACAATATGACATACATACAATTATGCATGCATGTCCAAATCAAGATCCTTTCAAATGGCGATGAAGTGAGCTGACTTTGTCGATCTGTCAACCACTACCTAAATGGAATCATTACCCCTTTGCTTCCTTGGTAAGCTTGTCACAAAATCCATTATGATGTGTTCTCATTTTCACCATAGAATCTCAAGAGGTTGCAAAAGTCCTCCCGGCTTACAATCTTTGTGCCTTCACTTGCTAACACGTCGGACACTTGGTGACATGCTTGGCGATATCTGCCTTCATATTGGACCACCGATAGTGTTAACGCAGATTCTAGTACATCTTCGTACTACCGGGATTGTTTAACTTGCTATGATGAGCTTATGATAAAATCTCTTCTTTAAGCTCGCATCGTCGGTACACACAATTGTCCTCAAAACCTTAGTGTTCCCTCTTTAGAAGGATCTTCGAATCTACGGGTCTTTCCCTTTGAAGCATCTTGATCCTTATCTCGCACTTCTCGGTTCAATTTTGAGGGTGGCCATAAGATTTGAAAGGTGGCCTACGTCAAATTTGAAAATCGAATCTCAAGCTTTCTCAAGTAAAATCTATTCCTTGACCATCATATGCACAATTGAAGACTTCCGACTTAGCACATCCGCGACCTTAATCGCCTTTCTAGGCTGATACAAAATATCACAATCATAGTCTTTCATGAGTTTCATCCAAAGCAACATTGTCTCATATTCAACTCATTCTAAGAGAATATGAGACTTTAATGGTCAGTGAAGATCTGGAACCTTTCTCCACACAAATAATGTCTCTAAATCTTCGAGTGAAAATGATTGTTGCGAGCTTTAAGTCATGTTTCGGATAATTCAGCTTGTGAGGTCTCAATTGATGGGACACGTATGCAACGGCTCTACCATGTTGCATCAGCACGCAATCCAATCCTCTAAATGATGCATTACTATAGATCTTGTATCCTCTAGGATTGGATAGTATGTTTAGCATAGGTGCAATAGTCAGCTTTTGCTTAAGCTCTTAGAAACTACACTTGCACTTGTTTATCCACATAAACTTTTCTTCCTTCTTTAGTAGTCGAGTCAATGACGACGCTAGTGTTGAAAATCCTTCCACAAACCTTCTATTAACCTATTAAACCCAAAAAGCTTATGATCTCTGTCATTATTTCAATCTTGGTTGGGTCTACATAGATTCCTTCGCTTGAAATCACGTGATCTAGAAACGCAACACGAGTCAACCAAAACTCGCACGTTGAACTTGGCATATAGCTCATGATTCCACGAGTTTGAAGCATTATCCTTAAGTGCCTTTCGTGCTCCTCGGGACTACAAGAGTACACTAGGATGTCGTCGATGAAAATAATCACAAACTAATCTAGGTACTCCTTGAACACACGGTTCATCAAATCCATGAAAGCGGCGAGGCGTTCGTCAAACCAAACAACATTATAGTGAACTCATAATGGTTGTATTGAGTACAAAACACCGACTTCGGTATGTCCTCCTTTTTTAATCCTCGTTGATATTACCTGTCCTCAAGTGGATCTTTGAAAATATCGACGCTCCTTGCGAGTTGGTCAAACAAGTTATCGATCATTGGGAGCGGATACTTGTTCTTGATTGTCACTTGATTAAGTTGACAATAGTCGATGCATAGATGCAACAAACCATCTTTCTTCTTCACGAATAGAGGCTGGTGCTCCCAAAGGTATGAATCCTTTATCTAACAATTCCTGCATCTACACCTTCAATTCTTTTAACTCAAACAATGCCATTTGGTAAGGAGTCTTAAAGATTGGTTCTGTCCCGGGTGCTAACTCGATCACGAACTCTCTCTCTCTCTCTCTCTCTCTCTCTCTCTCTCTCTCTCTCTCTCTCTCTTTGGCGGTAGGTGGCAATTCCTTCAAAAACATGTCTGGAAATCCTTGCACTACGGTGATGTCTTTGATCTTCAACTTCTCAACTTTGTATCCACGACAATTGCTAAGTAACTTAGACAACCCCTGTCTAATAAACGGGCTGACTCAAGCGACAAGATCAAGGTAATTGAGGGTCCTCCTCAACTCCTAATAAACTCGGAACTTTTACCCGCTAACGGGTTAAACTAAATCGCTTTATGATAATAGTCCATCTTAGCTCGTTGCTTGGTAAGCCAGTCCATGCCAATTATTACGTCAAAATCATGCATGGCTAGGACTATCAAATCTATCCTCCCCTCTTGCTCACTAATCACTAACTTGCAACTAGTACAACCCACTACAACTAACACCTTATCATTTAACGTGTAGATATGCTAACCATTAACTCCAACAACTCGGGACTCAATCCTACTAGCTTAACAAACTGTTCAGCTATAAATGAATGAGTGTAGCTAGGGTTAAATAAAGCATATGCAACATGGTTGTTTAGCGAAACCGCACTTGTAATCACATCGGGCGCGTCTTTAGCATGTCCTCTCGTGATTGCATACGTCATTCCTTGAGCTAGAGATCTATTCAGTCCACCTCGCTATGCAATTTGTAGCACAAACCCCTTATTTTGACCCAACGGTGGCGGCGGCGATAGCTGTTGTAGTCCCCTCGAGTTTCTAGGACTGTTTTTGGCAAAGTGACCTTGTTGGCCACACTCGAAGCAAGCATCCATCCTTAAAGAGCACAAGGCTAATCCATGTCACCTCTCACAAAAGTGACACACGTCATTATGATTTGATGCTAAATTTCCAATTCCACCCTTCCTATTGGGTGAAATAGGATATCTTCCTCCGGTCATCGACTTCTTCTCGAATCGGATTCGGTCCTTATTCGAATTGAACCATGAAATAGACATAGCAGTCTGTTCACTCAAGTATCTCTCTATTAGTTGGGCCAAACCATAAACCTCGTTGTAATCTTTTAGGTCAAATGGCACTAGTGTTCTCCTCGGCTTTGGTTGGAGACCGTTCCTAAACCTTCGAGCTTTGTCTTCCGAGATCCTTTATCGGTCTTGGAGTGTGCGTGACAACTCCATGAATTTAGCTTCATATTGATCCACCGTCGGCATGCCTTGACAAAGGCGCTGAAATTCCTCCATCTTGTGCTCTCGGGTGCTACCAAAAAGGTACTTGCCATTGAAGGCTCTAAGGAAAGTGTTCCACATTAGGACTACGTCTTTAGGGAAAAGCTGTGTCTCCGGTGGCTCTCCACCAAGTATTTGCATTACCCCGCAGCTAGTATACTACTAAGACAACTTTCTCCTCCTTAGTGCACATCAAAAGTGCAAAGGCTTTCTCCAAATCTTGGATCCAAAGCGATGCGGCTTCAAGATCTCTGTGCCATTGAACCTCGGCGGGTTCGGCTTCAAGAACTATTCTACCAACTTATGAATTGGCCTCTCTCTCTCCACAACTACATTGCCAAGTGGAACTTTGGTAGGAGCCGTAGTGATTGCGGCTTCAGCAACGGTGGCAACGGCAGCAATAGCAGCGAAGCTATAGCGACAATGGCTTGATTCTAGGCCTGTTGCTCCATCAGATTCCCAAGCCTCTCAAACGCGTGCATGATCCCTTCAATCTTGGGATTACTAGGGGCTGCTACCCTAGCACCAACAGGAGGTGGTGCTACTCCACTAGCGCTAGCCTTAGCCAACACTCTACCTCGGGTACCAACCCTAGTCGGCATCCTACCCCAAGTCACGGGTCCTATCGACATCTTCCTAGGAGTCATACGCTTCTAATCACTCATCTACGGGATCTTTATAGAAACATGCTTTCCAATTCAAATACCATATTAGAATTGGAGCAATCCCCACAAAAAATCTACCAATCAGCTATCATTGACATGCACCATCATAAAATAAAGGCCATTCCTATTAACTATCTCATAACTTATCGCATCTTATCACTCCAACTATCAACCAGCTCTAATACCAATCCGGTGGGGATGTCATGCCTTCATCCTCGAGTGTGTGCTCATCCTTTGGTGGTCGATTAAATTGCAACGTCCCAAGACGCGTTGCTGACCCATTCATTTAATGTGCATGCGAAGCATATAAATAAATTCCCAAACAACATAAAGATGTGATAGAAAAGTAGGACCACAATTGCACAACCATAACACACATTTATACACGGTGACTAGTTTATTTACAATACTAGTATAAGTCTATTCAAGCATAAAGGTCTACAAGTTCTCTAGGCATTCAAATCCCCCTGAAATCTCCAAACTCTTCGGGAACTTGGGTCCACCATTGCACCACCAAGAGGGTCGGTTGTACCCTTGCTAAAAGCGATCTCTAACATTGACACGGGATCTCTAAATCTTGTAGGGCACTTTCTCTAGGTCCATTTCCCCTCAATGATACCATACTCGAATTGATGTGGTACCCTCCTAGGTAGACTCACATCAACCCGGACAATGGTCTTCACAAGCTCATAGACCCAAGCTCCGAGTGTTTTGGGCTGGCCAAAACACTTTGGAGGAGCTGCCATTTAAGGACATTAAAAGGTTGAACCCATGATGGGGTGAGACAATGTATTAGCAAGTTCATTCCTTAAACTCCGACTAAGAAAAATACACCTAGAGGCAGCTATACACACAAGTCGAAGACTTACCTTACCTCGTTTCCTCCGCATGTTAGTACGCAGTTCATAATCTAAACCAATCAATTCAACCCAAACCATCAATCCATCGATCCATTCAATCAATCGACTCAATTTGGTCATTCTCACCTAAGTTGAGATTTATTATTATTTCTCACCAAAGTTGATATTGATATATATATTATTGCTCACCAAAGTTGACAATTCATTTTGAACAAAAAAAAAAAAAACTAATATTCTCACTTTTAAAATCTCACAATTCTATCTAGTCCTTAAAACCATTTTTGGTGTCAAAACTCAACACCCATAATTTTCTAATCAAAATACCGAAATTATTCAATTTTGGAATAAATATCCAAAATGACAATTATCACTCAATTTGTATAATTTAGCATTCAATTGTAGAAACTAAGCATACCATTGCAATCGGCACGAAATTCTGGCCACCGACTATCCTAGTATAATTTCTGAAAAATATTAAATAATTAAATAAATAAAAAAATAATTAAATAAATGCAATTAAATACCAAAAATACTAACTTAGGCTAGAAATGCTTAATTAATCACCCGAACGGGCCGGGAAAATTTCAAAATCTATCTAGATAAATAGTACAACTTATCTAGTCTCTAATCTATCCGTTCTAACCACCTAACATGCACAAACGATTAATTAAATCACTAATCAACTCTAACTAACCACCAAATCCATATTTAGCATAAACTAATCACCATTTAAGCATCATTAACTCCATAAGCAGAGTTTAGTGAGTAGACTCACCAATTTAACATTCCGGTGAGTCCACGGTGACGGTGACGCGGAGACGAGCTACAAACTCCTAGTGGCGGCACCAAACAAGGCTCGGAAGAGACCTAAAACGAGCCTTAAAGTCTCAAAGCCCTTGCTAGCTTTTGCTTTTGTTCTTGGCTGAACCAAAGGAGACCAAGGCTGGAACGGCCAAGGCGGGAGGCTAGGCGGGCAAGTGGAGCTACGGGGGCCAAGCAAGGCTTCCAATAGCTAGACAAGGATGGTGGTGCAACCTCGACGACTAGAAGGGAGCTCGGGACCGCGAGCAAGAGGTGGACGATGAGCGAGGAGGCGAGACGACACGTGATGGGCGAAGCGCAACTTCGTGGCGACGTGTGGCGTGCGATGGGCTTCGGCATGTGTGCAACAACGGGGGAAGACTAGCCGGTCTCTCTCTAGTTCTTTCAAGCTTTCAAATGATCACAACCATGGAGAAAGGAGGGAGTAAGAGGAAGAAGGCTACTAAAGCAAGGGGGACCCCAAAGGCTTCCAACTTCAACACTTATCCAATTCTCCCGTTGCTTGCCCCCACCAGCCATCAGCCAACATCCTCAGCCATTATCCACTCTAATCTTCCTCAACAAGCTTGCCAAATGGTCCAAAATGTTGACTCCCCATGGCCTACGAATTTTGGACATTTGCTCATCAATTTCATTCAATTCCCCTTCCAAACAATTCAGCCAAGGTCCCCACATCACAATCCACATTTATCCTCATCAATTGAACTATCTTGAATCTCGAAAACATGACCTAAAACGGTTGTCGATTTTCTCGGTCAAAAACGGCCATACTTTGAATTTTCGCAAAAAATCTCAGTTTGCAGAAAAATCTTTAGAAGATGAGTCGACAATCCTATAATAAATCACGACATGGTAGAACTTTCAATTTTTGAAATTGAGTTTAAATTCGCAGTTAATTTTAATCGGCGTGATTTTAGCGCAACTTCACTTACTCGGGTAGCTTTAGGAATTTTTAGCGCATCGACTTGTGGTTGATTATTTTCGAGCCACATTATACATCTTTGACACATTGGCGACTTTCGGTTGTCATAAAAATCTTAAGGTTTCAAATACGAACATAGGATATAAAAATGACAAAAAAATCGGTTTAGTGCCATTCGATAGAAATTTTGCAATTAGGTGGAATCACCCACACACTAATCACATACCTCTGTTAAATCAACATATCTCCAGCCTTTGATCGATTTTGACGGTGCCGTAATGACCATTGCAGACTAGCACGTCAAGCGAGTCAATTCCTAGTCGAATTTTCAAGTTTATTACTTTTAGATTCCTTAACGGCTTCACTTGATAGACTAGTTATCCCATGAGTGATCGGTTCAGGGAAAAGAACTATAGGCATGTCGATGAAAATGTTGACTTATTCAATAGAAAACAAAATCATAAGGGTCAAGGTGGAAACCACTAAAGAGTTCCTTAGCTAGGAGTATGTTATCTCCGATTCGCCGGCCTTTGACAAAAGCACTTTAAGACGGGTTAATAATTGCTTGAAGAATGGAAGCCACTCAGTAGGCCAAAATCTTGGTAATGCACTTATAAATTGTATTACAGCAAGCGATGGGTCCGTAATCGGAAAATGAAGAAGCATTTGGTTGTTTGGCACCAAAGCTAAGATGGTGTTGTTTGTCTCCCGAAGAAGTCTACCCAAGCTAAAGGAGTCTTCAAGCGCTTCAAGGACCAAAGGCCCTACGAGTCTCCCGAGTTGTGTTTAAAGAATTCGATAGTAAAACCATCCGGCTTAGGTGCCTTACCAAGAGCCAATGGAAAAATGGTATCCTGTATCTCTCCCGCATCTCAAGCCTCATAGGCACATCCCGCGGTGCCAAAGGTCGGAAGTAGGTAACGAAGAGTTGCTGCACTGCCTTAGGGTTCGTGACTAGGTTACCGAGAGGAATCCAAGACCGAAATAATCTTGTTCCTCAATTGTCTTTTATTGACCGAGTGGTGGAAGAATTTAGTATTTCTATCACCCTCCTTAAGCCACTCGATCCTATACTTCTACCTATAGAAGGATTCTTCCTTGCTTTGAAGGTCCACAAAGGTCCAATGTTGAGTTTTCTCTCACTCCGCAAGAACTACGTTGGTCGAATCTTGCTATAGTCCAACCGGGTGGCACGTAAAGCTATCCTCGTCCGCTATTCGCGAGAGATATTAGAGAATGACTCTCTATCGAGATGCTTGAGATGGCCCTTAAGAGTCTTCAACTTGCTTACTAATTTGTACATAGGAACCCCCTCACTCGGGGTCTCCCACACTTGGATAACGGTAGAAGAGAAGGAATGGTGCTTCATCCATAAATAAAAGAACTTAAAAGGCTTCCTATGAGGTATAGGGTTCAAGACTTTGACAACTATAGGGGTATGGTCGGATATACCCGAGGAAAGGAAGGAAGCTTCCAAGAAGGAGAAATCTTGGCTCCATTTTGTATTCATAAGAACTCTATCAATCTTCCTTAATTTCCGGTTAGGACCAACGAAAGTAGCCCTGTGTGAAATGAAAACCAACATATCTTAGATCTTCTAGCTCGATTGAGCTAAACACTAACTAAACTCGTCAAAGTAGGGGATCCAAATGTCGTGCCACCTATCCGGTCGACAGATCCTTAATGGCATTGAAATCACCTATCACTAGCCAAGGCAAGTCCGCAAGATGGCACTCATATGAACTAGGTCCGCCCAAAGCGGTCGTCGGGAAAGGAAGGTATGCTCAACATAAATAGCCGGGAAGCAACAATACAAGCCCAAAACTACAAACTTTAATCTCCCATGGACTGCTTGGACATCAAAGCTAACAAGCAAAGGGTTCCAACCGACCCAAATTCTCCCTCTCGGAGAGTAATCATAATTAGCCACCCAACTCCAACCTAACAAGAGTCTTGTGGAAATAGAAAGGAAAAGGGACTCGAGGACTTTAGTCTCTAGCAAACCCATAACACACAAAACATTAGAGGAAACAAGGTTCCAAACTTTAGCCTATCTTGTGGGATCAAGAAGACCCCTAATATTCCGTCCATCGACGCGTCACCATGACACCGTCGCCTTTGAGACACCAGCCACCTTCGCGACTCGCCACCTCGCCACTTTGCTCGCGTCTACCACCGTTATTCCGTTGGTCTCCGCCGCTCAAGATCCATCCGTGACACCGCTGCTGCCCTTGCTTTGTTCGTGATTTGCTCAACTCGACGCTCACTTTGCGTTCCCCGGCGCTTCCTCCTACTCGCCCGTTCTTTGCCGAGCTGCTAGCGGTTGAAACCCTTGCCTCACCATAGCGATTTCGCCCTCGGCCCGTCTGCGATACCCGCAAAGCCTTTGCTGCTCCCGACGACATGACGCCACCGTCTGCTTGCCTTCGCCGACCCGATTGCGACTCCGACGCCTAGCAAGCACCGCGCTAGATCCGGACGCCCCCAACTTGCCAACCTCCACCTTTGATCGACGCCTTCACCCGGGGTTCTTTGCCCGCAATGCCTTTCGCCGGTGAGATGGATTGAATGTGTCAAATGGGATACTTCGGAATGATAAAGGAAAACCTTATTCCATACACTTTGTTTCATACACTAAACCCCGATAAGTTGTGTGAAAAAATTCTATGCCTATGAGGAAAAGGGTGATCTCGCAAAGGGTACGTCAACCGAAGTGATGAGAGGCGATTCTTCTTCTACCCGAAAAACTACGGGTATACCCATTGTTTAGCCTTTTGAGCCCACACACATGAGAGTTTTTAAATTATCCCTATCAAGGACATCCCACATTGGGACAAATTTGAAATAAAAGGTAAGAGTTTTCTTACTTACACTTGCATCAATCTTCAAGTATTACTTTCACAGCGTAACTTGTACGATAATTTAAAGTGCCTTAGGATGACGAAGAGAAGTTCTCTCTCTATCCTATACACTTTATCCATTGCATAGCTCACTTGAGCCTATGAATTCATTTCATGTTAAACCCGGTTGGTGATCATCTCCCACCGGGGCAAGACAAAAACATTCAAGTGGCATGAACTAGAATGCCGACAATATGGAAACTTTGTCCAAAGAAAATAAGTGCAAAAAATGGGGCATGAAAAAAGCGAGTGTACCTGGTAAAAGCAAGGCCCATGCCCAAAGAAAAAATCAAACACTTGATGAAGTGAGTCGTATTCCCAACAAGGTAGTACTAAAAAACTCAAATGCTGAAATGTTATAATCAATGGAGTTGTGATGTGAAGAAAATCTTCAACATTGGAGAAAAAATTAGTGGAAATGTCAAGATGATCACCAAATTTGACCCCTAAACACTTTTTTAGCCTAATCATCTTTTTGTTTCTCAACCCATGAACTTAGCCTACATTACGTCCCTTGCAAAAGTCTCTTCAAATTAGGGCACTTGAATTAACGTAAAAGTTTACATGTTTGAAAGCATCGCTTGAAGAAGTGCGAGTAAGATAATTTCTGCTTCATTTCTCATGTTTCTTGACTTATAAACCCCAAGATGATTGCGAAATATCACTCATTTTTCAATAGCCTCGATTCAAAGAGTCCCCTTTGCTAAGCCATTGTCCAAGCCCGCATTACGGTCCTGTTAAAAGATCTCTCAAATTGGTAAGTTCGTACCATTTGCAAGATTACTCGGACCCTTGTGCGGCATGACAATGGTGAGATAGAGTGATTGTCAAAACCTACATCAAAGGTCGGGATGAAATAGCTTTTTTAATGAGGATGAGTGAAAAAGTCCTTTTAGACCGAAAGATCCCTCATTTGACACATCAATGTGTTCTAACCATAATATTCTATTGAAATCTTTTCCAATGGAAATTAGGTGATGCAAGATTAACATAAATCATTAAGCATGATCCTCCCTTGAATTAATGCATGTTTGTGATTACAAATGTATGTTGCCTCTCCTACAAGTGTGTTTTGCGGGAGACATATCCCCAAGGAACAAAGATGTTGCCAGGTAAGTATATCTCTATCAATACCTTAAATACTTGTTATTACACGGGTATTCCATTTTGAGTATATTGACACTCGATTGAGTTGTCCCCCAAAGATTTTTCTCCGGATCCATTAAGACGACCGAAGAAAGGTTCGGGTCTTGGTCAAATAATTTGCGCTGCAATGCTAGACGATCGAAGAAAGGTTCGAGTCCTAGCCAAGCAAAATCTCAGTTTAGGCGACCGTAGAATGGTATGAGTCCTAGGCAACATTTATTTCCTTATTCAGGCGGCCGTAAAATGGTACGGGTCCTAGACAACATTTATTCATCTATTCAGTAACCGTAGAATGGTACGGGTCTTATACAACATCTATTTCCCTATTTAGGCGACTATAGAATGGTATAGGTCCTGAAAAGTAAGTCTCCATTTAGGTGACCGTAGAATGGTACGGGTCCTAGACACAACTCAAACACTACCATACTAGGCGACCATAAAAAGTACGGGTCCTAGGAAAGCGGTTTCCTTACAAAACCTTACTTTGCCATACTAGGCGATTGTAGAAAGATACGGGTCGTAGGAAAGCAGTCTCCTTATAAAACCCTATTATTATTCTAGGCGACCGTAGAAAGGTACGAGTCCTGGATATGTAACACCAACTATCTTGAGTTACTCTACCCTCATTGAAGGTAAGTTATTCTAGGTAGGTTCCTTTATCATTTGCATTTTCATGCAGCATATAAATTACATTTTAAAATGGGATTCATTTTCCCACCAAAAAAATCATTCATTACATGTGCATGGTCAAAATTTAGGTCTCAATTTGTCCTTGAAGGCAACCTCTACGAGCTCACCTTTAAAGAGGGGCGGGCCGTTGACACCTAAATTTTGGCAACTGGGTTATTTATTTATTGCATAAAAAATTAGGGGGTCAATTTTATCCCTAAAAAAATATATTAATTGCAAAGCATATTAATCTAAGTGCATTTGTTTTTAATTCGCATTTTGTGCATTTATTTATTAGGCGATGGTGTATGGGTCAAATTAGTGGCTTTGAGTTTTAAATTAACAGATTTGGACTAAGCCCATGAAACGAGCAAATTGGCCCAAGCCCCTTTTCTTTAATGAAAAAAATTATCTAAATGGAGATTTGATGTGATATTACGATGGCATTTAGAATTTAAGAAAATCACATTACAATCTTATCTTTATCATAGATGATGAAATCGTGGGAGAATATTCATGAGATAAGGAATTTTTGTGATCGGGAGGTTATAGGCAATCTTTGCGAGATGGAATATTCACAAAAGGATCACATTTTGTTTTGCCTATAAAAGGGCATGTACGGAGATTGAAAGGGGGCTTCTCTTTGTCAAAGAAAAAGAAAATAAAAGTAAAAAAAAAAAAAAAAAAACCAAAGAGAAGAGACATGAGAAGGTAGAAGCAAAAAAGTACGGTAGGGAGATGTGAGAGGTGAGAGCAGAAAAAAACAAAAGAAAAGGAGAGGAAAAGGGCTATGTCGTCATCTTCTTCGCGAGGGCCCTCCGGCCACGCCAGCCCGAGCCGCGCCGTCCACCGTCACGCCACCGCGACACTAGCCACCTCCGGACGCCAATTGCCTCCGCGACTTGCCACCTCGCCGCTCCGCTTGCGTCTACCAACGTTGTTCCGCCGGTCTCCACCACTCGAGATCCATCCGTGACGCCGCTGCTACCCCTACTCTATTCGTGATCTACTCACCTCGGCGCTCGCCACGTTCCCTCGGCGCTTCCTCCCGCTTGCTCATTGCTGCCCGAGCCGTCGGCGGTTGAAACCCTCACCGGACCATCGCGATTTTGCCCTCAACCCATCTGCGATGCTAGCAAAGCCTCCGCTTGCTCTCGACGCTGTTGGTCCGCTTGCCTTCGCCAAGCCAATTGCAACTTCGATGCCCGGCGAGCACTTGCGCTAGATCCGAATGCCCCCAACTCGCCAACCTCTACCTTTGATCGACGCCTTCACCCAAGGTTCTTTGCCCACGACGCCCTTCGCTAGTGGTTCGAGCCACTGCTTCGCCCATGCCGACGACGCTAGGGACCGGTCGCCGATCTCCTCTCCGCTCGAGCCTTCCTAGCTTTGCCCTTATGTTGCTGCCAACACCGCGAGTTCACCCTTGACGGAGTTCCTCGCCGGCGACTCCCCTTGCCGAAGCCCCGAACTAGATGCCAAGCTTTGCTTAGAAAAGAAAAAGGAAAAAAAGAAAAGAAAAGAAAAAGGAAAGCAAATTTGGTAGTTTTTTTTTTTCTATTTACTTTATTTTGTTTATATTTTTTTAAGTTTAGTTATTTAAATTGGAACATTGGATATCAATACTCATGAATCTTGTAGGCATTATCTACAAGGGTTTTGTCCAAAATTATTGTAATTATTAATTTGATCTATAAAATGTCAGATCATTTTTTTAATTATATTAACTTTTGGGCATTTTGATAGTATTTTAATTGTTAAATCATTATAATTATTAATTTGATCAATAAGACTTGAGATCAGATTTTTTATTATTTTGAACCTTTTGTCGTGATGTTTAGGTTTAGAGTAATTGTTAATTTAACTTGTAAGACAATAGGTTTTTTTTTTCTTTTTAAAATTCTAATCCTTTATTTGGTGTATATATTGATTGTTTAGATATTATTGCTTGTCTTGGAAAAACACTAAAAACATAAAAATAAAAATAAAATAAAATAAATCAAATCTTGCATTGGTGTGTTGGTTTGGTAAATTAGGATTGCATTTTAGATGACTTTTGGAATAGATTAGGATTGATTTTAGATAATGATTGCACATTTAGATAATCTCATTTTTCTTAGAAAAATAGTTTTTTAAGATAGGATAGGGTTTATGTCAAATTAATCCCTAAAACATATTAGAAAATTATTCATTTTAGATAGTTTAATTAAGGTTCTTATTAATTCCGAATTTTAATAAGAAAAATACAAAAATATTAGGTGCATGTCAATTAGTTTGCATGTTAGGTTCATTTAATTAGAAATAGCTTGTAAGTAAAATTAGGTCATATAGTTTAAATGCATGATTTATGATAAACTTCTAGTTAAAAGAAAAATTTAAAAAAAAAAAATACTCGCTTTAGTGGGTGGAATTCATTTGGTGCAATTTATTCAATGTTTAGTAATGATTGAGCATTTGTGTGATTACCCCATTGCATGATAGTAATTTAGGTTAAAATAAATCCAAGCTACCTGCAAAAACATTTTTGAAAATAAAAAAGAAGCGATATTGAAATGGCATTAGAGAGATCTAATGTAACCAAGTCTCCATACCCTTAGTCTGGTTCATAGAAGTATAATAATTCTCAAATTATTTTACTTATGTGTTTAATCGACTTATTGTAAACTGATTAATGGCGACTCCTACTTAATAATATTTTGCATGCTAAATACTTGAATCTTAAGTCGCGAATTGGTATGGGCTTGGGAGAGCTCGAACTAAGTTTAAAGACTTAGTAGTACATTAGCCTAAACCTAGGTGGTGCACCCAAAATTTAGGTCACGACATGGATGTGAAAGAAACAAATCCCCTTATCATTCGCCATTACTTCAGAAAGCTTCGGACCTCGGGCGTGTTTTAGGGCATATTTTGTGAGCTTGAATGGGAGTTTCGTCCCCACATAATACCTAATCAAGCACTCGTGCTATTTCGAGCCGGTGGCCTCCAGCACTTTCTTAGAGAGAGTAACAATAGGATTATTGTTAACAAAAAGTTGGTGGAACAAACATTAAATCATATGCCCTAGTTGTCACTCTAGCAACATTGACCCAGGATTAGGTAGCCGGAGGTTTTGAGCTCCTAGCATGCTAGTTCTTGGATTAGGGTCACTTGGAGGCGGACCTAGTGTAGCACCCCGAGCCCTTCGGCAGTCGCCACAAGCACTAATGTTACACTTTATTACCTTTTTCTATCTTGTACTTAGAATAAGCGTCGTTAATCACAGGCATTTTTTTTTAAAGCGGTCCCAGCGCGACTCATAGTGGAAGCAAATTAAACATCACAATCTATCCCCTACCAATCCATGATACCAATACACACCACTAATTTACCATCATTTTATAACCAAGCTTCGACACTTTACTTACATACATATATAATAAGATGGGATTCCCTTGGTCGGTACAAAAAAAGGAAAAGCTAGGACTCAGCCACGTCCGGCCTAAAACCTCAAAAAGAAACTCTCGACCCTCAACATCATACGAGTACAAACCCCCATCGAAAGTGTCGACTATTTACATCAAAAGATCCAGCTCCTACTCATCGCGCGGGTCTCACACCCAACCCGGTGCATCAAGCGGTGGTGGCGGCAACATCCCTCGCATCGCTCCATCCGACGAACGTGCACGAAATGAACTCCGAATGACGGGGCCCCCGGCCAGCCCTATGTCGTACATCATTAGACAGCGTACTCGAATAAAAGTCGGTCCGGGAACGAGAGGGAGTCTATCTCAAAGCACACTCAACCTCTACATCGGATGGTAGACCATAAAACACCCCAAAAGGGGTAGCGGCATACTTGCTAATCTAAAATGTTTTTCCCCAAAAGGGGTGAGTACAACCACTCAGCGAGATAGGGAAATCCAATAACAACTCAATGCACCATGCATATCATCATACGATGCAGGCATTACTTACCTTGAAGTCATGCGCATTTTAACCATGCATCATCATATCATACATATCATCATCATCATGGCATATCATATATCATTATCATCGTCATGCATTTCATCATGCATATCATACCATGGATGATCATCATATCACATCACATATCATCATTATCATCATCATCACCATGCATATTATCATGCATATCATATCATTATCATCATCATGCATTTCATCATGCATATCATACCATGGATGATCATCATATCACATCACATATCATCATCATCATGCATATCATCATGCATATAATATCATGGGTGATCATCATTATTTCACATCACATATCATCATAATCATCATCATCATGCATATCATGTCGTGATTTAATTTTCATCTTTATCTTTAAATTTGATCACCACATCACCCATTTCTCAATCATCAATTTGATCATCCCTCGGGCAAAGACCTCCCGAGGTTCCCCTGGTATTCAGCCTTCCAGGCCACCAGGCTTCCGCCCCCCACATTCCGGGCATCTCGCATCTCAACTAGTATCACGAGGCATTCCCTTCGGGCGAAACCTCAGCAAGTGCTTCCGGCCTTTACCCTTCTAGCCAGGCATCTCACACCCACATCCTGGCATCGCGAGGCATTCCCTTCGAGCGAGAAACCTCCGACGGGGCTTCCGGGCTCCCACATACCAGGCATCCTGAATCTCCCGGGGAACTCCGGCAATGCATCTCTATACATTCCGGCCTCATCCTCCACCCCAACCACTTACTCACTTATCCTTATCCATATTTATCATTCTTTTGATCTCATTATTACATGGCATATGATTCACGCATACATCACAATTCATGATCATACATACACCAATGTCTTATTATACATGTAACAATGCATAATTATTTATTAATAAATTCAATGGAATTTATGGCCAATAAAATAATCCCTTTTTATTTTATTATTATATTATTATTATATTTATTTATTTTCATAAATAAATATTAAATTCAATATCTATGATTTTCCCAAAATCATAATATTCAAACAATCGTTAAACAAACCAATAAGGTGACAAATTTCATGCAAAATTCATGGCCAAATTGAATTTCACAATTTCCACAAAATAGCACATGATATTCGGATAATAACCAGAATGCACAGTTTCCAAATAAATTCGATTAAAATATTCATACGCCCTCCAAAAATTACGAAATTTTACAGGGTGATAGCCAAGATATTTTCGTGCATCTTTCATGCAGAACTCCAAGGCAGATTCTTTTTATATTATTTTATACAACCTCACGAAGCTTCTGGAACCATTACCACATCGTCCAGAATACACATCTCCGAAATATTAAGATTTCACCCATCTATTCTCTTTCGTTTCCTCTGAAATTTGGATATGTTATGTATCAAGGTGTACTTTACAAGTTTCATGAAGAGATCTAGGTCAAATAACCAAATTATGGTCACCATTTAAGTCCATGAATTCTCGGGTGTCTCGGAATACAACACCAGAATCATCGTCTCCAAGATCTAGCCGATTTACTAGGCTATACTGGTTCATTTCTCTTCAAATTTGAATATGTTTTAGTTTAAGGTGTTACCTACAACTTTCATGAAGACATCGAAGTCAAATCTTCAACAAAAATCAACATGCAATAGAGAATCCAACAAGAAGTCAGTGAAAACTTCACAGATCTGGAGTCTCCGTAAAATAGAACTTTAACTCCCCATATCTCCATCATTTTCCATGAAATTTCAGTATGTTATAGTACAAGACGTTAGCTACAACTTCCATGAAGACATCGAAGCCAAAATCGGACTCTAAACACACATGCAAGCTCAAACAAGTTACTGACGCCCACAACCCGAGCAAGAACAGTCACACGGCTTGAGAACAAGCCACCTTACCTCAGTTTTTCTCACTAAAAACACCCAAAATCGAACATGCAAACCATACACAAACGTGCAAGAGAAGTTAGAGGACTCCACTTGCCTCTAGGATGGACGGTCGACGGCGTACGGCGGACGGACACGAACGGACAGCGGCACACGGCGGTTCCTCCTCGGCTCCGCCTCCTCTCCCTCTCGGTTTCTCCCTCTCTTGCGATTTCTCTCTCTCTCCCCTCTCTCTCGGCCGAATGAAGCAAAACCTGTCACTCTCCTTTCTCTCTCTCTTTTTATATCCCCATCTTCTCATGATTAGTAATCATTGCTTGCCACTTAAATGGACCAATGCATGGCATCCTAGTCTAGGCCAATGCATGCCCTTCTTTGTGCCACTTGTCTTGATCCATGCATGGGCCGGCCATCATTCTTTTGGGCCTCTAATGGGCCGGTCGAACTCCCTCTTGGGCCAACTAGCTTGGCCCATCAAGCTTAGGCCAATGGGTCTAAGGCCCATTCGAAAATTAACCCTTTTCCCCCTTTTTTTTTTTTTTTTGAATTTCTTCTATAAATATTTTTCCAACTTCAATTTTCATCTCGGCCAAAGTCTTGGGACATCTTGTCTATTGAAATTTAATTTATAAATCTTATGACCAAGCGTAGATTATTAATCTATTGAATTTAAATTTTCACAATCATATGCACAAATCATTTAAATAAAAGACTAATGGCTAAAACATAAGCCATGAAAATTCTATCACCTAATTAAAGACTTTAACACACCTTATGGCTAGGCTTTGAATTTCTGGGATGCCACAACTCTCCCCTCCTTAGAGAATTTCCTCCTCGAAATTCAAACACCACTCGCGCCTTCTTGAAATAAGTAAGGGTACTTTTCCTTCATTTGATCCTCACTTTCCCATGTGGCTTCCTCCTCATCATGATGTCGCCATAATACCTTAACCAATGGGATCTTCTTGGTCCTAAGAATTTGCTCCTTTCGGTCCAATATCTGCATAGGCTCTTCAATGAATCTAATTTTCTCATCCACTTTGATGGCTTCATGATCGAGTATGTGACCAGGATCCGGCTGGTACTTCCTCAACATCGATACATGAAACACATCGTGCAGATTTCCTAACTTAGGAGGTAATGCTAAATGATAAGCTACATCACCTATCCTCTCAAGAATTTCAAAAGGTCCAACAAATCTAGGGCTTAACTTACCCTTCATCCCAAATCGAGATATTCCTTTCATAGGTGATACCTTAAGGAACACATGGTCTCCTACACTAAATTCCAAAGGTCTTCTACGTCTATCTACGTAGCCTTTTTGTCTACTCTAAGCTGCTCTAAGTCTTTCTCGATAATATCAACAGCTTCAACGGTAACTTGTACTAGTTCAGTCCTGTCAACTCCCTTTCACCTACTTCACTCCAACAGACATGAGTCCTACATCTCCTTCCATATAACACTTCATATGGTGCCATGCATATACTCTTCCCGAAAGCTATTGTTATAGGCGAACTCTACCAAATGCAATTTTTCATCCCAATTTCCTTTGAAATCGATTACACGGAGCTCTCAACATATCCTCAAGTATCACGGATTACTCTTTCGATTGTCCATCTGTCCGAGGATGAAAAGCGATACTAAGCGAAGCTTAGATCCTAACGCAACTTGAAGACTCCTCCAAAAATTCGAAGTAAACCTCGAATCTCGATTTGAGGTAATGGTCATTGGAACACCATGTAAAAGCGTACCACTTGACTTACATACATGTCCGCATACTTATCCATTGGGTAGTCCATGCGAATCGCTAAGAAATGTGCCGACTTAGTCAAACTATCCACTATAACCCAAATTGAATCATGACTACTTGATGTCCTTGGCAATCCTTGCACAAAGTCCATCGTTATATGTTCCCATTTCCATTCTCGGGATATCTAATGGTCTCAAGAGTCCCGCGTTTACGATGTTCCGCTTTTACTTGCCGGCACGTCAAACATTGAGAAACGTGCTTAGCCATATCTGCCTTCATACCATTCCACCAAAATTCTTTGACGCAAATTTACTGTACATATTTGTATTACCTAGGTGGATACTATAATTACTCTTATGTGCCTCCGACATAATTTCCTTCATCAATTCCTCATTGTCGGGAACACAAAGTCGTCCTTGACATCTCACTATTCCATCATCGAGAGATCTGAAATTCGATCTTTTCCCTAAAGATACAAACATCTTTCACTTTCAAAATCTCTCGGGTCGATTCTTGCAGAATTTTAATTTTCTGGATAATCTACGGCTCAATCCTTAATGCACTAAGCATACCAAGTGAGACAATCCACTTCCAATTTGAATTCTGAATTTGCTACGTGATTCTAACAATTCCCATTCGCCATTCTCAAACTAGCTATCTCCATAGCCAATTTACGACTAAGAGCATCCGCTACTCTATTCGCTTTTCCTAGATGATATCTTATCTCACAGTCATAATCCTTCAATAACTCCATCCACCTCCTTTGTCTCATATTCAACTCCTTTTGTGAGAACGAGATACTTCAAACTCTTATGATGCGTATAAATCTCAAACTTTTCCCCATACAAATAGTGTCTCCATATCTTCAAGGCAAACACTATAGCGCTAGCTCTAAATCATGCGTTGGGTAATTTAGCTCATGAGGTTTCAATTGTCTAGATGCATAGGCTACAACCTTGCCATGCTGCATCAACACACATCCCGATCCTTTGTGAGATGCATCACTATACACCGTGAAACCATCAGTCCGATAGGTATAGTCAAAATTGGAGCTGAAGTCAATTTCCTTTTGAGCTCTTGAAAACTCCTTTCACATTCCCCATTCCACTCAAATTTCACATTCTTTCGAGTCAATTTAGTTAAAGGTCCCGCTAGTCGTGAAAATCCTTCAATGAATCTCCTATACTAACCAGCTAGTCCTAAGAAACTTCGTATTTCAGTAGGTGTCGTTGGTCTCGGCCAATTTACTACCATTTCAACTTTTGCCGGGTCCCATCGCAATTCCTTTCCGACACCACATGTCCTACAAATATTATCCGGTCCAACCAGAATTCACACTTACTAAACTTAGCATACAACTTATGCTCTTTCGGGGTTTGCAAAACTATCCTCAAATGTTGCTCATGCTCTTTAGGTCCTTTTGAATACACCAAAATATCATCAATAAACACAATCACAAACTGGTCTAAATAAGGCTGAAATATTCTATTCATCAAATCCATGAATGCAGCCGGCGCGTTAGTCAATCCAAATGGCATAACAAGGAACTCATAGTGTCCATAACGAGTCCTAAACGCAGTCTTAGGAATATCCTCCTTCTTAATTCTCAACCGGTGGTATCTCGACCTCAAGTCAATCTTAGAGAAGACCGAACTTCCCGGAGTTGATCAAATAAATCATCAATTCTAGGCAAAGGATACTTATTTTTAATGGTCACTTGGTTCAATTGCCTATAGTCAATGCATAAGTGCATCGATCCATCTTTCTTTTTCACAAACAAAACCGGTGCACCCCAAGGCGAAGCACTTGGTCTAATGAATCCCTTATCAAGCAATTCTTGCAGTTGCACTTTCAACTCCTTCAATTCAACTAAGGCCATTCTATACGGGGCTTTTGATATTGGTCCGTTCCGTGCATTAATTCAATTTCAAATTCAATCTCCCGCTGCGCGCAATCCCAGTAATTCCTCGGGAAATACATCTTGAAATTCGTTAACTACGCGAACTTCCTCAAGATTAGGCTCCTCCCTGGCATAATCTCTAACTATGGCCAGGTACCCTTGACATCCTTTGTCAAGTAACTTACAAGCTTCTATTGCCGAAATAAGCGCTACAGGCAAATGGGTCTGACCTCCTAAAAATTCACAACTAGACTGATCAGGTAAAACAAATTGAACCACTCTTCTATAGCAATCCATTCTAGCCCAATACTTACGAAGCCAATCCATTCCTATAATAACGTCAAAGTCATACATAGCCATTACAACCAAGTCTATTTCCATATCATTTCCTCCCATTGATATCTTACAATTTCCACACACCAACGTAGACAATACCATATCCTTTAAAGGCGTGGAAACACGAGGCGTCTCAAGAGGCATAACTTCTATCTTATTCAAACATCTATATCTTTCGAGACACAAACGAATGCGTTGCACCCGTGTCAAACAATGCATATGCCTTTTCACCATTAATAAGAATTGTACTTGAGATAACATTTTTGGAAGCTTCCGCTTCCTCGGGTGATCGCACACCCTTCCTTGTGCGGGCGGTCCCGAGGATTCCCTTGTGGATTTGACCTAACAGCACTCGATATCCCCGTCGCACCGAGCCAACACTCACTTGCGACCTCTCTTGTGGGCAATTCCTCCTAAGATGACCTACTTGTCCACGGCCAAAACATTTCGCTGTCCTAAGACAAGGTCTGGGCCATGGCGTCCATTGTCCCTCCGACAAATACCGGGCGATAGGGTGCTTTCCCTATATTCGACCACTCCTTGCCCCTCCAAAATTCCCAAAATTACTCTTCTTCTTCACATTCCGTGTCGACCTTGACCGAATAAGGTCTCTTACCCCTTCTCACATCACTAAAATTCAACGGTTTCTTAAACTCCGACCGTTCCCTCAACAACTCTTGCTCCACTAACTGTGCCCTTTCATAAATCTCATTATAATCCCTTATGTTCAAAGGCACCGGTTGCTTTCTAATATCGGTCCTCAGCCCTTTCGGGAATCTCTTAACCTTTTCTTCCCGATCCTCAATCAATCTAGGAGCATATCTAGACAATTTAGAAAATCTAGCCTCATACCGATCTACCGTCAATCTCTTTTGTTCTAGCTGAACAAATTCAGTAATCTTCCTATCCTTAGCACAATTAGAAAAATGCTTCCTATTGAAAGCCCTAACAAACTCTTCCCGACTCACATAAATACTTGGTGGAAAGATTATGTCATTCGAAGCCCTCCACCAAAACTTCGCATTTCCCTCAAGCGGTACTCTGCTAAAACTATTTTCTCGGCATCAGTGCAGTCCAACAGCCGAGAATTCGTTCCATTCCATCAATCCATTGCTCCGCCTCCTCGGGACTTCCCATTCCATTGAACTTAAGTGGCTTCGGCTTTAAAAATTGCTCCACTAGTCCTTGAGTATGGCATTCGCTCGGGGCTGTTCTTTCGCTTTGCGCTCTCCATCGATTTCCAATATTGGCGAATGCCTACGGGATATCTTCCATTCGGGGTTCAGCCATTGCAGCGAGGCTTCAGCCCTCGATGGATGAGCACTTCCAGCTCGTACCATGACTTTCTGCAATTTCCAAGCATTGCCTCGGGAATAATCTAAGACTCACCGCCTCCACTCAAAACAATTACTATCACTTCATAAGTAACATATACATGTTATTGGTACCTAAAAACAACTCATAATAAACTACTAGGGATCTACGAGTGAATACTCATCACCCGTTATTCAATTATTTCGCTTTATATCCTATGGTGTGCATTGTCATCATGTTCCCCAATATCCAATTGAGGCTCCTTATCACTCCACCTATAACCATTCGCTCCGATACCAAAACGGGGCGTTGTAGCACCCCGAACCCGGCGGTCGCCACAAGCACTAATGTTACACTTTATTACATTTTTCTATCTTGTACTTAGAACAAGCGTCATTAATCACGAGCATTTTTTTTTAAGAGCGGTCCTAGCGCGACTTATAGCGGAAGCAAATTAAACATCACCATCTATCCCCCTACCAATCCATGATACCCATACACACCACTAATTCACCATCACTTTATAACCAAGCTTCGACACTTTACTTACATACATATATAACAAGATGGGATTCCCTTCGGGTCGGTACAAAAAAAGGAAAAGCTAGGACTCAGCCACGTCCAGCCTAAAACCTCAAAAAGAAACTCTCGACCCCCAACATCATACGAGTACAAACCCCCATCGAAAGTGTCGACTATCTACATCAAAAGATCCAGCTCCTACTCATTGCGCGCGGGTCTCACACCCAACCCGGTGCATCGGGCGGTGGCGGCGGCAACATCCTCGCATCGCTCCATCCCGACGAACGTGCACGAAATAAACTCCCGAATGACGGGGCCCCGGCTAGGCCTATGTCGTATATCACTAGACAACGTACTCGAATAAAAGTTAGTCCGGGAACGAGAGGACGAGTCTATCTCAAAGCACACTCAACCTCTACATCGGATGGTAGACCATAAAACACCCCCCGCGAGACGGCGGAGCGGTAGCGGCATACCGCTAATCCGAAATGTTATTCTCCAAAAGGGGTGAGTACAACCACTCAAAGACGAGATAGGGAAATCCAATAACAACTCAATGCACCATGCATATCATCATACGATGTGAGGCATTACTTACCTTGAAGTCATGCGCATTTTAACCATGCATCATCATATCATACATATCATCATCATCATGGCATATCATATATCATTATCATCGTCATGCATTTCATCATGCATATCATACCATGTATGATCATCATATCACATCACATATCATCATTATCATCATCATCGCCATGCATATTATCATGCATATCATATCATTATCATCATCATGCATTTCATCATGCATATCATACCATGGATGATCATCATATCATATCACATATCATCATCATCATGCATATCATCATGCATATAATATCATGGGTGATCATTATTATTTCACATCACATATCATCATAATCATCATCATCATGCATATCATGTCATGATTTAATTTTCATCTTTATCTTTAAATTTGATCACCACATCACCCATTTCTCAATCATCAATTTGATCATCCCCTCGGGCAAAGACCTCCGAGGTTCCACGACATTCAGCCTCCCAGGCCACCAGGCCGGCCCCCACATTCCAGGCATCTCGCATCTCAACTAGCATCACGAGGCATTCCCTTCGAGCGTAAAACCTCCGACGGGGCTTCCGGCCTTTACCCTTCTAGCCAGGCATCTCGCACCCACATCCGGCATCGCGAGGCATTCCCTTCGAGCAGAAACCTCCGACAGGGCTTCCGGCTCCCCACATTTCGGGCATCCTGAATCTCCCGGGAACTCCGGCAATGCATCTCTGTACATTCCGCCTCATCCTCCACCCCAACCACTTACTCACTTATCCTTATCCATATTTATCATTCTTTTGATCTCATTATTACATGGCATATGATTCACGCATACATCACAATTCATGATCATACATACACCAATGTCTTATTATACATGTAACAATGCATAATTATTTATTAATAAATTCAATGGAATTTATGGCCAATAAAATAATCCATTTTTATTTTATTATTATATTATTATTATATTTATTTATTTTCATAAATAAATATTAAATTCAATATCTATGATTTTCCCAAAATCATAATATTCAAACAATCGTTAAACAAACCAATAAGGTGACAAATTTCATGCAAAATTCATGACCAAATTGAATTTCACAATTTCCACAAAATAGCACATGATATTCGGATAATAACCAGAATGCACAGTTTCCAAATAAATTCGATTAAAATATTCATACGCCCTCCAAAAATTACGAAATTTTACAGGGTGATAGCCAAGACATTTTCGTGCATCTTTCATGAAGAAGTCCAAGCCATATTCTTTTTAGATTATTTTATACAACCTCACGAAGCTTCTGGAACCATTACCGCATCGTCCAGAATACACATCTCCGAAATATTAAGATTTCACCCATCTATTCTCTTTCGTTTCCTCTGAAATTTGGATATGTTATGTATCAAGGTGTCCTTTACAAGTTTCATGAAGAGATCTAGGTCAAATAACCAAATTATGGTCACCACTTAAGTCCATGAAGTCTCGGGTGTCTCGGAATACATCACCAGAATCATCGTCTCCAAGATCTAGCCAATTTACTAGGCTATACTGGTTTATTTCTCTTCAAATTTGAATATGTTTTAGTTTAAGATGTTACCTACAACTTTCATGAAGACATCAAAGTCGAATCTTCAACAAAAATCAACATGCAATCAAGAATCCAACAAGAAGTCAGTGAAAACTTCACAGATCTGGGGTCTCCGTAAAATAGAACTTTAACCCCTCATATCTCCATTATTTTCCACGAAATTTCAGTATCTTATATTACAAGACGTTAGCTACAACTTCCATGAAAACATAGAAGCCAAAATCGGTCTCCAAACACACATGCAAGCTCAAATAAGTTACTGACTCCCACAACCCGAGCAAGAACAGTCACACGGCTTGAGAACAAGCCACCCTTACCTCGGTTTTTCTCACTAAAAACACCCAAAATCGAACATGAAAACCATACACAAACGTGCAAGATAAGTTAGAGGACTCCACTTGCCTCTAGGATGGACGGTCGATGGCGTACGCGGACGGACGGCGGCACACGGCGGTTCCTCCTCGGCTCCGCCTCCTCTCATTCTCGGTCTCTCCCTCTCTCTCGCGATTTCTCTCTCTCTCTCACCCTCTCTCTCGGCCGAATGAAGCAAAACCTGTCACTCTCCTTTCTCTCTCTCTTTTTATATCCCCATCTTCTCATGATTAGTAATCATTGCTTGCCACTTAAATGGACCAATGCATGGCATCCTAGTCTAGGCCAATGCATGCCCTTCTTTGTGCCACTTGTCTTGATCCATGCATGGGCCGGCCATCATTGTTTTGGGCCTCTAATGGGCCGGTCGAACTCCCTCTTGGGCCAACTAGCTTGGCCCATCAAACTTAGGCCAATGGGTCTAAGGCCCATTCGAAAATTAACCCTTTTTTCCTTTTTTTTTTTTTTGAATTTCTTCTATAAATATTTTTCCAACTTCAATTTTCATCTCGGCCAAAGTCTTGGGACATCTTGTCTATTGAAATTTAATTTATAAATCTTATGGCCAAGCATAGATTATTAATCTATTGAATTTAAATTTTCACAATCATATGCACAAATCATTTAAATAAAAGACTAATGGCTAAAACATAAGCCATGGAAATTCTATCACCTAATTAAAGACTTTAACACACCTTATGGCTTGGCTTTGAATTTCTGGAATGCCACACCTAGCACGGCTATGACCACGGGTTCCATCCGAATCTAGAGGGTCCTTACGGGATCCTCGCTAGCCTTCCATTGAAGCTACATTTTGTGCTCTGGGCAAGCCCGAATGTCGCGCAACCTTGGTGGGCTTGGGGTTTTGAGAATGAGAGGTGGGGCTTCGCCGCTTATACTATCCACATCAATATGGGCCTTGCCCTACCGATCAATCACCTCAATAGACGTAGAAGGCATGACAAAAGCCAAAACTCGCGTAATCAAGAAACCCTAACAGAGATAGAGCATAGCTTCGTAAGAAGAGCATACCAAGCCAATCGATTCCGTGAGGATGAAGGGGGGGTCGGACGAGCCTTGCCTTTGAAAATCAACCCCAACCATCAACCAAAGTAGCCATAATTCGAGCAACACCAGGAGTGTAGGAATAGTAGCACAATCGCAAGCTTATAGAGCATCCATGAACAAGTATACCAAGAATGAGCAAATGACCAAAGCTATTTTTTTATTGCAATTGTTTTTTTTTTGTTGGTAAATTAAGTATATATTGAGCTACCAACTATACAAAAAGGTCCGGCACCAAAAAACTTACACTCATCATGACAAATTAGTCAAAACGAGTGGAAGGGTGCTGACATAAAACAACCAACAACCGCCACCAAAAAGCAGCAAAACAGACAACCAAGGCAAGAAATTGACCAAAACAAAGGTAGGGACCTAAGAAACAACAACGGGAACAACCAACCAGAGACATTTACAAGGAGGAAGACGGAACCAGACAATGACTAGCAAGAGCCCTCACAAGAGCAACAACACCTCCAAAATGGATCTGCCCTAGCCCCCCTTCGAACGCCAATAGCATTGTAGCAAAGCCTCCAAGGAAAGCCGATCAACCCAAGCTTCACCACCGAGAGGAGAGTAGGACACTAGTAGCGGCAAACCCAAGGACGGGAACCTAACGCCGACCCCTTAGTTGAAACAAACCGAGCAACCCCTCCTTTGCTAGAAACAAAAGCTGGGCAAGATCGGCAGTGGCCCAAGGACAAATTAGGAGGGAGGATTTGCCACCAAAGGAGCAAAAATGGAAGGGTCGATGCCCCAATTGCATTGAAGCCTCCTATTCCTAGTCGTATCCGCAACGTTGGTACAAGTCAAGGCCTTATCTTTGACCACTTTGATGAGGTGATTCTTCAAAGCCGAGACGGCCAAGGTTTCTTCCCTATAGAGAATGTTGTTCCTCTTCTTCCAAATCATATGGCAAGGGCTCCAAAGGAGAATCAAGCAATGCAATGATGGAACTCATTGCCTGCAAGAAACTTCATAGCCCATAGGAGATTATCCAACCAAGACTTATTTTGCCACGAGAGGTTGCATCTCGCAGCCCAAAAACGCAAGACTAGCAATAATATGACAACCAAAAAATAAGTGATCAATAGAATCATGTCTAGTCTAGTGTTGCGAAAGCACAAGTCGCACTCTCAATTCTTCCATAGGAAAGTAAAATAACCTGAGTGGGAAGCCGGTTTTTAGCCATTAGCCGGATGTTGAATTGATATCTCGGAGAGATTGAATTGTTCTAAATAAGTGAAGCCCAAGGGATTCAGTTCTTCTTTTTCTTGATGGCTTCCCACGATGAGGCAACCGAAAAAGATTGGAAGGGTTCTCTAGCAAGCGAAGCCGATCCGGGACCCGAGATAAGATAGGGGGGATGCTCCTAAGACTCCAACATGGTCCTAATGGCCTGGCTAGAAGTGGAGAAAAGGTCAACCACGTCACCCGATTGGATAAGTCGGAGCTATAAATAAGAGAGTTTGAGAATACTAGGTTAAGAGGGCCTCTAGGGTGCTAATGGACGAACCGGAGAGACACCGATAAGCCATCCCCAATCCTCCATAGGAAGGAATGGCGGAAATCCCTTCTAAGCCGAAGGATTTTCTTCCAAGCCAATGAGTAGTAGGTTGGCTTGCTTGCCACCCAAAAAATTTTCCTTTTTAAAAAATTCGAGTGGATTCACTTGCACCATAAGGATTTGTTGTTAGTAAATAGGATCCAAATGTGTTTAAGCATGGCTGCCTTATTGCAATCTCTTAGCCTACGAATGCTAAGCCCTCCCTCGTCTTTTGGAAGGCAAACATCCTCCCAAGACACTTTTGCTCCTCCATTTCCAAGGCTAGGGCCTTTCTAGAGAAAGCGCCTAAGGATTTGTTCTACGCGGTCAAAAACAGCACTAGGAATAATAAACACACTAGCCCAATAAGCTTGGATCGAGTGAAGGACAGACCCGATCAGCTAAAGACGGCCTGCAAATGAAAGGAATCAATGGGCCCAAGATTGCACCTTTTTTCCGTAGTTTTTTTTTTTTTTTTTTGGTAAGGTAAGAATATATTAAACTTTAATCAACTATACAAAAAAGGGGGTCTTAACCAAAACTTACACTCAAAGAGACAATGTAGTTAGAATGAGTGGAAGGGTGCCGAGACAAAAGAAAGTAGCCAAATAGAGGTGAAAAGAAACAACAAAGTTAAAGTGGACCCAATCGGGCACCGCCCACCAAAACAAACAGCGAAAACAACCAAAAAATAGTGGTTAGAAACAGTAAGGAGCGGCAACACCGGAAAGGAAGAGTAGATTGCAACAAGCCCACCCTCTCACCAGCGAAACCCCCTACGCCAAAATCCACAAACGAGAGGCTATAGCGGATCTACCAACCGAACAGAAAAAAACAAAAGCAAACCCAACCGGCAACGCCCATCCAATTAGCAGCAACAATAGCCAGACGACAAGAAGTAGCATGGAACAACAACACCAAAAGGAAGATCAAACTGGAAAAACCCACCCTCACACCAGCGAAAACAACCTACATCGCGACCATGAACGAGATGCGAAGGTAGGCCCACCGCCCGAATAGAATGGAAAACAACAAAAGCAAATAGAATGCACACATGGGTCAAGAGGAAGAATTTGTCACCATAGGAGCAAAAATAGAGGGGTCAAGGCCCTAATTGCGCTGAAATCTCATATTCCTAGCGTGTCGGCAAGATTGGCAAACGTCAAGGCCTTATCCTTGACAACTTTGATAAGGTGATTCTTCATAGCTAGGACTACTAGAGTTTCTTCCCCGAAGAGAATATTGTTCCTCTTTTTCCAAGTCAAATGGCAAAGGGCACTAAAGGAGAATCGGGCAATGCATTGATGGAAATCCTTGCACGAGAGATACTTCATGCCCATTGAAGGTTTTCCGACCAAGACTTGTTCCGCCAAGGAAGGTTGCACCTCGCGGCCTAAAAAATGCAATTTCGATAGTGATGCGACAACCAAAAAATAAGTGATTAACAAAGTCAAGCCCATAATTGCAAAAGGCATAGGCCGCATTCTCAATTCTCCTATATGAAAGTAAAATAGCCTAAGTGGTAAGCCGATTCTTAGCGATAAGCCATAAGATAAATTGATATTGCGGGAGGATGGTGCTACTCCAAATGAACGCACTCCAAGGCACCGAGGCCTTCTTTAATCCGATGGTTTCCACACATAAGCCATCGAGAACAAGCCTGAAGGGTTCTTCATCCAGCATAATCGGTCCGGCTCTAAGATAGACTAGGGAGGGAGTGCCCCATGACTCTAGAACAGTCCCGAGGGGACTGGCGTCGAGAATGGAGTAGAGGTTCGCCACCTTTGCAAGCATGGATAAACCAAGCTATAAATGAGAGAGTCTCGAGAAAAACAAATTAATGGGGGCCTCTAGGGTGCCAATGGTTGAACCAAAGAGACACATAAAGGCCATCCCCAACCCTCCATTGAAAAGACTGCCAAAACTCCATCCTAAGTTAAAGAATCTTCTTCCAAGCCCAAGAGCAAATGGTAGGTTGCTTGGCTATCCAAAAATTCTTTCTTTTTAAAAATGTCGAATGTATCCATTTGCACTCCAAGGACTCATTGTCAAAGAAAATGATCTAGATGTGTTTGAGCATGGCTATAATGTTATAGTCCCATAACCTATGAATACCGAGGCCTCATTCCTCTTTTGGAAGACAAACATCCTCCCAATAAACTTTAGCACCTCTAGTACCCAGGCATGGGCCCTTCTAGAGGAACTGTCTCAGAATTTGTTTGATCTGGTCAAGCATGACTCTAGGTGAAATAAAAACACTAGCCCCAATAAGCTTGGATCGAGTGAAGGACTGACCTGATCAACTGGAGCCACCCAACAAAAGAAAGGAAACGCTGGACCCAGGATTGAACCTTTGCCGTAATGCGACTGACGAGGGAACTACAATCTACCTTACCTAGCCGCAAGGTAATAATGGGGACTACTAAATAACAAACTAGGAGACACCCTTCTTGGAACCCAAGGGCAAGAGTAATTTGGTTAGGCGAAAGAGCCGACCCCTAGCAAGGATGTGGTATCCCAAAATTCAAGACAAGCTCTAAGGTGTATTAGAAAGCCCATAATTAGGTAATGAAATTACCTATGGTTTATGCTTTAGCCATTAGTCTCCTCTTAAGATTAAGTGATATGTGCTTGTGTTCATGAGTTTTAAATTAGTAATATAGGATAAATTAATGAGAATGATTTATTCTTGGCCATGTGAAATTTAAAATTTGAAATCTATAAAAGAAATAATTAAAGATGAATAATTGAAAGTGAAATTGTGGGTTTAATTAGGTTGGGCCTTACGCCCAAGATGTATGGACTTTGGAGGGCCAAATGGCCGACCCATTAGAGCCCAAGGAGGGGCTGTCGACCGGCCCATTTGTTGGCCCAAAGCCCAGCCGAGAATGAGGCCCATCTTTGCATGGAGAAGGCCATGTGTCCTCTCAAATTGCCAAGTGGCAAGAGGAGGGCTTTATGCATTGGCCATTGAGGGAGGTAAATAATCATGACTAATGATGGCTTATTGGGGAATTAAAAGGGAGAGAGGCCGGCTGATGGAAGGGCTATCGTCCAAAAGAGTGAGAGAGGGAGTGGCGAGAGAGAAGGGAAGCCGAGAGAGGAGGAAGGAGCTTGCCATCCGTTCGTCCGTCGCTGGTGTGCCGTCCCTTTTGCTGTCATCCGCTTGGTTCTAGAGGCAAGTTGGGATTGATTTCCACTCTTGCATGTGTGATTTGCTGGTGGTAGATCTCGGATGTTAGGGTAGGTAAAACCGAAGCTAGAATGTGACTTGTTCTTGAAAATACTTGCTGATTTCGTGTAAACCGCTCGACCCAGAATCTTGTGGAGGCTTGCATGCATGTTTCAAGTTGAATTTTGACTTCAATTGTTTCATGAAAGTTGTAACCAATATTTTAAACTATAACATACTAAAATTTGGGACAAACTGGTGGAGATTTAAGGGGTCAAACCCTCATCCTACTAAGACACTAGATCTGGAACTGTTTTGCTGACCTTTTGGTAGATTTGTGGTTGCATGTATATTTTTATCAAGAATCTCTCTTCAACTTCTTCATGAAACTTGTAGAGAACATCCTAAAGACTAACATACTCAAATTTGAAGTAAAATGAGCAAGTGTAGCCTAGTGAATCGACTTACTCTTGAAGACGGTAAATCTGGAAACACGCTACTGGACACCGAGACTTCATGGACCCATATGGTGACTATTCTTTGGACATTTGGCTTAGATCCCTTAATAAAAGTTGTAGGGGACCTCTTGAAGTAAAATATATCCAAATTTCAGAGGAAAATAAGAAGAATAAGTGGGTGAAAAATTGATATTTCGAAGATAGCTACACTGGACGTTTCGGTGCTAGAATTGGAAGCTTCGGATGACTATAGAAAATTATCTAAAATGAATCTGGCCTAGATGTCTTCATGAAAAATATAATTTAGTGTATGAACTATAACCTGGTAAAATTTCATAATTTTTAGAGGTCGTTAGTGTATTTTAATCAAATTATTTCAAAAACTGCACATTCTATTTCTATCCGAAATTGCATGCTGTATTTGTGTGAATTATATCTTCTTGCGTGGAACTCTATTGGGCATGTGTTTTTATGAAATTATTATCTTATTGACTTATCTATCACATGTCTTGATTTCATGATTTTTGAGAATCATATGGGTATTTAATTTAAATATTTTCTAAAATGGTACAAGCTGGAATTTGGTAAATCTCAAAAGGTCGTGATGTATGGATTCTATGTTGCATGGACCATGTGGATTGTATTGACATAAGTGATTGGATTCTGCTGCATGTACGTTGATGATTGGAAATGCATATATGAACCAAATGATGAAAATGATCTTGTTTGCCATCACATTATATGTCATGTTGAAATTGAGCCATGAATGTGAATATAAATTATGATGATGATGATACCGTCGGAGGTGTGAGCCGATGATGCCCCGGGAATCGGGATGCCCAGAGGTTCGAATTGAGTCGATGCCATTTGGATGCCTGATTGTATTATGAATACATGCCCAGAGGTTTTCCCCGGGAGTGTCGGGATGTCCGGTTGTATTATGATACATGCTCGGAGGGTGAGGGGTTGTATCATGATGCATGCCCGGAGGGTAGAGGTAACCGTTTTCATGGCAAGCCCCGGAGATTCCTCGTGATGCCAGGTGAGATGCGAGATACCCAGAGGTTCGAATGAGTCGATGCCCTTTGGATGCCCGGTTGTATTTTGAATACGTGCTCGGAGGTTCCTCGTGATGCCCGGTTGTATCTTGGATACATGCTCGGAGGTTCCTCGCAATGCTAAGATTGGCCGCGAGTGATGAATGTGGGATGCAAACATTGGTCGAGAAAGAGAAATGTGGCGATCCAAAATAAAATTGAAATTGAATTATGCATGGTGATATATGCATGACATAATGATGGTACATGTGATATGGTGATGATGTTATATGCATGGGTGCATGGTAATGATGATGGTACATGTGATATGATGATGAGATGTGCATTGATGCATGACATGATGATGGTACATGTGATACGATGATGATGCATGGTAAGGATGATGGTACATGTGATATGATGATGACGTTACATGCATGGATGCATGGTAAGGATGATGCCATATGTGACTTAATGATGGTAAGTGTATGATATGATGGTGATGTCTATATGATGATGATGTACATGAGGTATGATGACATGTGCATGATGCCATGGTATGTTGTGCAGGGATGCTTGTATGACATGTGATGCTATGATTGTGATAATTGCATGGCATGATGTATTGAGTGGTTTATTGGTCATTTATCTGCTGAGTGGTTGTACTCACTCCTCTAGGGACCAACATTTCAAACTAGATAAGATACCTCTGCTGCCACTGTCACCGGTAGATGGATCAAGTGGTTAGATATGACCGCGAGGAGGAGGATAGCAAAGAAATGAACCTTTGGACGCCGACACTGATCGATGGACTTTAAGTATTCGATTGTTGGAGAAGATGTTGGTCATCTTTTGACGTATAGCCGAGTATAGAAACATTGGCATTTCGATGTATCGACTAAATAAAACACGTTCAACTTTAACTTATATAAGATGTTTAGTAGGTGTGCATCATTTTTTGTATATAGGGAAGGGAGTTAATGGATGTGCTTTTGCTATATGAATTGCGTAAGGGACCGATAAAAAAAATGTAAACCTCCAAGTTGTATGGATCCGCTGCAATTGAAATGGTATCGAGTGACATGTTATAAGGAAAACTGAAAGGTAAGTGAACTGTGGTGACCATAACAGATCGGTGGACTTTAAGTATTTGGTTGTTGGAGAAGATGTCGGTCATCTTTTGAAGTATAGCCGAGTATAGAAAAATTGGCATTTCGATGTACCGACTAAAGATGTCCATCTGCTTTATGTAAATAAATGCGTTCGGCTTTAACTTATATAAGATGTTTAGTAGGTGTGCATCGTTTTCTATATATAGGGAAGGGAGTTAATGGATGTGCTTCGCTATATGAATTGTGCAAGGGACCGATAAAAAAAAAATGTAAACCCCCGAGTTGTATGGACCCGCTGCAATTGAAATGGTATCGAGTGACATTTATAAGGAAAAGTGAAAGGTAAGCGAACCGTGGTGACCCTAACAGATTGGGGGCTGTCGAGGGTGCCACAAAGGAAGATCTCACTCTTGCTAATGCTTGGTCTTAGCCCACTCCGGGATGAAAAGGTATTAAGGCCTTCATTCAAGATAGAAACTGAAGCCATCTCTACTTCACAAAAGAGGAAGACGTCGTCATCCGTAAAGAATAAGTTCAAAATACTCGTTGCCTTGCATTTCTAGAAGAATTTGAACTCCGGTTGCCTTAAACAACAATAAAAAATTCCTAAAAAAAAACCTTCATGACCAAAGTGAATAAATATAAGGACATAAGGTCCCCACGACAAAGCCCGGCGCCACTAGTGAAAAAACCGTGTAGCTCCCCATTTAAAGAAATGGAGAATTTAAGTGTACGAGACACAAATCATGATAAGACGAATAAGTCGATCAAAAAAACCAAAAGCTTGTAGCACAAGCTCAAGAAAATCCCAATCCAGCGTATCGTAGGCTTTTAGAAATCCATCTTAACGCACATTTAGGTGAATAAGAGTGCAGATGGAAGCCATTGAAGAGCTCTTAGGCCAGGAGAATATTGTCTCCCGATTCGTCCCTTAACAAAAGCACTTTGAGAAGGGCTTATAACATATTGAAGAATGGCGGCCACTCGGTTGGCCAATATCTTTGGTAATACATTTATAAATTGTATTACAACAAGCTATGGGTCTATAGTCTGAAAGTGCAAAGGCATTGGGCACTTTCAAAGACCGGAGCTAAAATAATGTTGTTTATTTCATGAAGAAGCCTACACGAAATAAAGAAGTCTTTGATCGCTTCGAGGACCAAGGGCCCTACAACCTCCCGGTTTTGTTTAAGAATTTAGTAGTAAATCCATCGAGGCCCGGGCGCCTTACCTTGAGGTAAGGAGAAGAGGGTCTCTCGGATCTCCGGTTGGAAACCGGGTGAGAAAAAAAGGAAACCTGCTCCTCATTAGGGGGGCACCGAATGACCTCTTGGATCTCCTCCATAGCTGGCCTTGACACCACCTCTTGTGACACCAACAAGTCTCGAAAGTAGTTGACAAACATATGCTGAACCACTCTTAGGTCGGAGACAAGAATGCCAGAGGATTCTAAGGCGAGAGAATCCTATTTCCTAACTGTCTTTATTGACGGAGTGATGAAACAACTTAGTGTTCCTCTCACCTTCTTTCAACCACCTAGCTCTAGACTTTTGCCTATAGAAAGACTCTTCCGACTCCGTAGGTCCATAAAGGTACGCCAATGAGTCTTCTCCAACTCTATGAAAGCAATGCTAGACGGGTCTAGCTGGAGGCTATTACGGCGGCACTTAGAGCATTCCTAGCCTCGGCTATTCTACTTGAAACATTGGAGAAAGACTCCTGTTGAGAAGCTTGAGCTGACCTTTGAGGGTCTTCAGCTTGTTAACTAGCTCGTACATGGGAACTCCCTACCTTGGGGTCTCCCAAACACGAGTAACAATAGAGTGGAGAGATGGGTGCTTAGTCCAAAAGTCAAAGAACTTGAATGGCTTCCGCTGAAAAAAAAGATTCATGACTTTAATAACCATTGGGAATGGTCGGATATACCAGGGGCAAGGAATGAAGCTTCCGAAAAAAAGAGAAATCTTGGCTTCACTTTGTATTCACAAGGACCCTGTCAATCTTCCCTACTTTGCGAGAAGGGCCAGTGGAAGAAGCCCAAGTGAATCGAAAGCCAACATATGTTGGATCCTCAAGGTTCGATTGATCTAAGCACTTGTATAAATTCATCAAAGTAGAGGATCCAAATGTTAGAGCCCCCAAGCCGGTCGGATGGGTCCTTAATGGCATTGAAGTCCTTAGCTACCAACCAAAGCGAGAGTCTTGAAGGGTGGAACTCCTAAGAACTAGGTCTTCCCAAAGCGGCCGCCAGGAAATGAAGGCATGCTCAGCATAAATAATCGATAAAAAGCAATCCAAACCCAAGTTAAGAAACTTCAATATCCCATGAATCGCCTAAGAGTTGGACAAATCAAAATCAAAGCTTACAAGCGATGGGTTCCATCCGACCCGATTCTCCCTCTCGGTGAGAACTCATAATTAGCCACCTAGCACCAACCCATTAAGAGCCTCTTAGAAATTGAAAGGAAGAGAGACTTTGATAATTTAGTCTCCAACAAACCAACAACATAAAGACTATTTGAGGAAACTAAGTTCCGAACCTCATTCCATCTCGGGATCAATAAGACCCATAATGTTCCAAACTCCTATGTACATAAGTAATAAAAGATAAATATATACCACCGGAAATAGGAGGTTACCTCCATTTAGAAGACCGACGCCGACCACCCACCAAACCAAGGGAATTAGCGAGGGCGGAGCGGGGCAAGGGGGCAATATCTTATTTTACCTATAGCTAGACTTCCCGGTAGTAGGGATGGGACGGCTTCCGTAGAAGGAGGCACGCAAGTCTTGGCCCTCTTCATAGGCGCCGTTGAGGAGGCTAACCAAGTCATCCAAGTCCTCGGGAGAAGCTGGACAACAAGGCTATAGAGGTAGCCTCCACGGGTGCATCTTCTAGTCTAGCAAAAGAGAGGGCGAGTGATTCCTCGGTCTTTGACCATCTTCTTTGATCCTTCTAAAGCAATTCCAGGACGAGAATCCTTCAACTTCAAAATATGTCCTATACTAGGATCCACCGGTAAGTCCAACGATCCCCTCTTTAGGTCCAAGGGCCGCTTCTTCTTTGTCCTCAACACCTGCTTCCATCCTGGTTTAGGACTTCCTGGATCTAGTACAACCTCAAGGCTAGGGTCGGAAATCCCATCATGAGCACAGGAGCCCTCATTGATTGGAACTTGCTGAAGGTTTGTCTCGATTAGATAACGATTCAAGAGTCGCACACTTTGGACCAAAAGTGCCACATTTAGAACAAGCCACTAGTCTCCACTCATATTCAACCTCTACGGCTCGAGTTACTCCATTGAGGACAACCATGATTGAGTTACATCAAGGTTGCCTTGCATTGATAACATCCTCATTTGTTCCATGCGTTCGTCGACATAAAGGGGTTTCCCAACAGCACTAGCAATCCCACTTGTTGTTGGTGCGGACCAAAGGTCAAAGGGGAGGTTCTTTAAGTGAATCAAAGCTGGAATGGAGGAGTGGCTGTCATTCTTTAATTCAGCAAAGGCTTCCATTGTTGCGGGATAAAGGGCACCCTAGCAACTATTAGAGGACCATCCTCAAGAATCTTCCTACAAAATTCTAGGTTTGAGATGTGGAAGAAATAGGAACCTTGGTCATTTGCCATCACTTTAGAGAGCTTTGGTCCCCAAGTGTGTTTTAGAGCCGTTTAGATCATCTTGAATGGAAGTTTCCTCCTAATGTAGTACCCGATTAGGCATTAGTGCCATTTCGGGTCTATGGCCTCCGAGTACATCCTCAAGAGAGTAACGCGGGCTTGTTGTCCACATAAGAAGGGCGGATGTACATTAGGTCGTATCCCTTCAAGCTTCAAGCTTGTTGGTTCGGGATTGGGCGGGTGGAGGTTTGGAGCTTCAAGCTTGTTGGTTCTTAGGCTAGGGTTGAATGGAAGTGGACCTAACTTGGCTATGTCCCCGAGGATCAAGCTAAACCGTGAGGGACCTTAGGGGATCCTCGCTTGCCTTCCATTGAAGCCGCTATTTTTGCTTTGGACGAGCCCACTTGTCCCGCAACCTTAAAGGACCGAGGGTTTTGGGCACGGGGAATGGGGCTTCGCCCACTTACACCATCCACACCAATTTGGGCCTTACCCAACCGGCCAATCACCTCTAAAGACGAAGAGGCCATAGCAACAACTGAAACCCACAAGTAATCCCACAAACCCTAACACATAATGTACATAGGACAAACGCTTGGGTGAGATTGTAGAGGGAGGTCAAGCAAGTCAATCCTCTGAATTTCAGCCCTAACGAATGGCTGGAACTCCAGCATCAGCAAAAAATCCAGAACAAATGAACAGTAAATTGGGCGGCCCTTGGAGAGAGCACGATGAATAGTATAGCAAGAAGAAGAAATGGCCAAAGCTTTTTTTTTCCACAGTTGTTTTTTTTTTTTTTTTGGTAAGGTAAGAAATTTAGATTATAACCACAAGCTATACAGCAGGAAGAACTCGGCACCAAAAACTTGCACTCGTAATGTCACTCATCAACGCGAGTGGAAGGGTGTCGAGAAAAGAAAACAAATAGCGAAACAACGGCATGGAGACAAGAACAACAAGCAGCCAACCGGCAACAACAATAGAAAAGAAAAGGGAAACAAGAACAACAACATCTAGTGACAACCTTCACAGCAAATAACGGCAACCCGAAGAAGTTGATCTTGGCCCCAACTTTAAGGTGTCCTCCAAACCACAGTTGCATGAAGAAACTCGAACGAGCAGGAAAGAACAAACCCCCTACTAGTGAGACCACCAACAAGAAGGCAGCCACCTCAATCAAAAATGGATGGAAGTAGTCCCGGCTTAGTTGTAGTCTTCTATTCCTTGGAGTGTCAGGACATGCTTGAAGGTTAGTGCCTTATCCTTAATTACTTTTTGGAGATGCATCTTTAAAGTCAAGAGGTATAAGCTTTGATTACGAAAGATGATATTATTCCTCTCTTTCCAAATGAGATAGTAGAAAGCAGCAAAAGCAAAGCGAGGCAATGAAAGATGAAAGGTTCCATCGGATAAATGTTTAGCTGCCCAATCAATAGTCTTCAGCCAAGAGCTATTTTGACAAGAGAGGTTGCACTTAGCCGCCCAGTATAGCGCTAGGCTTCAAATTTTTGAACAACCAAAAAACAAATGGTCGATTGAATCCAGCCGACAAGAACAAAAGGCACAAAGGGCATTTTGGATTTTTCCATAAGCAAGTAAAGATACCTGGGTTGGTAATCAATTCGCGTAATCAGCCATATTCGAGTAACAAAGACACTTAAGTTTGAGTAACTAATTTGGAAAATCAACTTGACAAAATAATTGCCACATTCACAGATTTTAAAGCGTTTGTAACTCCATTACTTCCGACCAAAACTACGACCACTCTTGAAGATCTTTAGAATCAAGTAAATGGAATGTGTGGGATGATGATGTGTCTTATAGAATTATCATCTTTTTCTTTACGAAAGATGATTTGCTTTATTCAAAGGGTAAAGGAAAACGGGCTTATGAAGAACAAGTATCTGAACTTGAATTATCTTCTGGGACGTGGTTCATGTTCGATTGCATCATGATCTCAATAAGAAGCTATATAACCATACCTTGGCTAGTCTATTTACATCATTACCAAGACCAGTCTCTCAATTATTGCCTATGCTTTTGAAAGAGGGACTAGTGGCTAATGAAGTTCTAAGAGAAAAACCCCGAAGTCTGTTCGATTTGATATGTCCAAAGCATGCATATATCACATGGGAGAAAAATGACATGATGTTGATAACTGCTTGGTCCTTAAGGTCAAAGTTTGCTTGATAAGTGGATTTTGGTTTTCGAGATGCTGCGCCAAAAGTATGAAGAGTCTACCACCTTGGAGCTATGAATGTGATCATAATTGACAATCGGAAGCACACCTGCTTCTCCCTTGGTGTATTAAAAAAAAGTGCTGTAATAGTTTCTCATTCCATTAATTCTCCTTTACAATGGAATTTTTTTTTTTCATTTGTTCAATTCGTTTGTGCAGGTTTCTTTCATTTGTCCTCTTTGTAAATGCTTGGATCTTGAGCCGTTGATCAAGATAGTACACTTTGTAATCAGCCTTATCGTTTTAGATTCAATAAAGCATGCACACATTTTATTAACAGGCGTGTGATACCTGTCACAACCCCGACTCTATCCCCAGGGTCACAAGCACACATTTTATAAGGGTTATTTTCGTAATGTCCTAGGCTCGTCACTGTCCCTATTCTTTTTAAGTCGTTATGATGCACATAAGACAGGCCCTCTTTCCTTTCTACATCATAGTACAAGTTTTCCACATAAGCCAAGAGAAATCTTATCTCCTCTAGTGTGACTACAGCTCCCAAAATAATGTGAGACTTCTAAGTGTACAAGATTGAAAGATGAGGGAGTGAGGTCAAGCGAATTTCAATTGATTGTAATAACCCACTGGGCTTGCAACATTGAGCTTTCACTTGTTGACATGATAAACAATTGGCTTGTTTCAATGGCTTTTGAATCAATTACTTTCTTATCCATGGCTTGTTTCCAAAGCTTTTGAATCTCTGGGTCGACCTACTGTAATGTTTTTATCTTATGTATTATCTTTGGCTCAATTTTAAGCGTAGCTAGTAACCCCCTTCAAGTCGTCCTATCTCAAACTTGAAGTTAGAATCACAGATTTCTTCTAGGAGATTCCATTCTTGAGCCATTATTTGTGCAAGAGAGGATTTACGGCTAAAGGTGTCAACAACTCAATTTGCTTTACCGGGATGGTATAATATTTCACAGTCGTAGTTCTTCAAAAGTTCCATCCATTGCTTGTACGTGGACGGCAACCACTTTATCATGCTGCATTAACACACAGCCAAGTCCTTGCATCATTGTATATTTCAAAACCTCTTGATCCAGATGGAATTGTGAGTACAAGAGCCATTGTCAGTCTTCGTTTTAATTCTTGAAAACTCCGTTCACATTTATCCATCCACTCAAATTTCACATCCTTAGTAATTGAGTGAGGGGAGCAGCAACACTAGAGAATCGTTCTACGAATCTCTAATAATATCTAGCCAGGCCAAGGAAACTTCAAAGTTCAGCAATTGTAGTTGGTCTTGGCCAATTTATTACTGCTTCCACCTTAGCCCAAAAATACCATGCGGTTTAACCAGAACTTGAACTTACTGAATTTCGCATATAGTGCATGTTCTCAAAGCGTTTGCAACACCACTCTCAAGTGTTGCTCATTTTCTGTCATATTCTTTGAATAGACTAGAATGTCATCAATAAATACTATGATGAAGTGATCCAAATATGGTTTGAATAATCTGTTAATGAGATCCATGAACCAAACGGCATAATAGTAAATTCATAATGACCATATCGAGTTTTGAAAGCCGTCTTTGAAATATCTTTTTTTTTTTTTAATTCTCAGTTGATGATATCCCAAGCGTAAATCAATCTTGGAAAATACCGCTGCTCCTTGAAGTTGATCGAATAAGACAACTTACCATGGCTGTCAATATTTGTTCTTGACGGTAACTCGATTCAATTGTTGGTAGTCGATGTAGAGACGTAAAGACTCGAAGGTGAGGCACTAGGATTTATAAAACCCTTATCATTCGGTACAGCACTTTAGAAATAGGTTTTGTTCCGGGAACCAGCTCAATAGTGAACCCTATCTCCCTTAGATCAGGAAACTCCCGCCCCACTGGTATATCGTCCAACTTTGGTTCTTCAACTGACTTATTTTCTACGGTTACTAAGTAACCTTGGCAACCTTGGCAACCCTGGCAACCTTTCTTAAGAAGTTGTACTGCTTTCATTACGGAAATCAGAGGCGGCAAGGGTAAGGGTCAGTAAATTTCAAGAAAAACAGATTCCAAACTCGCCTACTTTTCCAAACATATTTTGATCATATGAAGTTCAAAAAAATCAAAATTAAAGTATCTTATGTTTTATAGAACACAGTATAATGTGCAACTTTCGTGAAGAAAGCCTCATAAAATTTGTAATGCATAAACCAGTATAAAATTGGCAAAATTATGGGTTTATAGTAAACCGAACTTGTAAAAATGACGTCCTCAAATTTCATCCACGACTTGTGTCATTCGCCCTCAAACAAGTATAAATCTCAACAACTGGCACCTCAACAACACCTTCCCAAGCTAAATCAACCATAAACTCAACAATGGAATATGTACGAAATCAACTCAGACAATGGAAAGCTAAGGAAATCGACCTTGATGTACAGTAATCAACGTAATCAACCTATGTAGCGTAGAATGGAAACACTCTACTTGGGTCAAGTCCTATGCGAGTGTTGTCGCAGCTTAACAGGTCAAAATGTCCCAATGTGCAACCTGTTTTCGGTGGGCCGAGATGCGTTGAGAAGATGATGCAGGACAACGGGGCCGAGCTGAGCTGCTAGCTGGATGAGGGTGCTCCGATAATCGTACGGCGCGAGGCTCGGTGTCGCACAGAATAGAAAGAGTGTGCTAAGATGGCAACGAAAAGAGATGCAGAGGAGATGAAGGAAGGGGAATGAATGAGAGCCAGGTTCACGCGAATGTAGAAACAGCGAAGCCACCGATCTGTATATGTCAGTTAAAATAATCAGAGATATAATCACTAAGCTCATTAAACAAATCGGCCTGAAAACCCGGATGTCATAGATCCGAAGTTATTATAGTCACAGGAACTCTGTGTAATCGGCCAATTTGCCTTACATACAATTCTATGTACCTCTCTAGTGAGTAGTCCATTCATATAGTTAGGAAATGAGTAGATTTACTCAAACAATCCACCATGACCCAGGTAATTGTGACCAATCGATGTCCTTGGTAACCTTTGTACAAAATCCATCGTTATGTGTTTACATTTCCATTCAATAATTTATGATGGCCTTAACATTCCTGCTAGCTGACGATGTTTTTGCTTTCACTTGTTGGCATGTTAGAAATTGTGAGATGTGTTTGGCAATATCAGTTTTCATCTCGTTCCACCAATGATGTTGGCGAAGGTTTTGGTGTTGGCGAAGGTTTTGGTACATTTTTGTACCTCTTAGATGCTGATGAAATGTTACTATCATTTTGACAAGATCATCCGCTATTTGGAAATCGAACTTCTTCCCTCTAACGTCTCTTTGATGAATGCTATCATTACTTATATGTATTTCATTGTTGTGGGGCTTCACCCAAAAGTTGTTGCGGTTGTTGCCTTTCTCAAGGGCAGTCCCTAACTATGTGGCCCTACTGTCCACACCAAAAATATCTGCGTAGAATTCGGCCTAGCTCATTTCCGTGTTGTTTA